>JAZKJV010000462.1:52455-333464 GCA_037367405.1 Ottelia alismoides
TCCTAGCATCTCTTTCGTTACCTTTCGGATACAAGATGCTAGTGCCTCCCACATCTCGTTTGCACTACCGCTACAATCCCAAGATAAGTCTTCTAAAACCTTCTCCCCGAAGCTCGCTTGCTTCAGTGGAAGATTCCGCCATCTAGTTCTAGTTATCTTAGAAACTCTCCTTTTATTTACCAGGCCTTTCGTTTGTACATCCAAGACTAACAAGTGATGTTGGGTTGTCAAACTCTCTCCTGGGATTACTTTGCAGTCTTTACAACACAACCGATCTCTTCTCCTCAACGCAAAGTAATCTACCTATGTTCTAGTTGTCCCACTCTTATAAGTAATTAAATGTTCCTCCCTCTTCTTGAAGAGAGTGTTTGCTATGAAAAGATCATATGCCGTTACAAAATCCAGGATGGCTTTTCCCTCTTCATTTCTATCCCCAAAACCATGTTCTCTATGAACATTAGCATACCCTGAAGAATCTTTTCCTACATGTCAATTAAGATCTCCACCGATGCAAATCATCTCTCTTTGTGGGATTCCTTGTAGACTCTTATCCAGATCTTCCCAAAAAGCGTGTTTAGTCCTTTCATCTAAACCAATTTGCAGTGCATAAACTGAGATGATATTCAGAGTTTCTTCTTTAAGCACTAATTTTAGCAAAATAATTCGATCCCCGAATCTTTTCACCTCAACCACACAATCCGTTGAATCCTTATGAACAACCACTCGAACACCATTTCTACCATTATCTTTACTTGAATACCAAAGTTTAAAGTTGGTATTCTCAATCTCCCTTGCTTTCTCTCCAACCCATTTAGTCTCTTGAAGACATAGTATATGAATCTTCCTTCTTTCCATCGTATCCACTATCTCCATCAACTTTCCAGTTAAAGTGCCAATATTCCAACTACCAATCCGCAACTTCTGTTGCAATCTCTTTTGAACTAACTTCTTTACTCGCATGCATCCATTGTGCGAGAACCCTTGTAAATTTTGGACTGCATCCGCGCAGTAATGCGGCGGAATTAGCTTAATTACCCGCATGCGTTCCTCATGCAAGAACCCTTTGCAAATTTTGAACTACATCCAGGCTGTGATGTAGCGACCCTTGCCAATTTTTCATTACATTCGAGCGATGCAACGCATCGCAAGTAGGGAACGCCCCAACGAAATCTGTATGTTTGCTTAAATCCATGTTGAAAAGAGCGACTGTCATGAGGAAACTTCCTAAATAGTATTTTTTTTTAGAAAAAAGTATTATTTAGGAAGTTGTCTCCGGTTGTTTTACGTTGGTTGTCGGCTACCTAACGTAACCCTCCTCATTTACCTGGACTTAAGACCGGCCATAGCTGAGTTTTACAAGATCTTTATCATTGTAACTTAATTTTTGGTTGTTATGTTCGATAACCATGTAGCTGTATCTTTTGTGATTAATGAAGTTTTTGGGCAAGCACCTTATCGGTACCTATCATTTTTCCTTTTAAAAAGTCTACTATCTTCATTGCCTTTGGCCATATGTCCTATGAGCTTAACAAGTATAGTGAGGTGGACTCACTTTATCAAAGATGTAGTGCGATAAAGGAAGATTACTACATAGATTTCCTCAATGCTTGTAGACATATTCATAAAAAACTTCTCAAAAAATGGCTTTAATTTCTTACTTGCAAGTTCAACATGATTGATATATGTACATGCAAACTTGGAGGTGGGGTATTAGAGATAAATACCTTTTTAATATTTATAATTTCCTTTTTCTTCTGAGCTATCTTTGTAATCTTACCATTAGCATCTTCATTCTCTTTTATGTAAGAGGATTTGAGGGTCTCACAATCTTCTTATCACAAGTAGCTTGAAGGAGGTGACATGCTTATACAGAATATATAACTTTTTTTAAGGCATTGGACTCTGATCTTAACTGAGCTAGTAGATACATCCTCTGTCACCATGGTTGAACTTGTGCTACATAATGACTTCACATCAGGGTACACCTTTGCAAATGTTTCTATTTCCCTGTTGCAGTATGCTGATGACACAATCTTCTTTATTGAGGGGGGCAAGGAGGAGGCCAAGGAATGGCAACAATCGTGGATATTTTTGGAGAATTATTTGGGCTTATTCTTAATCATGGGAAATCAGTGTCTATCCCTTTTGGTCATTCTAAACAAGATGCGCAGAAGTCCTGCTTCAAGCTAGGTACGAGTTGTGGCTCCTTCCTGATCCATTAAACTGGTCTTCCCTTGTCGGCAGTTAGGCTAGAGAAGTAACGTTCCGGGCTTAGGTCCCCGGTCCGTTATCGAGGAAAACTGATCCTGACAACTTGTTGGGTTCAGGCCCAAATGGACCCGTTGACAACCACTCAAAATGCTTAAACCCAAGTTGTCAAGCAATAATCCCCACCACTTATAAACTACACCCATACTTTGTGAGTTTTAGGTATGGCACTATGTTTGGGGTTGGGGTGTTACAACCTACTCCACTTATATTCGCAACGTCCTCGTTGCGACATGGCCCATCACTCATTCCCAGTAACAATGGCGGTTGCACGCTCCGGGTAGCCATTTCCTCCTACCTCTTTGTAGGGGTGGCTCCACTTCTCAGGTAGCCCTTTCCCCTATCAGAGGGAAATTTAGCTCTGATACCATTTGTAACGTCCCGGGCTTAGATCCCGAGTCTGTTATGGAGGAAAACTGGCCCTGACAACTTGTTGGATACGGGCCCAGATGGACTCGTTGGCAACCACCCAAAATGCTTAAGCCCAAGTTCTCAAGTAATAGTCCCCACCACTTATAAACCACACCCACACTTCGTGAGTTTTAGGTGTGGCACTATGTTTGGGGTTGGAGTGTTACAAGAGATGTCTGATTCATTGTCCATCGTAGAGAAGATGGAGAAGAAACTCTCTGGCTGGAAGGCGGTTATTCTATCACGCGGTCGGTGTTTGGTACTTGTGAAGGTCGTCCTCTCGACTATTCTCGTTTTCTTTATGTCATCTCATCTTCTCCCCATTGGTATCATACGTCGGCTGGAGATGATCAGGTGTAGATTCCTATGGAGTAAAGCAGGTCAGGGCGGATCGTGTTTTCATCTGGTAGACTAGGAGATTGTTACATTGCGTAAGGAGGAAGGCGGTCTTAGGATCTCTCGTATGGAATCTATGAATGAGGCCCTTCTCCTTAAATGTGTTACCATGAATTGGGAAAGCTATGAAGATTTGTGTTGTTTTATTCACAGCATTTATTTCATTGAGGTCCATGCTTGTATGCAGCGACACCCTTCGGCTTTCCAGAAAAGGCTCTGTTTTGTGATGCTATGTTTCCAGGAACTCTTTTGCCCTGTCCTTTTTTTACGACGTATCTTTTGCTTTCTGGATTAACAACTGGACGAGAGAGGGTCCCATCTCTTCTCGATTTCCCCACCTTTTTTGCCTTGGTTGCTAACCGTGATGCACGTGTCTCCACCTGTTGGTTAGATGACAACTGGATGCCTTCGTTCTTGACATACTTCTCAGACCAACGCCTTGAGGATTTCCTACTACTTCTCGAATCCCTCAGACAAATAGACCGACCTGTAGATGGGTAGGATCACTGGGTGTTGAAGGATAATACTTTTTCAGTTAAGCGAGCCTATAAAGCTATTATTAGATTATCGCTACCTAGAACAAACGCCCAGATTCAAGACTGCAACTTTATATGGGAGTTAAAATTACCTAACATAATTGGCTTCTTTATCTGGTTATTGTGCAGGAGGCGTATTATGACAAGGGATCGCTGTGCAAGACTCTTTGTGGACGTTTCGAATAGATGCCCCCTTTATGAAGCCCATATAGAGACGATGGAACATCTTTTCTTCTACTGTGAGAAGACGTCGGTAATTTGGTTGGAATATCACTTGGACTGTTTATACCTACAGAATCTTGATCTTTTTTGGGATTCCATTTTTGAGGCAAAACATCTTTCAAGAGAAGATCTTTTGCGTCCTATCGCAATCATCTGGGCAATTTGACTAGATAGAAATGGCACACTTTTTTTCACCGTTTTTACTTTGAGAATGCGGTTTTTTCAATCTTAGACTCTTCTCGAGTCTTGGCTACTAAAAGTCCTCTTGTAACTTTTGTTCATCTTTTTTTTATTTGGGGCGGACATCAAAGCGTGTTTCCCCGCTCTTGACTCAAAAAAAAGTAAGCAGGACCCAAATTTGATCTCTACTCGTAGCTATTTTCACCTTGTTTGCACAATGACGTACTTTGATTATGGACGAGTTGACCGGTCACATTCAGGATGAGTTATCTTGGTGTATGTTATTTGCTGATGATATTGTGTTAATTGACGAGACTAGAGATGGAGTAAATGAGAAGCTTGAGGTTTGGAGACATGAGTTGGAGACTAAAGGATTTCGTATAAGTAGGGCTAAGACGGGGAATATATGGAGTGCACCTTTGATGGAAGCAATGGTGAAGGAATCGAGGTGAAGATTGGTGACGATAACATTCAGAAGAGAGATCCTTTAGATATCTGGGATCTATTCTGCAACATGATGGGGAAATTGATGGAGATGTTACTAATAGAATAAATGCAGGCTGGTTAAAGTGGAGATGAGCCTCTGCTGTTCTCTGTGATAAGAAAATTCCTTTAAAGATTAAAGGAAAGTTTTACAAAGCAGCCTTGAGACCTGCTATGCTTTATGGATCTGAATGTTGGCCTGTGAACCATAGACATGTGCAGAGAATGAATGTAGCTGAAATGAAAATGCTAAGGTGGATGTGTGGACACACACTTAAAGATCGGATTCGGAATGATGCAATCAGAAAGAAAGTTGGTGTAGCTTCGATCGAGGATAAGATGCGAGAAAATCGCTTAAGATGGTTTAGACATTTGCAAAGAAGATCAACTGATGCACTAGTTAGGAGATGCGAGTGTTGGAATGCTGAGCCGGCTAAGAGAGGGCGAGGACGGCCCAAGAAGTGTTGGAAAGAGACAATACGAAGGGATCTTAGTTTTGTGGATATAAGCCCGGGATTGGCCCAAGATAGATTTGAATGGAGGCGAAGAATCCATGTAGCCGACCCTACTTAATTGTGGGAAAAGGCTTTGTTGTTGTTGTTGCACAATGACGGAGAAGAATTATGATACCATTGGAATCAAAGAGGAGAATGTAAAGTGGCAGAATATTTGCATCGGGACATTGCACTGGGTATTGGCTTACACCTCTAAGCTTGGAAAGTGTGTTCTGAGGCATTCACATTATTTAGAGGCATTGCGAAGCATGAAGCTCGGATCATGAATTGGGCATGAATTGTGAACATCTGATTATCTCATGCACTGGGCATTGTTGAGCTTGGGGCTTCCGATGGTGAGCATGTTGCATTGGTAAGCAACAGTGCTTTGGGCTTGCTTTGCTTCAGTGAAGTTGCATTATTTCACCGTATGCATGCTGCAGGAATTGCAATTGCCAACTTCGCAGAATGATAGAAATGATGAGGAGGTTTTTCTTTTAATAAAATGGTAATAGAGCCTGACCCATGGTCCTGCAGCTTTTGGGTGGTAGGCACAATGCTTGACCACTGTACTATTTAAGTAGGTTCTTAGGAGGTATTGATGTGGAGAGGAGAGGAGGGTGCTGGTGAAGACCGTGGAAGTCAGTTATGAAAATCCTAGGGCTACTATTTCTGATGATGAAACAGACAGCACTTGTATACATTTAAATGCACGCACTCGAGAAAATTACTCAAAATAATAGTAGAAGATGTTTAAAATTGCGAAAAGGTACAAATATGCTAACAATTGATCAAACGATACCGACCATTTAGCATTATAGTGTTTATTTGTTGTGTGAATGCTCACTTATTATGGATTCTCTTTCCAGGTATTGCAACATCTTATGGATGGGCTCATCTCTTTCACTTTCAAGCCAGAAGACTTGAAGTGCTCTTTCTTCCGATATATAGTAAGAGAGCTTCTTGCTTGTGTAGTGATGCGGCCAGTGCTGAACTTAGCCAATCCAAGGTATGGGTTATAGTGGTTTGATTTTTTTCAATAATTTGGAAACAGGGGCCTGTTACAGTAACTATGTTAAATTCTTGGTTAAAAGGACCATATTGCCGTAATGAATTTTTTTCTTCCATTTTCCTCTACCTCTTTCAACAACCCCCCCAATTATTCCATTCTCATCCCATTTCCTTTTCCCTTGTATCTTCCTCCTTTTACTTCCCTCGTTCCATCTTACAATATTTTCGCTATACTTTATATCAAAGGCATGCCAAGCTGCCTTATCCTTCAACAGTCACCTCTTGAGCAACTGCATCTGGGATTCCAAAGCAGCTCTTGCACCCATGACCTTCACAGTCGGTGAAGGTGTGGTTTTGCTCATTTCTCAAACTCCACACTTTGAAAATCCCACTCTAAGTCGTAGCCCATATGAAGTAGCTCCTATATAGGCTTGTTATGGGTTCTTGCGGGGGGTGTTTGAAGTCGGATACCACTTCGGGTCTTCTTTTTGGGCTGACCTTTTGAACTCTTCTGTAAAATCTCTTTACATTTTGTTTTTTAATATATTGGGGTGAACACCGTTGAGTGTATCCCCCTTTTTTTGAGCGTCAAAAAAAAGTAGCTCCTATATATGAAGCACACTGATGGTCCCCTCATGCACTTCAAAGGCTTTGACCAATTATGCCCATTCCATGCAGCAATTGCAATCATCCTGTTTTACATACTCCTTGCCTCTTGCATAGGGGGCTACTCCCATGTATTTTCTTCTAGCTTGGGCCATCGAAATCTGGCTTGTTGAGCTTAGATGTTTTATGGTGGGCTCCACTATTCCTTTCAAAGTGTTGCTTACTATTTCCTTCCTGCCTGGAAGATGAAATCTTGTGGGGATGATGGCTCACATCGTTGAGGTCAAAGATGGACTAAGGTGACAGAAGTAGGTTGAGAAAGAAAGGGGAGGTAACGATGAGCAAGGGACATCAAGAAGGGGTAAAGAGGGGTTGAGAAGGAGAAGGAAACGTGGAGAAGTAGGAGGAGACAGACTATGGGGTAAAGTGATTGAGGTGGGTGAGGAGAGAACTAGGTTTGTGGTGGGAGGGGAGAAAGGAGAAACATGGAAGAAAGGGCCCGTTTGGGAATAAATTCAACATGTGATGGTGCAGGACCGTTGCGGCAAGATAATTCAAATCTTAGGGAACAAATTGTCCAAATTCTAAAGATTGGGAACCTTTTGTCACGATCCTGTAGCTACTAGACAGTTATTTTTGTTAGAATAATTATGTTATTTAGTTTTAATTGTCCTGTTTCTGTAAATTACCCATAGAGCTTTTCTCCTATATAAGAGAGCTCTAGGGTTTGATGGAATGTATCTTGCTTATTCCCTTCAACATGGTATCAGAGCGACAGTCCTAGACCGGAGTTCTCGAAATCCTAACCCTACCCTACGGCCTCCCTTTCTCTCTCTCTCCCTCCGATCGGCGCCGCCGCCTCTTCCGCCGCACGCGCGGCTG
This sequence comes from Ottelia alismoides, assembly GCA_037367405.1. Lineage (NCBI taxonomy): Eukaryota > Viridiplantae > Streptophyta > Magnoliopsida > Alismatales > Hydrocharitaceae > Ottelia > Ottelia alismoides. The sequence continues at coordinate 59,945 of JAZKJV010000462.1, forward strand.
CGCCCCTGCTGCCCCTGCGCGTGAGCCCTCGCCTGCGTGCATCCTCGCTCGCGCCTCCTCGTTCGCGCCTCCTCGCTCGCGTGCCTCCCATACGCGCATGCCCCTTGCGCGTGAGCTCGTGCCTGCGCGCGCGGCATCCTGCCCTGGTTTGCACGCGTGCCCTGGTTTGCCCTGGTTCAGCGCGCGTGAGTCTTCAGCGCGCGGCATCCTCTGTGCGTGCGAGCCATCCATGCGCGACTGCTGGTGTGCGTGATTGGGTTGTAGCCCTACCAATCCACAGGAGACGAACTCGTCAGAGGAACTCTCAAGGTATGGAGGGCGTTGTGGTTTGAGTCTACGTCCACAACGGCCTTCCTATATGTCACGTAGACATTATTGTCTAGTCGTGTAACCCCAGTTGCAGAATATTGTTGTCATCATATCAGACAACAAGGTAGATCTTCCGTCTCTGGGTGCCTTTAAAGGTCCAGCACCCATTGTGAAAATGGACGACACGAACTATGAACTGTGGGCCATGCAGTTCATGAGTCTTATGCAATGCAATGGCAAGAAGCATATCCTCACACAAGAGGAACTTGTTGAGAAGACTGGGGTTAACGCCTCATGGGAGGCTGATGATGCATATGCACATATATGGTTATCGGGTACCATGTCCATGGAGATAGCAAACGACATTCTGAGTCAACCCACTGCGAAGGCTATGTGAGATATCCTAGCTGCCACATATTCTCCGGCAAAGAACGAGTCCAAGATCTTACAACTCCAGCATGACATTTTCACCTCGAAACAGAACGGGCGTCCTCTTCATACCCTGTATACCTCTCTGAGGGGTATGTTTGAGAAGCTACACGGGTACATTCCGTTGACAGCCACACCAGAACAACTGAAGGCATATAGGGACTCAGTGATGACAAGAGTATTTCTAGCAGCCCTTGATCAGGAGTATGATGCCGCCAGAGCGCAGATTCTTACAGATGCCACCATACCTCATATGGAGGAGGCCTATCGCAAGTTGAGTAGACTCTCCATATCTCATGGTGGACCTCAGACGCCCTCAGCCATGGCAGCATCTCGTGGCAGGGGAGGATATCAACAGTTTCGAGGTAGAGGTGGTCGTGGCAGAGGAGGAAGTAACAGACCTCCTCGACAGCTGTGTACTTACTGTCGTAGGACTGGTCACACTGAGGAAACATGCTATTCTAAGCATGGGTTTCCTACTACTACAGCACGTGTGGCGGAGCAGACTCAGCAGGAAGGGGGTCCTTCCAATGTCCCGGATCAGAGGTTTGAGGAGTTAGTGGCGCGACTTAGGGAGATCATGCCTGGTCAGGGGCCAGCAGTACTTCAGGATCTTCGGAGATAGCCGGTTGAGCATCAGCATCCACGTCAGGTACAACATATGCTCTTACTAGTTGCTACAGAGCATATCTATCAGAATGGATCATGGATTCAGGAGCATCTCACCATTTATGTGGTGATAAAAAGCAATTGGATGGTTTTAATGCAACTCAGACAGGACGCTCTGTGGTGATAGCTGACGGGACACACTCTCCCATTACTGGTCAGGGGGAGGTGCAGTTGACCCCTGCGATACGACTTCAGAATGTTCTTTATGCTCCTGATTTTTCAATGAATTTACTGTCGATTAGTCAAATCACTAAAGATTTACATCGTCGTGCCATATTTGACATATCTACTCTTGTGTTTCAGGACATCCTAACGGGCAGAGTGATTGGAACTGGCTGTGAGCAAGGGGGTCTCTATAGACTGGTGCAGTCTCCTTATGCTGGTGTCTCTTCTGTGAGTGCTGGATCTGTCTCTCCTTACACATGACATCTCCGCTTTGGTCATCTTTCGTTGCAAAAGATGGTCCATATCCTTCCACAGATTTCTTCCAGGTCTACTTTTCAATGCGAGGCGTGCCAGCTTGGAAAACATCACCGGTCGTCATTTCAGAGTCGTCTAGGTCCAAGTCATCATGGTCTGTTTGAGTTACTTCATTTTGATATTTGGGGTCTCAGTCGTGTCCCTGATCTTCAAGGGCATATGTTTTATCTTGTTGTTGTCGATGACTTTTCTAGGTTATCTTGGGTCTTTATACTTAAAAATAAGTCTGATGCTGGACATGTTATTCAGTCTTTCATTATTGAAATAAAAAATATTTTCTCTGCTATAGTGAAATTCATACGGTCTGACAATGCTCTAGAATTGTGTAGTACTCAACTATCTCAATTCCTTATGTCTCATGGGATTGTGCATCAGACGTCTTGTGCATATACCTCCCAACAGAATAGGGTGGCTGAAAGGAAACATCGTCATTTGTTGGATATTACCAGAACCCTTTTGATTCAGAGCCGTGCCCCTCTCTCCTATTGGGGGGATGCGGTTCTAACTGCCTGCTATCTGGTTAACCGTATGCCTTCGTCAGTGTTAGGGGAGAAGATCCCGTTCTTGACTGCGTTTCCCGAGAAGGATCTTTTCTCCCTAACACCACGCGTTTTTGGGTCCGTTGCGTTTGTTCATTGCTTCTCTCCTGGTCTTGACAAGCTCTCTCCCAGAGCTGTCAAATGCGTGTTTGTGGGTTATTTAAAAACCCAAAAAGGATATCGGTGTTTTGATCCAGTTAGACGACGGTACTATGTTAGTGCAGATGTCAGGTGACAGACTCACTCACTCAGAGGAAGGAGACGATATCTATGTGCCTCCTCCTCCTTTATCTGTTCCATGCTCTAATCCGACACCACCATCACCACCACCACAACCTACTCCACCGCCACCACCGCCACCACCAGCTACTATTTTTTATCCTCAAGTCTATCAGCGTCGGCCCTCTGTTCATGTGCCTCCTCCATCATGCAGCACGCCCGAGGTATGTACTGATCATTTGAGTTCTTCTGATGGCACGGGTGATTTGCATGCGCAGATGGATGTACAGGGTACAGATGGTACTTCCACTCCTCCAGTTGATGACCTAGATATCCCTATTTCCTATCGAAGGCAGAAGCGTGCGCGGACGATGAATCCCAAATATGGGATGGAGTTTAGATCTCAGGCTTCGTTGGAGCGTTTATCTCCGGACTTTCGCCATTTTGTTGTTGGGTTATCGCCAGTAGAGATCCCACGGTCATATCAAGAGGCACTACAGAGCAGTCCGTGGCGTTTAGCTATGGAGGAGGAGATGGCGACGTTGCAGTCGCGTGGTACGTGGAGTATTGTGCATCCTCCACCAGGTGCGTCAATAGTGGGCAGCAAATGGGTCTTTACTGTTAAGCATCGGGCTGATGGTACGGTTGATAGATACAAAGCCAGGTTAGTTGCTCGTGGGTTCACCCAAACATATGGGGTGGACTATCAGGAGACGTTTTCTCCAGTGGCACGTCATTCTACCTTACGGATTCTCATTGCAATTGCCGTTGTACGTGACTGGCCCCTATTTCAGTTGGATGTCAAGAACGCTTTCTTGTATGGTGACTTGCAAGAAGAGGTCTATATGCAGCAACCACCAGGGTTTGCTGTTGAGGGGGAGTCCAGTATGGTGTGCCGTCTTCATAAGGCCATATATGGCCTGAAGCAGAGTCCACGGGATTGGTTTCAGAAGCTCTCGGAGTTGATTGAACAAAAGGGCTTCGTCAGATCTACAGCAGATCATACTCTCTTTGTAAAGAGAGACCACCGAGGTATTGTGATCATCTTAGTGTATGTTGATGATATTGTTATCACTGGCAGTAATGAGCAGGGCATTAAAGCAGCCAAGGATTTTCTTAGCGAGCAGTTTGTTACGAAGGATCTGGGTACACTTCGTTACTTTTTGGGATTGGAGTTTGCACGAAATGAGCAAGGCATGGTAATGACACAAAGGAAGTATGTTACTGATCTGTTATTTGAGACAGGTATGGCAGGATGTAGACCAGCTACTACTCCTATGGATCCTAATGTTAAACTTTATGATGATGACTCTGAGGAGGTGGACAAGAGACGATATAGAGAGCTCGTGGGGAAGTTGTTGTATGTTACTGTTACCCGACCTGATATAGCCTTTGCGGTTAGTAGGGTAAGTCAGTTCGTGGAGCAACCCAGGCAGGCTCACATGAATGCTGTTTTTATGATCTTGAGATATCTGAAGTCGTCTCCAGGTGTTGGTCTTCTGTTTAGAAGAGATACCTCTATATCCGTCACATTTTGTGCTGATGCAGACTATGCTGGGTGCCCTAATGATAGAAAGTCTACTTCAGGCTTTATTGTATTTGTTGGCAGCTCACTAGTAGCTTGGAAGAGTAAGAAACAGACTGTTGTGGCTCGATCCAGTGCAGAGTCAGAATATAGGGCAATGGCCCAAGGTAGTGCTGAGATGATGTGGGTTAAATCTGTTTTGACTGATTTAACTATTGAAATACCTCTTCCTATGCATCTTAAATGTGATAATCATGCAGCCTTGTTTATAGCCAATAATCCAGTCTTCCATGAAAGGACAAAGCACATTGAAGTGGATTGTCATTATACACGGGACTTGATTCAAAAAGGGCTTATTTCGACTTCTTATGTATCATCAGGAGAGCAAATTGCAGACATGTTCACCAAGGCTCTTGCGAGGGGTCCTTTTCATCTCTGTTGTTCCAAGTTGAGCATGTTAGATATATATGCTCCAGCTTGAGGGGGATTGTTAGAATAATTATGTTATTTAGTTTTAATTGTCCTGTTTCTGTAAATTACCCATAGAGCTTTTCTCCTATATAAGAGAGCTCTAGGGTTTGATGGAATGTATCTTGCTTATTCCCTTCAACAATTTCGTATATTGCTCTTGGTTCTAAGTTTTGTGTGCTTATATCTTCCGTTCATTATTTTGTTGTGCAGGCTCATTAATGAGAAGATCGAGAACTTTGTTCTTTCTTTAGGTAAAAAGATGGAGAAAAATGTTATGCCTGCTGCAGAAGGTGAAGCATCTTCCGCACCAAGCGAACCATCGGAGTTCTCTTCTGAAGATTTTTCTTCTGTTGGTGTTGAACTGGTGCAGTTGACTCGTGAAAATCCTAAAGGTCATGACCATCCTTCATTTTTTTTGTTCTTATATATCATTTTTCCGTCAGGGAAACACCTTATTGGTACTTTTAGCTGCACAATTAAAATTCTCACTTTTGGCCATTTATAGGATCTTATAATGGAGGTATAAAGATAAACACAAATCGTTCTGGAGGTGAGCGGGACCACTTTAAATGCATTTTCTGTTAAAATCTTACTGCTTCTTTTAGCTGCATAATTAATCATTATTCCTTGTTGGATTTAGGATTTGAAACTGAAAGTAGAAGAATTGACACAAATCATTCTAGTGGTGAGTGGGGGCATGTTTTAGATGAAATTTCTGCTAGAAAAACTCAAGCCCTTGCGCCTGAGCATCTTGAAAACATGTGGACTAAAGGCAGGCATTATAGAAAAAAGGAAATTACAAATGGTCTAGCCCAACAAGCAGTTCAAAAAATGGTTACTGGTGTTCCCAGTACTTCAAAAAACTCTGCGAACGATCTTTATGCACATGATGCTATTGCTAAGTATGATTTTATGAAGAAAGATGCTACATTGTCCAGGCACGAGGATCTTCATGTTGGGAATAATTCAGCTTATCCTGTCATGATGCAATACCACAAAAAAACAGGCTTTACTGAGAGGGAGGATGCTGATTCAGAAAGTTCGTATGCGACTGAGGATGATGAAAATGCCAATGTGACTGGACTTGATTCACCTGGGACCAGAGTCTGGGATAGCAAAAATAAAACAAAAGATGCCCATTCTTACATACGTCATCCGCTTGAAAGTTCTGAAAATTATCTAGCAAAGAAGAATGTCAAAAGTCGTGCTTTCCATCCAAGAGCTTCTAGAACACCCTCTGGAAGGAAACGACATTGGCCAATTGATTACAAAGAACCTGTGTTGGAAGAGGACGAGGGGTCACCATATTTTCTTGGTGATGGGAGCGATGACTCTGATCCAGAAGTACTAGGCAGGGCTAACAGTGGAGCAACTACGACTTCATCCATGTCATCCATATCAGCATCTGAAGTGCATATCTTTTCCACAATGTCTTCTGAAAGTCTTTCTTTTGATTATTCTTTCTTACAATTGAGATGTGAGGTACTTGAAAAGTTTACATCAACTATTTTTTAGTTGTGTTCTTGTGGCATTGATGGGTCCAACTTGTATAACATTTACATCTGAAGGTGTTGGGTGCGAATATTGTGAAGAGTGGTGCTGGAACCTTTGCTGTGTACTCGATTGCAGTTGTAGATGCAGACAAGAATTCCTGGTCTATCAAGAGGAGGTCTTGTTGATAATTATATTGCTCTTTACTGTCAAACTTTTATTGTTATTTCTTTATGCTATTACCCATTTTTATTGTGTTATTTCCATTAGGTTTCGACATTTTGAGGATTTGCATCGACGTCTAAAGGAATTTCAAGAATATAATCTCCACTTGCCTCCAAAGCATTTTTTGTCCTCGGGTTTAGAAGTTTCTGTTATTCAAGAAAGGTGTAAACTCCTTGATAGATATTTAAAGGTAATATATTTTTGGAACCTTTTACTTTAACATTTTGATTTGAAGAAGATATAACTTGGCAGAAAGTTCCTTTCGAAAAGGAAAAAAATCTTGGAAGGTTTGTCACAGAATTATGAAAAACTAGATTTAGTGCATGTTCTGTGACGTTTGAGGAATGCATGCCAATTTTATATTGGACATTTGGGAGAAGTATGTTTAATATTCATACAATGTCACATGTTACTAATAAGGGCCTAATCCTGAAGATGTTTGCTGGGGTTTTGGGATGTAGTCCTGTATCTTTTTTAGCAAGAAAGCAGTTAAAGGATGATTTCTGTTCCAAGAAGCTGTTAAATACTCCTTTAAATACCCTGTCAGGGACATGTTTACAACAATTTTAACGGTTTATGAATTTAGATGAACATGTACCAGTGCGGAGAAGTCGGGGTCATTGCAAGTGTGTAGATTGATGGGCTGTTTTGGTCTCCACGACAGCTTCGGGCTATTCAAACTTTAGCACGCTAGGTGTGAGATTGGAGGAGGGGAGTGGACCTTGCATGGACTTACGGAGATTAGGGTTGGAGAGCAAGTCCAAGTAGTTGGTAGGGTTTATTATTTTTTGGATCTAGCCTGTTTATTGGATTCAGTTGCTGACGGACTCTGGTTCGCTAAGTGAAGTGTTTCTTGTACTCAATTTTGTTCAACTTGGAAAGGGCTCGATTGTGAGAGCCCGACGGTGGATGAGGTTGCTGTTGATGTTGGTTTCATAGCAATGTTAAGGGAGTAACTGCTGCTCTTGATGAGGCTGCTTTGACATCCTCTGAGGGCTTTGAAATGGAAGATTGTCCACATAGAAAACCTAAAAAGTATGTTGGAAGAAAAGAAGATGTTTGTTCCAAAGAACCCTAGGTTCTCTTATATAGAGAAAGCCTATGATTAAATTACATAAGATGGAACAAGGAAAAATAAACATAATCTAAAAGCACATAAACTCTAGAAATATCTCTACACTCCCCCTCAAGATGGAGCATAGATGTTAATCCTGCTAGCTTGGAAGAACATTTTTGAAACGACCCTCTGAGCAATGGCTTGGTAAAGATGTCTGCAGTTTGCTCTCCTGAACTGACATGAGAAATAGAAATCAAGCCCTTTTGAATCATATCTCTGGTATAGTGGCAGTCTATCTCAATATGCTTTGTTCTTTCATGAAATGCAGGATTATTAGCAATGAATAATGCTGCTTGATTGTCACATTGTAATTGCATGAGTAGAGGTACATTTATATGCAGATCTTCTAGTACAGCTCGAACTCACATCATCTCCGTGCTTGCTTGTGCCATGGCCCTGTACTTAGATTCATCACTAGATCTAGCTACCACTTTCTGTTTCTTACTTTTCCAAGAAACCAAGGAACTGCCAACAAACACTATAAAGCCTGAAGTAGATTTCCGATCCCTAGGACATCCTGCACAATCCGCATCAGCACATGCAGAAATACGGACATTTGTTTCTTTCCTGAACAAAAGTTCTACATCTGGAGACGACTTTAGATATCTTAGTATCATATATATGGCATCTGTATGTACTTGTCTGGGTTGTTCCATGAACTGACTCACTCGACTTACTGCAAAAGCAATGTTAGGTCTAGTGATAGTAATATAGAGAAGCTTTCCCACCATTTCTCTATATCTTCTCCTGTGAACCTCTTCTGTATCATCTTCATATAACTTCATGCTAGAATCCATGGGAGTAGTCGAGGGTCGACAACTGATCATGCCCGTCTCAACGAGCATATCTGTAATATACTTCCTTTGGATCATCATAAGACCCTGCACATTCCTAACAAATTCCAACCCCAGAAAATATCGTAGAGTACTAAGATCCTTAGTCACAAGCTGATGGCCTAGAAATGCTTTTGCTATCTTTTTCCCCTGAATATCATCTCCCGTAACAAGTATATCATCAACATATACCATGATAACGACAGTACCTCTGGGAGTTTTTTGGACAAACAAAGAATGATCAGCATTTGATCTTTTGAACCCTTGCTTCTGGATTAGGTCTGAAAGCTTCCGAAACCACGTCCGTGGGCTTTGTTTAAGACCATACATGACCTTGTGAAGTCTACATACCATCTGACACTTCCCCTCAGCAGCAAACCCAGGAGGCTGCTGCATGTAGACTTCTTCCTGCAGATCCCCATATAAAGAGACATTCTTAATATCAAGCGGAAACAAGGGCCAATCACATACTCGGAATGGCGTGCGACCGGAGAAAATGTGTCCATATAATCCACACCATAGGTTTGAGCGAATCCACGTGCCACTAGCCTTGCTTTGTAATGATCAAGGTTGCCATATGCATGATATTTGACAGTAAATATCCATTTACAACTGACAACAAAAGCTCTTGGTGGAGCATCAACCAAGCTCCATGTACCACGAGACTACAGAGCAACCATTTCCTCCTCCATGGCTAAACGACAACAACTATTCTTCTAGGCGTCTTGATAATTTCGTGGTATCTCCGCAGTAGATTAGGCCACAACAAACCTTTGAAAATCACTAGTGGCAATGGAATGAAACCTGTGAAGCAAATGGATAGGATGCACACGTCTGCTTCGGCTTCCTTAAGGCAATAGGTGCATCCAAGTCATCAACAATACCCACCGATATGCTATTCTCTTGCAAAGATCCCTGCACTTGCACATTTTCAGTCCCATCATTAGTAGTATCACTTGGACATACCTGGGGCGTGGTGGATGAATGATGACTTTCGTGAGCAGGAATTGGACGACGGGTATAAAACCTCGGTAAGAGTGGTACTGGTGGTTGTGGAGGTGGTGGTGGTAGTACTGGCGGTGGTGGTGGTGGAGCAGTAGGAGTTGGTATGTGAACAGACGAATACGGAGGAGAAGGTGGCACATAGCTCTCATCATCAGTAGTAGACGAAGTCAACCTGTCACTTGTAGGTGAAAAATACATCACAGACTCAAAGAAGGTGACATCGGCACTGACATAATATCTCTTGTTCACAGGATCATAACATTTGTAACCCTTTTGAGTACGAGAGTACCCAAGAAACACACACTTGACAGCCCTAGGTGAGAGTTTGTCAAGTCCTGGGGTGAGCCGATGAACGAAAGCAACAGAGCCAAAGACACGGGGAGTTAGAGAGAACAACTCCTTGTCAGGAAAGACAATTGAAAGAGGAACTTTCTCACCCAAGATGGAGGAGGGCATACGATTCACCAGATAACACGCCATAAGGACAACATCACCCCAAGAAGACAAAGGAGCACAACTCTGGATAAGTAAGGTCCGAGTGATATCAAGAAGATGACGATGTCTTCTCTCTGCAACACCATTTTGTTGAGACGTGTAAGTACAAGTCGTTTGATGGATAATGCCACGAGACAAGAAGTATTGTGAAAGAGCACGAGTGCAAAACTCCAATGCATTATCCGTACGTACAATTTTCACAGTAGAAGAAAAAATATTCTGAACTTCGTTTATAAGATTTTTTATTATATCCCCTGCTTCAGATTTACTCTTCAATAAAAACACCTATGGCAATCTAGAGAAATCATCAACCACGACTAGGTAAAACCTGTCCCTGGTGATAAGGGGCACGATTCGGACCCCAAATGTCAACATGCAATAGTTCGAAAGTGGAACTACTGCTCCGAGACTCACGACTAGGGAAAGTAGATCTGTGATGCTTTCTCAACTGACACACTTTACACTGAAAAGAAGAACTCGGTGAAATCTGAGGCAAGATATGACGTTGCTTCTGAAGAGGGAGGTGACCAAAGCGTAGATGCCAAGTAAAAGGAGAGAGTGTTCCACTGGACTGAGATGAGCCACCAGCATAAGGAGTTCGGACCAACCGATAGAGACCATCCTACTCAGAGACAGCCAATTGCCCTGCTCTTAAGAATGTCCTGAAAAAGAAGAGACGATGGGTCAAAAATAGCGCGACAGTGCAAATCTTTCGTAATCTGACTGATAGAAAGTAAGTTCATTGAAAAATCTGGAGCATGCAAGACATTCTGTAGACGCATAGACGGTGTCAAACTGATCTCCCGCTATCCAATGATGTGGGAGTGAGTCCCATCTGCTATCACTACCGATCGCCTGGCGGAATCTCCCTGCATGATGTAAGCTTATCTTTGTCTCGACAAAGATGATGTGTCGCACCGGAGTCCATAATCCATTCTGAAACATCGGAACTATGACTGGACGTAAAGGCATAAGCGCTACCTGATGTGCTAGCTGTGGCTGACGTATTGGCAGAAGTTAAAGCTGTTATGTCCGAGTGACCTCCTGGAGAGTCAGTAAAGGCAGGAGGTATGATATCTCGGAGTCTGGCGACAAGGTCCTCGAAGTAGCTGGCTGTGGAGGCGCATCGTGCTCGGTTACACGGGCTAATGCAAGAAAACCATGCTTAGAATAACATGTATCCTCCATATGACCAGGGCGATGACAGAAGGTGCGTGACTGTCAAAAGCGGCCACCTCGACCACGAGGTCCACGACCACGAAAAGAAGAAGAGGCTCCTCTGCCTCTGGAAGCTGCCATCGCCGAAGGAGATGGACTGCTAGCAGTAGAGGGAACAATAATTCTGCTAAGCCTTCGATACACTTCCTCCATTGGAGGAATAGTAGCATCCGCTATGATATGCGAGTGTGCCACATCATGTTCCGGGTCAAGCGCCGCAAGTAAGACGCCTACCATTGTAGCATTCCGGAACGTCTTCTGCTGCTCCGGGGTCACCGTAAGGGGAATGATGCTGTAGAGCTTCTCAAACAGCCCTCGTAGGGATGTATACAATGAAAGCAGAGGCCGACCATTCTGCTTGACCATGAATATATCATGCTGAAGTTGGAGGATCTTGGTCTCATTTCTCTTCTGTGAGTATGTCGCGGCAAGGATGTCCCACATTGCATTAGCAGTGGGCTGATGGAGTACATCATTAGTAATCTCCATCGTCAGTGTGCCTGAAAGCCATACCTTGGCATACAAATCATCAGCCTCCTACGAGGCATAAACCATAGTCTTCTCTGCCGTCTCATCTTCGGTAAGAATATGCTTCTTACCATTGGATTTCATGAGACTCATGAACTGCATCGCTCAGAGCTCGTAATTCGTCCCATCCATCTTGACTATTGGCGCTGGACCTTTGAAAGCGCCGATGGAGGGCATGTCAACTTTGTTTTCTGACATTGATGTCGGAGACGGAGAACTAGGGTTTGTAGACCAAGGAATAAATGTCTAAACAACGATGGATTTGAGTGCATATGTAGACTTATGCACTCAAATCCATGAGTAACGAGAGAGAAGGAACCGGTGGCGGCGCCGGGTAGAGGGTGGTTGGGGGGGGGGGGTAGCACCGACGACTTGATGGTGATGAGGGGAGGGGCAGCGGGAGGAAGGGTGGTGAGAAGGTGGGTGACGGGAGGAGGGGGCAGGCTGGAGGAGAGGCGGCGGGAGGGTGGCGACGGGAGGGTGGCGGCACTGGCGAGAGGAGGGGAGAGGGGCAACTAGGGTTTTAGTGGCTCTGATACCATGTTGGAAGAAAAGAAGAAGATGTTTATTCCAAAGAACCCTAGGCTCTCTTATATAGAGAAAGCTTATGGGTAAATTACATAAGATGAAACATGAAAAAATAAACATAATAGAAAAGCACATAACTCTAGAAATATCTCTACAAGGTATTAGCGAAGGCAGAGGGAGTAGAGCATGGTACGTGAACTAATGCGCGGATCGTGTATGTGAGAATGGTATGTGTTGCCAGTAGAGAATTTGGTGGCATGCACCGTTGTCTGAGAGTCACGTGATCTAGGAACTGAGGGTAATACAATCTCCCTCAACTCACTACACCCTGAAGAGAACGGCGAATACAATGGGGCCATTACTAGTGTGGCAAGAGTGGTAAGTACCACTAGGCCAAACAATCGTTCACCATGATGATTATTTCTTGGAATGTAAGGGGGCTCGGGGACTCGACGAAGAGACAAAGTAGGTTCCGTAATTTTTAGTTGGCACAGGGATGTTGTCATGCTCCAAGAGACAAAGATTCGTAGCTGGTATGGACAATCATGGAGTTCTTTAACTATGCCATCCTTCTCAGATTTTCATGTAACAAACGTCGTTTGTGTGATGGAGCCTCTTATACCATGAAGAGAGCGGGGAATACAGTGGGGCCATTGCTAGTGTGGCAAGAGTGATAAGTACCACTAGGCCAAACAATCATTCACCATGATGATTATTTCTTGAAATGTAAGGGGCCTCGGGGACTCGACGAAGAGACAAAGTGGGTTCCGTAATTTCTAGTTGGCCCAGGGATGTGGTCATGCTCCAAGAGACAAAGATTCGTAGCTGGTCCGGACAATCATGGAGTTCTTTAAATATGCCATCCTTCTCGGATTTTCATGTAACAAACGTCGTTTGTGTGTAGGGATGGAGCCTCTTATTGTGTGGAAGGGAGATGTATATATTGCATTTATTCCAGAGATTACTGATTGGTTCGTAATGTTGGTTGTGCTCCAGGTTATTGCGATGAACTTACAGTTGGTTGTTTTTTTGCTTTTGTGGGCCTTTAGAACTAACAGAAAGGTTGAAACTATGGGTGGAGCTTCATGTGGTCGTGGAGAGATTTCTGGCACTAGCATGGCTTGTCGGGGGCGATTTTAATGTGACCTTGCTATACTTGGACCGTCTTTGATACCGTAGTGAGTTAGACCCTGGATCTAATGACTTCGCAGAGATAGTTGGAGAGATATAATTGGAAATTTTTAATGCGGACGAACATCTCGTTCACCTAGGAGCTCAGTGTCCCGCTCAAGGTTAAGTCATTTTTTGGGGTCCATGGAGTTCTTGGAGGCCTTCTCCCATCATAGGTGTCATCTCACCTGAGGTCGAGGTCAAGCCCGTATGTCTATTACGCTGGAGTGCGGGAAGAGCTCTGTGCCTCGCTCTTTTCTCAGATTCGAGAGATTGTGACTCCAAGAGGTTGATTTAGAGAATTGATAGCCAAACAACGGAGATATGTGAAATGCATAGGGATGACAACTGTGCGAATAGTCAACAATTTAGGGGCTCTTTGGCTAAAAACATTTTAGTGTCTCTACACAAGTGGCTGCGTGATTTTAAGAGGGAGATGCATACCTCCACAATAGTCGTTTGGAAGTTGCACAGACTGAAGTTTGCACTCTATTGAATTAATGACTCTTGGAAGTTATCTCCAACAAGGAGAAAAGAGATGGTTTCCACAAGGCTGTCGAGGAAGAGGATAAGAAGAATGTGGCATAGTGGAGATAAATGGCCATGCAAAAATGGATCGAAGAGGGAGACACCCATACTAGACTCTTTCATGCATTGATTTGTAGAAGAAGGCATCGAAACATGATCCATAGTTTGGTGGTGAAAGGAGTTCGTGTAGAGTGTGGTAGTCGTATGGGCATGGCCTTGGCGGATTATTTTCACAACTCGTCTCGTAGGGGGGATGCAGAGAGTTGGTGGGTAGGCACTGGAGTGCTTCTAGTCTAGATCAACTCGATAAACTCGAGTCAGATAAAGCTTTGCTCAACAAGATACCCTTTGACTCAGTATCACAAATCTATCTACCCACCATGGCATAGACCTAATGCGGAAATTTGGGAGGGAGGAGGTAAGAGCAATGATGTTAGATTTGAATGCTGATAGAGAGTCGAGGCTGGATGGTTTCCTAGTTTTTTCTATCAAGAATTTTGGGATGTGGTAGAGGATTATGTGGTAGCCTTGATGGGGGAGTTTATACAGGGAAATGTAGATTTGATTTAAGTGTACAAAGGCACTCTTATTCCTCCTATCTAAGAAGGAATTCTTAGAGTGGGTGGAGGATTTTCATCCCATTGCCTTATCGAATGCTTTATATCTCGGGGTTTCTAAGGTCTTGGTCAACAGGTTAAACGGGGTCCTAGATGACACAATCTCCCTGGTTCAGTTGGTTTGTATCATATGAAGATAGAATAATTTAGCGATGGCCATTGAGATGGTAGCGGATTGGGAGAGGCGACAAAGCAATAGATCGCGTTAGAAAATAGATTTCTCCAAGCATATGACTACGTGGAGTTGTGCTTTCTATTATTAAATATGGTAAGAAGCGGCTTCCTGGGCTTGCAGATCTCATGGATGAAGAGATGTGTTATAACGACATTTTATGCGATGTTGGTTAACGGATGACCGGAAGGAGGTTTCTTTCAGCCACAATGAGGAGTACACTAAGGATGCTTATTGGCACTCTTCCTCTTCGTTTTGGCCACATGCATTCTATCTTGCATGGTGAAGCAAGTGGTACACTGGGTTTTCTTTACAAGTTACGCTCTTGGAGATATGTCCATTCCTATGCTGTAGTATACATATGACACCATCTTCTTCATTGAAGGGGGTATGGAAGAAGCGGAGATGGCTATTGTTCTTGATATCTTTAGGGAGCATCACACATGGGGATTAATTGGGACAAGTCAGTTCCGGTGCCATTTAATCTTTCAAACACCGAGACTGTTGATTGTGGGTTGGAGTTGGGGACTACTCGTGGCTCACTTTCGATTAGTTACTTAGCTCAAACCTGGATTTGCTGTTGAGGGCGAGTGTTCACAACTGTGTAGGCTTCATAAAGCGATCTATGGTCTTAAGTAGAGCCCTAGAGCTTGGTTCCAGAAGCTTTCAGACTTGTTTGAGAAACATGGGTACAAACATTCGAATGCAGATCATTCCCTCTTTATACATAAAACATCCAGACGTATGATTGCTATTATGGTGTATGTTGATGATATATTACATGAGATGACATACAAGGAATCAAGAGGGCGAAAGAACTTCTGGGTCGTGAATTTGTCATCAGGGATCTTGGAGCCCTAAGATACTTTCTGGGACCCAAGTTTGCCAGAAATCAACAAGAGCTTGTGATGACCTAGAGGAAATACATTACTGATTTGCTAAGTGACACAGGAGTGCTTGGATGTCGACCTGCCACCACACCCATAGATCCAAGCATGAAACTGTATAATAATGATACCGATGAGGTTGATAGGAGGAGATACATAGAGCTGGTATGAAAGCTCCTTTATGTTACCATTACCAGACCCGATATTTCTTTTGCTGTTAGTCGAGTGAGCCAGTTCATGGAGCAGTCACGTCAGGTCCATATGGATGCTATACAAATGATACTCAGGTATCTTAAATCATCTCCAGGTGCATGTCTACTGTTTAGAAAAGGCAAGGAGGTCACCATCTCAGCATGCATAGATGCAGAATTATGCAAGGTGTCCAAAGGATAGGAAGTCCACTGGATTTACTATATATGTTGGAGATTCTCTTGTCTGATGGAGGAGTAAGAAGCAAACTGTTGTAGTCAGATCTAGTGCTGAGTTTGAATATAGGGCTATGGCCCAGGTCTGTACAGAAATGATGTGGGTTCGAGCTGTTCTTACAGATCTATATATAGAGGTTCCCCTTTCTATGGTACTGGAATGTGAAAATCAGGCTGCTATATTTATTGCAAATAATCCAGCATTTCATGAATGCACCAAGCAGTTAAGCACATCGAGGTTGATTCCCACTATATACGAGATATGATTTTGAAGGGTTTTATTTCCACATCTCATGTCAGCTTAGGGGACCAGACTGCAGATATCTTCATCAAGGCCTTACTCAGAGGACCTTTTCAGAAGTGCTCGTCCAAGCTGAGCATGATCGACATCTATGCTCCATCTTAAGGGAGAGTGTAGAGATATATTTATTTTACGTTATTTATTTCATGTTTCCTGTACTGTTTCTTAATTCCCTTTACTTATGAATGACTTATCTAATTTACCCATAGGCTACTCTCCTATATAAGAGAGCCTAGGATTCATGGAATAAACAACTCTCTATGTTTTTCCCAACACTTATTGATAGATGTAATTCTATATGATTATAAATGTAAATGTTTATGCAATGACACGTGTTCTGATATGAATGGTTAAATGAAGCGTGTCATCCAATCGCGAAAAGTTTTCCCTCATGATTGTAACTTAGTACGATCAATCGTAAATTTACATGTGAAAGTTGTGTAAGCGGATAACTTGGATCCCAAGGTCGTCGCATATACAACCATCAATTACTTTATCTACCACAGAGGCAGATTACGTGGCTTTGATATAAGTTACAAAGGAAGGTATTTGGATGAAGGGGTTAGTCGAAGATCTCAGTATATAACATGATCAGGCTAAATATTATACTGTGACAATCTCAGTGTAATATGCTTAGCCAAGGACCATGTGCATCATGAGAGGGCCAAGCACATAGATGACAGTTATCACTTCATTCATTCTGAGAAGAGGACCGAGGCGAAGAAGGTCGGCACATCAGATAATCCAGCGGATGTGTTCATGAAGGCATTTGTAGGGAGTTAGTTCAAATGTTCTTTGGACTTGCTCAATGTCGATAATTGGTTGTATCCCCAAGCAGGAGGGTCATTCCAGAGATGTTCCAAGCTGAGCATGATTGATATCTACGCTCCAGCTTGAGGGAGAGTGTTGAGATATTAGTTATCGTTTATTGCTTTATGTTTTTTTTCTTTCCGTCCACTTTATGTAATTTGCCAAACATGTTTTCTCCATATAAGAAAATCCTAGGGTCTCATGAATACACTTCATTATTTTCTCTCCACAATTACTAAATTATTCTTTTTTCTTTCTTTGCAGAATTTACTTCTGCTCCCAATGGTATCAAAATCTATAGAAGTTTGGGATTTTCTTAGTGTTGACTCACAGGTAAGAAATTATAGAATCGCTTGCCTACTTTTTTGGTTCCAACTTCCATTGTAAATTATTCAATTTTGAATGATGTTAGTAATAATGCACTTTTTGCTGCAGACATACATATTTACGGATTCAATTTCCATTATCCAGACCTTATCTGGTAGTTTCTTTTTCATAGGTTCTTAAATCTATGTGGATCCAGTTATTGATTATTGTAATAACATCATTTTTTTTATAAAAACCCAGTTGCTCTGGACCCAAAGCCTTATGAAAAAGTCGAAAAGTATCAGAACAGGGTGGAGACTACAAATAATCTGCCGCGCTCAGTGAGGGAAAGATCTGCGTACGGAGAAACTGAACATAGTCCTCTGGCAAATAGTCACTACAAGTCCGATAGTTTAGTTTTTTTAAAGAAAAGAAATTCGGATCAGAATTTGACGAAGAACCCTGATAAGGATGGCATTCTTTATCAAGAAATTCCAACATCAGATAAGAAGTGCACATCACCATCTCTTTCCCATGGTCCAGTTACATGCGGGGCAGGAGGTGCCAATGGTCTGATATCTCAATCTCTTCCGGAGGCTGATACTGCTCAAATTCCTGTGGAGGTAGATTGAGAAGTACTTCTTCACCAGAATCACCACTACAAATAAACTTGAATCTCTGTTTAGATGAATAACAAAGATTGATTCTGTGCTCTGACTTATTCTATTTTTTTTTGGCATGAGAGACATTGATTCTATGTTCTGACTTATTTATTTATTTTACATTAATGAATTTTTCCGGACATATATATTTTTTATATATGATACGATGTTTTTGCACTTCCTATCTAACTAAGCATATCATCCATGCCAATACAGTGGGTGCAGCCTAACCTGAGTGTCCCGATATTTGATTTAGTAGATGTTATTTTTCAGCTTCAAGATGGTGGTTGGATCAGGTATAATGTGAATATTGGTTATATTCTACGTTATACCACAAAAATAAATATAGCAAATTTAATGAGCAAACTTCTACAAATATTTTGATTTTAAACACAGGCGTCAGGCATTTTGGGTGGCAAAACAGGTTTTGCAGTTAGGAATGGGAGATGCTTTTGATGACTGGCTCATTGAGAAAATTCAATTGTTAAGGAAGGGTTCCGTAATTGCATCCGCAATTAATCGTGTTGAGCAGGTAATCCTCCCTTGACTTCAACTTTTTATATTTTTGTTAGACGTTAGACATCGTTCATAGGTTGATAAGTAATAAAATTGATCTATTATTATATGACACCTAAATTGAAGTTGGAATTTCAGATTTACTGCCATGTTGAGCTTTATCTGAAGTATATAACTTGAAACTTTTATTTAAAAAGCATATATCTTGTAAATTAAGATAATTTAAAAATTAAAAATGTGTTTGAAGGATACTCGATGAACATGTAGCAATTTCCCTATTGGTAGCAAGAGCTTGTAACCCATGTGGGGACAGTAAGGTGCTTGGATGTTAGTCTTGAATTCTTCGGGGGTTTGTTGGGCTCTCTCATGGCTCGCCCATTCCAAGTTAACTGCTGGGCTTTGGGTTTTGGATGAAAATTGGATCCCATTGCTCCTAAAGTAGAGGGCAATGCGTGAGGCTTGTTTCACAGAGAAGCGATTACCTCCCGCTCTTAACGGTGAAAGGACAGCGAGCTTATGCTTCTCAGACCCAATATACCAAGAGGCCGAATCCCAAACATACAACTATCTTTGAAAGATATTCCCTATTAATAACCCAAAGTTTATCTAAGCCTGAGAATGATCCAAGAAAGATCTGAATGGAGGCAAAGAATCCATGTAGCCGATCCTACTTAATATGGGAAAATGCTTTATTGTTGTTGTTGTTGTGACGTTATGTCGAAAAATTTAAAAGCATTGACAAAAAGGCCAATAATTGTTATTCATTAGGTTCCTTCTTGGAAACCAGATTTATTTAATTGAAATGTTTCTGAAAACACAGGCTGTCCCAGTTGAGTTGTGTTCTGGTGATTTGATGGAGGTATAGTTGATACTTATAATAAACAATAAAAAATGCTGAAGTGATGTGGGTGGAGTTTGAGGTGGTGCTTCTTCGAAAGCACATGCTTCATCATCAATGACGTAAAGGCGGCAACCATTAGAAATCATTTAAATGTTCCTATGTTGAGTTATGTGCAATAATGATATTTCTTATTATAGCCCTATGTTAGTCTTGATTGAGTGATTGTTATATAAGTTAATGGGTCGAAGGTGAGGATCTATTTAATCATGTGGAAATACAATACATAATTCATCCCCTTTTTTCACAAGCTAAAAAAGTGAAAACAACCCTACTTGTCGGCGAGTGCAAGGGTTTCCGTCACATTGTTCTTCCCTCCCTTCCATTTAGAAGGATCTTCTACGTAAATCATCATTTTTCATGTTCTTATTTTCTACTTTGTTTTCAACATGATATGAAGGTGTTATAGCCTATCAAATCGAGGAGTAATCTTTAATGTAGATGCTCACCATGTATTCGATACACGTTGAGGGTATTCACATTGTGTGTTGGTTACATTTGATTCGATTCAGGACTTCTGCCCTTGTGTCGAGGTCGCTCATTAAAGAAAATGATTTCTTCATGTTGGGGATTGACACAATGTTTTTGGTCCTATAAAGACCTGACCTTGATGTTGTTCAGAAGTGATCCGAGTTGTTGCATTGCTGCTTGTTATCGATCACATCTCCAAAACTTGATCGATCAGGGTTTCTTCTTGATGTTGTCATTATTTCCTAATGCTATGATGGATCACTGTTTTCTAAGTGATTGATCACTCAAGCATTTTATCTCGATAGAGAAAACTCGTGATCGATTAACCTTATTAAAGGACCTGACCTCGATGTTGTTTAGAAGTGATCCGAGTTGTTGCATTGTTGCTTGTTCTCGATTCCACAACTTGATCGATTAAGGCTTCTTCTTGATGTTGCCATTATTGTCTAACGCTACAATCGATCACTCTTCTCTAAGTGATTGATCACTCAATATTTTATCTCCATAGAGAAAACTCGTGATCGATTAACCTTAAACGACTGATCAAAATCATCTGAGGATACCGTCTGAGGGTCATCTCTTACTTTTCCATGATTGATGGACTAGTCTCCTATTCAGTTTAAGGTGGGATCAATCATATTCCCTTTTTTGATCCATCATTTACAAGATATAAGGGTAGTGTGGTAAGATCGACTTCTTTGTATTATGATATGTGATGAAGAATGTCCGATAAGAAAATTTCCATTAACGGACAAATGACGATGTGTTGGGAGAAAGAGAGAGATGTTTATTTTTGGGAACCCTAAGCTCTCTTATATAGAGGAGAGACTTATGGGTAAATTACATATGATAGATAGGAGAACAAGAAAATAAGAAAACAATACAAATGCATAAATATATCTCTGCACTCCCCCTCAAGATGGAGCATAGATGTCAATCATGCTCAGCTTGGATGAGCATTTCTGGAACGACCCTCCGAGCAAAGCCTTAGTGAAGATGTCTGCAGTTTGATCCCCATAGCTAACATGAGAAGTAGAGATAAATCCTTTCTGAATCATATCCCTTGTGTAGTGACAGTCGACTTCAATATGCTTGGTTCTCTCATAAAAAGCAGGATTGTTTGCAATGAACATGGCTGCTTGGTTATCACATTGTAGTTTCATAGGAATGGGTACATCTATATGTAAATCTGCCAGTACAGCTTGAACCCACATCATTTCTGTACTGGCTTGTATCATAGCCCTATATTTAGACTCAGAGCTGGATCTGGCCACAACAGTTTGTTTCTTACTTCTCCAAGATACGAGAGAGCTACCAACAAAAATGCAAAGCCTGAAGTGGACTTCCTATCCTTTGGACATCCATCATAATCAGCATCAGCGCATGCAGAAACTGTAAGTGTTCCCCCCTTTTTGAATAATAATCCTGTACCTGGGGAACACTTTAGATATCTCAAAATCATATATATGTCATCCATGTGTACCTGTCGGGGTTGTTCCATGAATTGACTCACCCAGCTGACTGCAAATGAGATATCCGATCTGGTTTTAGTAACATAAAGAAGCTTTCTAACTATTTCTCTGTATCATTTCCTGTCCACCTCTTCTGTATCATCATCATATAGATTCATGCCAGGGTCCATAGGAGTGGTAGCTGGCCGACATCCAATCATTCCTGTCTCAACTAGCATATCTGTCACATACTTCTGTTGTGTCATCACAAGACCATGTTGATTCCTAGCAAATTCTAGTCCCAAGAAGTATCATAAGGTGCCAAGATCCTTAGTAACAAACTGTTGTCCCCAAAATTCTTTAGCCGTTTTTATCCCATGCATGTCATCACCTGTGACTAATATGTCATCAACATAAACCATAACAACCACCGTGCCTTTAGGGTTTTCTGTACAAACAATGAATGATCTACACTTGACCTCTTAAATCCTTGCTCCTCAATTAAGTCCGAGATCTTCTGAAACCTTTCCCTAGGACTCTGTTTAAGGCCATATATTGCCTTATGAAGTCTGCAAACCTTCACACATTCCCCCTCAACAGCAAAACCAGGACGCTGTTGCATATAGACCTCCTGCAGATCCCCATACAAAAAGGCATTTTTAACATCACGCTAAAAGAGAGACTAGTCACGTACCATAGCAACAGAAAGAAGAATCTGTAGAGTACAATGTCGAGCCACATGAGAGAATGTGTCTAGGTAATCCACTCCATATGTTTTAGTCTAGCCACGAGTAACCGGTCTGGCTTTGTACCGCTCTTCCTCGGTAAAAATATGCTTCTTACCACTCGACTTCATAAGGCTCATGAACTATATTGCCCAGAGCCCATAGTTTGTCCCATCCATTTTGACAATAGGCACTGGACCTCTGAAAGCGCCTATGGCGGTTACATCAACTTTGTTTTCTAACATATTGCCGAATGTAGAAGACTAGGGTTTTGTAGACCAATGTGTGAATGTCTACACAACCATACGTGGATTTGAATGCATATGCAGACTTATGCACGAAAATCCATCAGATACACGGAGAGACCGACGACGACAATGGAGTGACTCGATGACAAGCTGCTCACGGAGGCGTAGGGCGTCAGCGCACAGAGATGGTATTGGAGTAGTTGTTATGTGCGCCTATTGAGTTGTAGCAGGGTAAATGGATCCTGGAGAAGATCCATTTACCCCATCCAATTGTTTAGTCCCACATCGTCTTGTGGTGGGACTTGGAGGCTCTAGAGAGTCTATATAAGGAGCCCCAGACCTCCTGTATCCATTGAGAAAGTGCAATGCAAAACACACCACTTTGAAGGCTTCTCCCGTGGTTTCATCCCGCTCCTCACGGAGTAGGATTCCACGTTAAATCTCACGTTCTTCTATTGTTCTTTATCATTTTTCCATGTTTTACTTCCGCTTTCTATTTCTTAACATGGTATCAGAGCGGGTCAATTCTTGAGGATTTTATCGGGTTTATTTATGTTCGAGTTTCGAAATTCAATTCTAGGATTTCTGTTGAAACCCTATGTTTGTTCTTGAAGATTTCTTGAAAATTATTGTATACGGATTCCTGTTCTAGGGTTTTCTGAAATCTTAGATGTATTCCTGAAGATCTAGTTCGAGCAGCATCTGCGCTGCCAGGCTTCCAGAGATACTCGTGCTTCCAGAGATACTAGCATCGCAAGGATTCAGGCAGAATCCTCCCCTTTGAAGCCGCACTCCTTCTCCTTTGCAGACGATCAAGTTCCAGACTTCTTGGCGGTAGGTGCATCACGCGTCTTAGAAACTTATGCATTACGTCGATCCAGCACGCCACTCCCATCTCCATGAAGCGGCTGAGGCTGCGCTCCCTCCTTCTGCCGCATCGAGGAGCATCCAGTTCCCCTACAGGCGGCAGAGCTCCCAATGCTCAAGGCAGCACACAAGTAGCCCGATGTCCAGCGGCATGGCGAACCCCAGTTGGCGCCGCCCCAGTTGACGCAGTTCCAGCACATCCAGCCCTGGCTGCGTCTCTCCTCCGCGCCACTCCTTCCTCCTCGCGAGTTGCAGAGCTCCCGGCGGAGGTCACGCCTCTGCGTCGAGGCCTCCTGTGCCCAGGCGCCCCTGCGTTCAGGCCCCCAAGCCCTCGAGCTCCCCTCCCCCAGGCTCTGCGCTCCGACCCCCGTTCCCAGGAGCCTTCACAATCGGCGATGCCGCTCCATGCTCTTTCCCCCTTTGCGTGCAGCGCTCATCGCGACGCGTCCTCGATCTCAAAGTGGCGGGCGGCATAGGAGGGAGTCTCCAGGCGGTGCCGATCCAGTCGCTCCCCCTTCTCGGACCTCGCGCAGGCAGCGCGAGATCCCGCTCCTCCAGCTCCATCTCGGCGACGACGGCACCATGAGAGCCCCATCGGGGGGTGCGTGATGGATTAAGGGTTCCCAGTGAACCTTAAAAGAAAAGGAGCGGCACTTTTAATGGGCCCGATGGTGTTTTTTTAAAAAATATATGTGGGAGGCTGCGGCTTAACGAAGCCCAAGTGGGCTAAAAAATTGAAAAGAAAAAGGTGAGAAGAGGCCCAGTCGGTGAACCAAAAAAAAGGGGAGAGAAAAAAAAAGTACTGCCGGATATTCCAATGGGCGTTTGTTCCAAAAAAATAAAGAGAGTGGCCTGCGGTAAAAAAATGAATGTGGTTGTTTTTTGTAGGCCCAAATGGGCCAAGGTTTTTTGTTAAAAAAAATAAAAAAAGAGGCGGGTACATTTGAAAAGCCGTACGCATAAAAAAAAGGAAGAGCCGGAAAAAAATGGTTGAAACGACTTAAAAAAATGGCGGCTTATTAAAAAAAAATGAAAAGCTCGAGAAATTTTTGAAAATGCACATGTTTTCCCCATTATTTTGTCTTCTCCCAATTTGTCGACGTTATGTTTTCCGACCAGTATGGGATAAAGAGGGAGTATGGTGTAGAGTCATGTCTTGATCCAAATTTCAGATTTAGATGCCAGATGTAGATTTCCAGACCACCAGTTGTTCAGACTCTACAGTATTCAGATGAAGATTTTCATGCGCAATTCCAGAGTCGAAGTTCAGATTCCGAGTCCCAGTTTGATGCGCATATATTCAGACTTGACAGATTGGTCATAGTCTAAGTTCGAGGCACTCCAAGTTGAGAGGCCCATTTTCAAGTTCTCCAGAGAGAGACTCCAGTTTCTAACACGCACGAGTATGCGGTCTTTTCAGATGAGCACATGTATGCCATCAGTTCAGAGGTCCCCATCCATTCTTGTTGTTTCGGCCAGAGTTTTCATGTGAGCCATAGGGACTTCAGAGTAGAGGACCGTTCCCTGTGCGATGTTGGCAAGGGTTTTCATGTGGTATCATAGGCACACCAGAGCAGTGTACCATTCTCTGTGCAAGATAGGAGAGACCCAGTTCTCCGAAGAGGAGACTTATTTCAGACTCCATTCTCCAGCGACCGTGGACTCCGAAGAGGATTGTACATCCACGACTCCTTTTCAGTTAGGCCCTTTTCAGAGATGGAGTAGTTGTCCACATTATTGTGGCGGGCCATAGTACTCCGACAAGGAGACTCATTTCCAGTTGCAGCGACTCTGACAAGCGCAGTTCAGAGCGCATGCTCTCCGACGAGGAGATTCAACAGACTTACTCTCCAGCCCGTTCGTCCTCCTCACATGCACGACATGAGAAGCAACGTCCTCGACAACAGCGGTAGTGCGCGTTGGGTTGATATTGTCCGTAGTGTCATGTAGCATTGAGTTGAGTTTCTTTCTGTTTGTCCAAGCTGAGCATTGCGTGCTCCAGCTTGAGGGGGAGTTTTGGAGTAGTTATTATGTGCGCCTATTGAGTTGTAGCAGGGTAAGTGGATCCTGGAGAAGATCCATTTACCCCATCCAGTTGTTTCGTCCCACATCGTCTAGTGGTGGGACTTGGAAGCTCTGGAGAGTCTATATAAGGAGCCCTACACCTCCTGTATCCATTGAGAAAGTGTAATGCAAAACACGCCACTTTGAGGGCTTCTCCCGTTGTTTCATCCCGCTCCTCACGGAGTAGGGTTCCACGTTAAATCTCGCGTTCTTCTAATGTTCTTTATCATTTTTCCATGTTTTGCTTCCGCTTCCTATTTCTTAACAGATGGCATGCGGGACGACGTGCGGTGCAACACAGGGAGGCACGTAGTGCAGTGCAGGAGTGCGTGCAGAGACGTACTGAGTGGCGTATGGTTGTGAGCGGTGGCGCGCAAGACTGCTGGCGACGCGGTGCTCGGTGGCGCATAGGGCTGTGCGCGGTAGCACGTGGAACGGTGGCGATGCATGGTGGTGAGGGCGGAGGGTGGTGCTAGGGTTAGGATTTTGGGTACGAGAGCTCTGGCCCAGGAATACCGCTCTGATACCATGTTGGGAAAAATATGAGAGGTGTTTATTCTTGGGAATCCTGGGCTCTCTTATATAGAGGAGAGTCTAGGGATGAGCATCGGGCCGGGTTGGGCCCAACCTAGCCCAACCCAGCCTGGTTTCAATTTACGGGCTTACGGGCCGGGCCCAGGCTCGTTGAATTTCACAAATTGCAGCCCAAACCCGAGCCTGGTCTGCAAGTACATGGGTCGGGCTCGACCTACTATATTAAAAAAAATTAAAATATGAATATAATACATATTTAATATGTAAATATACAAATTGAATATGTATTTCTTCAAAACATGAATATAGTTGATGTCTAAATAGCATAGAATAGCGACAATTTAAGAAGGAAGATCAAATGTGATATTAGAAATCATAAATTACATATGGAAAAAACATCGGACTTATATACGGGCCTACACTTGGGCTTATATTCGGGCCGGCCTATGGGCTTCGGACTCGGGCCCAAGCTTGCCCCAATCGGCCCGAAAATTGGATCGGACCAAAAATCAAGGCCAAGCCCTCCCATTTATCGTTCGGGCTCGGGCCGGGCTCGGGCTTTATCGGACCGGGCCGACCCTACCCAATGCTCATCCCTAAGAGAGACCTATGGGAAAATTACATATGATAGACATAAGAACAAGAAAATAAGAAAACAGTACAAATGCATAAATATATCTCTACACGACGACAATAATCACTTATTGTGAATTACAACCTTGATGTTGACTAAAGACAACTAATTTGTTTTGTGCTATTGAGATAGATATTGTTGGTCGTGGGAAAACATGCTAATCAATAGAAGGAAGCCCGTGTTTGATGGGAAGGACCCCTCTTGGTAATAGTGGTTCCTCAAAGATATTCAAGTAAAACATGGACCATTATTAATGTCTCTAGACATAAACGACTCTTAATTCTTCAAATAAGACTGCAATGGATTCACAGATGATCCTCGAGAATGTATATGGCTAATGGAAGTTGACATGAAAGTTATTAAGTAAATCCGAAGGTCCATAATCTTTGTTTGAATGAGCTATTTGTTGTTTCTTACTGTGGTGCATTTATGTGAAAGTAGGAAAAATTTGACCATAAAATTGGAATTTCTGAAGTTAAATAATGGCCAGAAGCTTTGTTGGACAAAGAATGGAAGAAACCGTATTTTGCTAGGAGGCTTAAAATTAAAGTTTATGAATGTCATCGGTTGATTCTCAACTTAAAGGTTGTTTGTAATATCGTCGAGGTTTCCTACATGATTGAAGTTGAGGAACACAGATAAGATGTGTGTTGAGTCCCTCGTACACCTGATGGGGTGTGGGAGTGGATCGAAGTGTATGGCATGATGTAAAGTCTTGAATTGGGTACCTGTCTGATCCTATATCATAAGATCCGACTCGTCAAGAGGAAACTAACGGAATTTGTTTCGTGTGAATCAGATTTCATTTCAAATTGTTATGATTTTCGGAAGAAAGATAAGGAGACTTAAGATGTCATTAACCCTTAATGGTAGTCATTATAACCAATTTAACATGATTAAAGAAATTAGTGATGTATTAAAAATCACTAATCACCATTAATGAGCACTAATCAGTGATCAACAAAAGTTACGCACGAGTCTTGGAAATTAAATCACGATTAGTGGAAGTTAATTGCAATTAGCGCTAATTAAGCTCCATTAGTGGATCTAGAAGCTTCTGGAGGGTTCTAAATTAAGTCTTAAGTTTCGGATAAGCTTTGGTCAAAATCATGGGCCAAAATCATGGGTTGGTAACTGCGGTTATGGATTAAACAATGGTTTACTAACCATGGTTGAAGCCTATAAATATCCCCCTTATCCATTCATTTTCTACGATTTCCACTACCACCACTACCTTGAGGGCGAAGGTCGAGAGGCCGCGAAGAGAGGGAGGCGGGGAAGGATCGCTAGCGAAGCACTGCCGGGAGGATGAGGAGGATGGTACAATCCTCTCCTAGTTGGCTTAGTGTAGGATGTAAGTAACTCTAACTTGAGCTAGGTTCTTGATTCATCTTCCTTTCCGATTCGTTTTGTGTTGTAGCTGTTGCTGGGTGTCTTCTTGTCCTTGTTCTCTTATTGCCCGACCTCTTGGGCATTAATTCAGTCCTCACAAATCATTGGAGGTCAGGGAAGTGATCTATGACCTTTATTAGGGGAAGCTTAAGAATCAATTCCTCAACAATGGCTTCCCTAAGGACATGATCCAATTTTTTAAGTCATTTTTACTTTCTATTTTTATGAGATTTTTTGGTTTTTTCAAAATTTTGATCTTTTTGAGATTTTTATTTTTTTATATTTTCGATATGTGAAGGAGGAGTGGGAGAATGTGCAGACTCGAGATTGGAGGACAAGTGGTTAGTAGATGAGGGAGGTAGAGTTGACTCCAACTGTACAGAGTGTGTGGGTCCCCTAGTATTCTCTTGGTTTTCAACATTAAATCCTATTGTTTCATCTCCACTTTCATACCTAGGTTAGTAGCATATGAATTCAATAAGTCGGTGACATTTTTCAACCTGTTCGCAATTGGTTCATGTCTTTTGACAAGTCTAGAAATGTCTTTTCCAAAATGTTCCCATGACAAATCATGGGAGAGATCTGCTCAGTTGGAGGATATTGCTGAGAATTCGAAGTCTCATACTCAACATACCTTGACTTAGGCATGCATTACTAGGTCGAGTAGAGATCGTCTGTGTGACATATATTGGTCAGAGACTCATATAATGGATTCGATATACATGTGGTTTGTAGATCTAACTCATGAGTCCAATCCCCTGTCTGTGTAGGCTCTTCGAATGGTTGGTTAATGTGAGCTTGATCTTGGGGTCAATCAAGTCAGGAAAATTATATGGTACACTCTATCCATTCAATTCCTTGGTTCGTCCATGTGATAACCTAAGGTCTAGTCAAGATGTGTATGTGTAATTTATGGACCTATCTCGACAGTCATATGAGAGTTAAATGAGGTGTATGGGAGTAGGTAACTTTGCCAATCATCTCTCTCGACAGTGGCTTG
Organism: Ottelia alismoides; assembly: GCA_037367405.1. Lineage (NCBI taxonomy): Eukaryota > Viridiplantae > Streptophyta > Magnoliopsida > Alismatales > Hydrocharitaceae > Ottelia > Ottelia alismoides. The sequence goes on from JAZKJV010000462.1 coordinate 88,704, forward strand.
CTCTTCAAACGGTTCTTCCATTCCAGCAAGCGCCTGATAATTAGGTGAATCAACCCAAGATGGAAGTGGATCCGGGGTGTAAGAAGGTGTGGTAGGTGGGGAATGCGGAGAAGTATGGAAGTCAGTTGAAGTTCTGACTTCAGAACATGACTTCAAATTTCAGCGAAATTCGATCAAATTTCTGTCGAATATCGATATCCTCTCGAAATCGAAATTCGACCGAAATGGCCGAAATGACCGAAATATGGGGGCCATAGTTAAAAAGGTGACCGAAATGACCGAAATTTCAATCGAATTTCGACCAAAATTCTACAGAATTCCATTAATTCTATTGTTCTCTGTGATAAGAAAATTCCTTTAAAAATTAAAGGAAAGTTTTACAAAGCGGCCGTGAGACCTGCTATGCTCTATGGATATGAATGTTGGCCTGTGAACCATAGACATGTGCAGAGAATGACTGTAGCAGAAATGAAAATGCTAAGGTGGATGTGTGGACCCACACGTAAAAAGATTGGATTCGGAATGATGCAATCAGAAATAAAGTTGGTGTAGCTCTGATCGAGGATATGATGCGAGAAAATCGCTTAAGATGGTTTGATCATTTGCAAAGAAGATCAGCTGATGCACCAGTTAGGAGTTGCGAGTGTTGAGATGTTGAACCGGCTAAGAGAGGGCGATGATGGCCCAAAAAGTGTTAGAAAGAGACTATACAAAAGGATCTTATTTTTTTGGATATAAGCACGGGATTGACCTAAGATAGATCTGAATGGAGGCGAAGAATCCATGTAGCCGACCCTGCTTAATTGCGGGAAAAGGCTTTGTTGTTGTTGTCGTTGTGACAAGGCACACCTAACGGACAATCCTGATTTGCTTTAATCCTAAGTTGTAAAATCAAGGGGAAAAGAGTCGAGAAAAGTTGATGCAACGATAGAATTAATGATGCATGCCCATTTCAGAAGATTTAGAGTGATCCTCACGCTCTACATGCATGATGCAACACAAAATTGAAAATTTTTATACTATATGAAATGCAGATGATGAAACCGCACCTAACAGGAAGTTCTATTAGCGAGGAAGAAGTGGTTTCAATTTGACTAAGTAGAACGATCTAAGGTGCATATTATTAAGTAATGTTTGGTCCTAAATTAAACAAGCACATGCAATCAATATTTGACCTAAATAAAGCTCCAAGAGCCTCGTGTGCAGGTTTAACATACAAGCCACTTAAGTTGAGCCCCACCCTTACTGGAGAGTGAAACTGATCTCGACACACCACGAAATAAAGTTCAATGTCCAATTACACATGCAAGATCCCAAATGGAATCCGCTCTAAAAATGCAGTTACCTAAATTATTACTAATTATTGCAAAGAAATAAATGCAGAAAATTAATCCTAGACTCTATACTCTCTCACAACTCGACTCAATCTTAAATTTGATGCGTTCTTTCAGTTGGTTTAATCCCGGAAAATCAGCCTCCAATGCTCTTGAGATGATTGGCTACCTAAGCGGTCGCTCAGTCGCGTGGGGCCCCTCGCACAAAAAATAAGATGATGGTAAGAGAGATACACAAAATAAAATAAAATAAATAAAATAAAACAAAATAAACTAAAAAAATTCAGGAAAATAAACGGAATGATAATTACAAGAAAAATTGGGGGTCAGATTACTCGGAAGGAAAACCTCAAATCTAAATTTTCTAAAAAATAACCTAAGCCATGCCTCCTCAATAACGATGCCATTTGAAGAACCCTAAAATTACCCCCACTAATTTGGTAGAATTAATGTCTAAAATGTGCATTGTAGGTAGGCAATCAGGATTAATCAAAACGACCACTTAATTAATTTGTCAATTAAAGCGAGTAGTCAAATTTATATTTCACTTGGGCAAGCCCAAGGTCTATCTCCTTAGGTTGATTAATGGTCGATCTAGATAGACATTTTTTAAATTTTGTTAATGCACATAGAAATGAAATGTGATTTCGGACAATTTTAGGGGGTTAAAAATGTAATTTCGACCAAAGATATCAAAAAATCCCAACACTTGGCCAGAATATGAAGAATGACGAAATTAATGCTATGTATTTTTTTGGAATTTTTTGATGCAAAATGTATTTTTTATGAATTAATGATGCTTGCGTTTTACAAAATAAATTTTATGCAAGTAAATAATGTTATTCTATGTGGTGAGAGAGATAAAATAAATGCAATTTTTGTTAGTTTTTAAATGATGCAGTGATACAATGAAATGATGATGCAAAGATGAAAGTGAATTTGGAGCAGTCAAACCAAGATCTAGCAAACAAGCAATTAAATTAGTGCGTTCCTCAATGATTACCTCAGATAATTATTTAATTAAGCACTTATTATTTTTTTGGAATAAATCCCCACAAAATCACAAGTGATTGAGTAATTAAGGCAATGTGCAGCTGATCTCCTCAACTAATGATCGTAAAATACTGTCTTAAAGATGGAATCTCAAAAATCTATATGATAAATAATAAATCAAGGATTAAAACGACATGTGCAACGAGGGAGTCCGATGATGGATGCTCAAGGTATGATAAATTGATGTTCAAGGGCCTAATTATAATAAAAGTAAATAAAATCTTGTAGTTTTACCTTTGTGGAGGGGCCTTTTGGTAATTATTGCAGAGTCTCTTAGGTACCTGTGTAATTTACCCTCGTGCAGGGGTATGTTAGCAATTATTGAAAATCGGGAGGGCGTACATGCAAAATTTAAATTTCCACTGATCACATGCCTGGCGCACGTGATGGACTTTCTTGTTGTTCTGAGGAGCATCGGGGACGTGGCTGCAAATTCCCCCAAGGCACGTGCAAGGCATGTGGTTCTCGGTTTGGTTTGGGGCGTGGAATCGAAATGCCACGTGTCGTGTTCTAGTAGCTTCGGTCTATCCGAAGCTTGTGACTCAGGTGATAGGGTCGGGGAAGATCTGGCACGTCCGTTGGAGCGTCGATCGACGATTGAGAATTGGACGACGATGAACGGTCCGAATGAGTAGCATTCTTGATCGAACGCGATTTGTAGCCTCTTGGATCTGGAGGTTCTCCATCGAGGGCGTGGCTTTCTTCTTTGTCCCTTGCTGCTCGGCTCCAGTGACTGCTGGTTATGGTGATCCGTGGGTGGAAGCGCTCCGATGAAGCGGTGGATGTCGACTGACACACGACCGTTGATTGGCGGAGCAGATGCCACTACGTGGGGTGTCTTCTAGTGTATTCGAGGGGGCTTCTTGCAAGTGTGAGCAATGCTCGAGGACGAAGATCCCCGGCTTTATGTTGACGGTAGCTGGCTAAAATGGGGGATAAGGCAGAGAGTCCGGTCGGGCTCGGTCCTTTGTGAGGACCGAGATGATCATTGAGTAGTTGGAGATGGCGGGGATGATTAGAGAGGGAAGATTGATTCGGGGTTGAGGAGTTAACGCCTGGGCTGGAGCGAGATTGAATGTGGAGATCGGGGGTGATGTGGCGAAGGTGGATGGTGAGAAGAGGTGGTGGTAGTTATCAATGGAGACACAGAGGACGAGCTTGCGAGGGTCGAAGTAGGAGCGGGTCGGAGACGTGTTTGATTAGAAATCAAAGGAAAAAGATGAAGGAGATCGAGCGAAAATGAGCAGAGCAAAGAGAGGAAGAAAACGAAGCACGGGAAAAGAGAAGAGGGAAAGAGAAGTGTTTCTTCGCACGAGGTTCCAGTGAAGGCTTCACAATAGCATATCTCTCTGTTGGATCTCGCCAAGGGTTGGATGATGCTGGCATTGCTTGCTAAAGAGAAGGCCTCACTATCACATGGGCTTCCTCGAAGCTGGTGGCAGTCCTCTTTCATGTGGCGGATGATTTGCAACGGTGATGACATAAGTGCTTTTATGGGCAGTTGGTTGGAGGTCGTTGAGGAAGGTGGGGAGAGGTGTGGCAGGTGCGGGTCAACCGAGTTAGAAGGGCGACGTGGGTGGTCGAGGAGAGGGGAAAATGGGTGGGGGGTTGCAGTTGCGGTTCACGAGGAGGTTACGGCCCCGCCACGAAGGACGGAGTGACGGTTGTGCGTCGCGGGTGGTGCATAGGAGAGGAAGGGGGCATGGCCACGTGGCGAGGGAAAAAAATAAAACCAAATAGAAATAAAAATGGAAATAAGATAAAATTAATAATAATAATAATAAATGATATCACTAAAATAAATAAGAATTGAAATAAATAAAATAAATAATAAATAAATAAAAATAAATAATAATAATAGTAAAAGAAATCAAAAGAAAATAATAAAGAAAATGGTTGTGACACGTGTCGGCTCCACGATTGCCACATGTTGCCCCAAGAAAAATAAAAAATTAATTCTAAAAAAATAAAAAAGAAATATCAAAAGAGGTCAAATCAAAAAGTGATCAACATAAAAGTTGCTCGTTTCGACGAGATCTACAACTTTTGCGAAGGACCTGAAACCAAAAGAAATCATCTGTACAAAAAGTATTTTTGGTGGTATCCTATAGATATAAAATACCGTATTTTTGTGTTTTGGTGATTTTGTTATCATTTTTAAATAAGATACAAATAAAAATAAAATCAAAGAAAATATAAAATAAATATTTGCAACTTAATCTAATTTTTTAAATTTTTAATAAATAAGAAAATAAAGAAATAAAATAAAAAGAATGTATGTACAAATTAGATATACAGACTCGGGGTTGATTTATTTTCTTTGATTTTTGCTTCAATTTATATTTGGATTTTTGCACTTTTTATTAAAACAATAATCAAAGAGAATAAATACCAAAGAAATACATCAGAAAGGATTATTTTTGTACGTAAAATAATAAGGTCAAATTAGTCAATATGTACAATATACAATAGGGGTCCAAAACCCAAGTTTCACATATGAACTCCAATTCTTTTGAATCTGGTCTTGTTTCGAACGTAATTGAATGTGCACATTAATTCAAAAGTGAATAGGGGTCCATAGGAGACTATATGAGAGATATTCACATTTGAAGGTTTTTAGTCTCAAACTAGTGTTTGGATTTTATTGGGCAAATTTACAAGTTAATATTTTTTGATATTAGTGTTAATAATATGTACACTATAAAGTTGATTTTATTCAATTCAGAATTAGTGAAAATAGATAAAAATAAGGGAAAATATGATGAATATACATGTGATATTTACAAGGGAAATTGACTTCTTATTTAATGCAAATATGTATGCTAAAATGCAGATATTAATTCTAAGTAGATGAATTTCAAAAATGCAGAATAAATGGAGAAAAGCAACCAATTACTCAGGAACGAAGTTCTATTTTCTACTTTTAAAGTGATGAATCACATATTCATCAGCGACATATCTTCCACCGCCACATTTTGAAGTTTAAAAAATCATCCGAGTTCGAGAGAACTTGGAACCCCATCTCGCACGTGCATCCTCTAGAAGTCCTATGCACATCTCATGGGTTTCTCCCATCATAGAAATTCTGTCCACGATGAAGAAGGCAAAGACGAAAGAGGGCCACGATGCTCCTCCCACTCATATTGTAAACCCTAGGTTGGGTTTGTTTGGGTTCGTGTGCAAGAAGAAGAAACATGCACCCTCTACTCCAGCGTGCGAGCATCATGTCTTTGGCTCTCCCCTCTCCTCCGCCAACCCCAATCAAACCTGCAACAGAACAAGTCCCTCTCGACGATCCCTTCAACATCACATGCAACAGAACAAGTCCCACCTGCAACATCGGATTTCCTCGGATCTCATCTCTCCTATGCGATCGTGGCCCTGGTGTCAGAAACGCTGCCTCCTTCGTCTTTCATGCCTCTCTCCAGTGGGCACAACCAACGCCACCTTCCTCGCGCCTTTCACAACGATAACTCCTTTCGCAAGACCTCCAGATTGCATCCATTGCGAGAGATGGGGTTCTTTTGAAGGAATCCTAAATAGGGACATCTCTTCTTTCTCTCTATTACATAAGGCCCATTGCCGTTTGTTTTTATTGGGCCCAAAGTTGGAACATCGTCAAAAAGGGCTTGATTTTTTTTAAAAGGGGGCCATGCACCTACTTTGGCCCAATAGGGGTTTGGAAGTTAGGAGGATATAGGCTGTGAAAAAGAACATGGAAGTTTTGCGAAAAAAGGGAAAAAGGACAAAAAAGAGACCCAAAGTTATTTTTAAAAAGGAAAGGGTCAAACAAGGTGGCCTCTTAGAGTATTTGAAGCATGCGTCACTTATGTAATAGGTACCCCACCACTGAGTTTAGTCTCACATCTACCAGTGGTGGGACTTGGAGGCTCTGTGGAGGCTATATAAGGAGCCCCATACCTCCTGTATCCAGTGGGAAAAACAATGTTACGTATGCCCCTTTGAGGGCTTCTCTTGCGGTTTCATCCCGTTTTTAGGGAGTAGGGTTCCACGTTAAAATCCTTTGTCTTTCATGTTTATCATTCTAGATTATGCTATGTTTATCATTCTGCTTCCGCATTCTCTATTTCTAACATGGTATAAGAGTGGGTCGATTCTCGAGGATTTTTTATATTCTTTATTTATTAGAGATTTGATATATTGTTCGTTGTTCTTGAAGATCATTATTCTAGTCAAGATTTAATTTCTGGTTTCATGAAACCCTTGTTATGTTCATCCTGCAAGTAGTGTTAATTTGATCTGAAGTTTATTCATTCTTTCTGTCCTTCGTGATCTATTCCGAGTACAAAGAAAGATGAAGTTCATCTAGGGTTTTTGTTGAAATCACGTCAACATGAAGATTCAATACTGGTTGTTCAAGAATTTCTAAGCTGCTTGAAGGCCCAGTTCTCCTACTCCATGCAACATCTCCATCTCTAGATCGAGCCCTAGCCTCGCGCACAGGTGGCGCGCAGACCTGTCCAGGCGGGACGACATGCTCTGGCGATGGAACCACGCATCTCCGAGCAGAACGACCCAGCCCAGGCAAAGAACAATCAAGGTTGTGCGTTCTGCTCCTTCGTTCCCAGCATTGCTTGTTGGAAAAATAGAAGAACATGTTTATTCCATCAACCCTAGGCTCTCTTATATAGGAGAGTAGCCTATGGGTAAATTACAGGAGAGGTTCAACAGAAAAGAAAAATAACGCAGAGGTACATAAGAGAATAATATGTGTACACTTCCCCTCAAGATGGAGCCTAGATACCAATCATGCTCAGCTTGGATGCACACTTCTGAAATGGGCCTCGCAGTAGTGCCTTAGTACTGTTTGATTCTCTGAACTAACATGGGATGTAGCAATGAATCCCTTCTGAATCATGTCACGTATAAAATGACAGCCAACTTCAATCTGCCTTGTTCGTTCATGGAATGCTGGATTATTTGCAATGAACAAGGCTGCTTGATTGTCACATTCCAAAGCCATAGGAAGTGGAACTTCTATATGTAAATCTGTAAGCACAACCTTTACCCACATCATTTCTGTGCTCACCTGGGCCATAGCCTTATATTCAGATTCAGCACTAGACCGTGCCACCACAGTCTGTTTCTTGCTCCATAAGACTAGAGAATCTCCGACATATACATCAAACCTAGAGGTGGACTTCCTGTCCTTGGGACACCCTGCGTAGTCTGCATCTGCACAAGCTGAGATAGTAGTTTCTTTGCACTTCTTGAACAACAAACCCGCACCTGGAGATGACTTGAGGTACCCGAGTATCATATGTATGACATCCATGTGTACCTGACGTGGTTGCTCCATGAACTGGCTCACGCGACTCACATCAAAGGCTATATCAGGCCTAGTAATCGTACTATAAAGAAGTTTACCCACCAGTTCTCTGTACCTTTTACTATCCATCTCTGTATCACCATCATATAGCTTCATACTGGGGTCCATAGGTGTGGTAGCAGGTCGGAAGCCAAGCATTCCCGTTTCACTCAACAGGTCAGTGACATATTTCCTCTGAGACATTACCAACGCATAAGGATTTCTGGCAAACTCCAGTCCCAGAAAATATCTAAGGACCCCAAGGTCCTTGGTGACGAATTCACGACCCAGCATTTCTTTCGCCTCCTTTATTCTCTGTTCATCATCACCTGTAATCATAATGTCATCTACGTAGATCATAATTGCAATAATACCTCTGGAAGTCTTTTGTACAAATAAGGAATGATCAGCATTGGAACGTTTGTATCCTTGTTTCTCAAAGAGATCTGATAGCTTCTGAAAGCACGCTCTGGAGCTCTGCTTAAGGCCATAGATAGCCTTATGAAGTCTGCATACCGTAGGATACTCCCCCTTAATAGCAAAGCCAAGTGGCTATTGCATGTAGACTTCCTCCTGTAAGTCACCATACAAGAACACATTCTTCACATCCAACTGGTAGAGCGGCCACTCTCGAGTAACCGCAACAGACAACACGATCCGTAGAATGGAATGGCGGGCCACTGGTGAGAATGTATCAAGATAATCCACACTGACTGTGTAAAGCCACAAGCAACAAGACGCGCCTTGTACCTGTCAATACTGCCATCGACATTCTGCTTGACTGTAAATACCCATTTGTAGCTCAGTGGTGACACATCAGCAGGTACATGAACCAGACTCCAAGTACCTCTAGACTGAAGAGCTTCCATTTCTTCGTCCATAGCAAGACGCCATCTACTATTCTTCAGTGCGTTCTGGTAATTCCGTGGAATAGCTACTGCTGATAGTGCGACGACAAAATTCCTGAAATCTCCAGTTAGTCGATCAAAGGACACAGAAGCTGCTAAAGGATAGGATGCGCAACTCCTCTTCGACTTTCTTATAGCAATAGGAACATCTAAATCATTGGTGTCCTCGTCTGGCCTCTGTAACACAACCTGCTCAGAAACATCATCATATCCATCAATGGTAATATCTTCAGAACATACCTTAGGCGAGCTGGGTGGTGAGCAATGACCATGAGCTGAAGTAGGCCTGCGGGTGTAATGAAATGGTAAAGGGGAAACTGGTACAGTGACCGGTGGTGGTGGTGGTGCTGATGATGGTGGTGACATGTACATGGCATCATTATTATTACGAGCAGGGGGTATCAACTGATCACCAGAGGTTGAGAAATACATGATCGATTCAAAGAATGTAACATCTGCACTAACAAGGTACCGCCTGCGCAAAGGATCATAACACTCGTACCCCTTCTGAGTTCTGGAGTACCCAACAAAGAGACATTTGACAGCCCTAGAAGAGAGCTTGTCAGTCCCGGGAGACAACTGGTGGACAAACGCAACAGAACCGAACACACGTGGAGTAAGGGAGAATAATTCTTTTCCAAGGAAGATAAGAGAGAAGGGGATCTTCTTACCTAGAACAGATGACGGTATACGATTGATTAGGTAACATGCTGTAAGAACAACGTCACCCCAGAAAGAGTGAGGAGCATGACTCTGTATAAGAAGCGACCTGGTTACATCCAATAAATGGCGACGTTTCCTTTCGGCAACCCCATTCTATTGGGAGGTATAGGCACATGATGTCTGGTGAACAATTCCTTGGGATGAAAAATAATTGGATAGGGCATGAGTACACAATTCCAGGGCATTATCACTTCTCACAATTTTAACAGATGCAGAAAAGACATTACGAATCTCATTAAGAAAATTGATGCTAAAATTCCCTGCTTCAGATTTATTCTTTAACAAAAATACTCATGACACTCGAGAGAAATCGTCCACAATAACTATAAAACCTGTGTCCCTGATGATTAGGAACACGACTCGGACCCCAGATATCGATGTGAAACAACTCAAACTTGGGGGTACTACTCCGACACTGACGACTGGGAAAGGTTGAGCGATGATGCTTTCCCAACTGACAAGCCTCACATTGAATAGACGTGTGAGGTGAAACCTAGGGTAACACATGACGCAGTTGCTGAAGCGGTAGATGTCCAAAGCGCACGTGCCATAGCAGAGGAGAGACGGGACCAACAGGTAGAGATGAGGTTCCAGCAAAGGGAGGTTGACTAAGACGATATAGGCCTCCTTGCTCAGAGCCACGCCCAATCACGTTGCCCGTAAGAATGTCTTGAAAAACAAGAGAAGATGGATAAAAAATCGCCCGACACTGTAAATCCTTTGTAATTTGACTGATAGACAACGGATTCATTGAAAAATCAGGTGTGTGTAGCACATTCTTGAGCTGCATAGATGACGTCAGTCTAATCTCCCCCTGACCAGTAATCAGGGAATGTGTGCCATTAGCAATGACCATTGTTCGACCTGGAGGGATCTGTCTGTACCCTGTAAGTAGACTTTGATCACCACATAGATGATGTGTGGCGCCGGAGTCCATAATTCATGCTATAGTGTCTGATCCACTACTAGTAAATGCATATGTACTACTTGATGTACTAGTAGATGCAGAGGAAGGTACGACAACTTCAGATTGGTTCTCAGTAGTGGGTGCTGGTCCAGATGGACGAATAATGCCCCTTAGACGGGCAACAAGATCATCAAAGCGCTGATCCAAAGAGGCAGCAGATGGAGGCTATCTGCTCGACGACTCGTGCAGATGCAGGAAATCGATGCTTAGAGTAGCATGTGTCTTGAGTATGTCCGGTGCGATGGAAGTAGGTACATATTGGCCAAATACAGCCTCCTCTACCACGAGGGCCACGGCCACGGGTATGATGGTGACCTCCACGACCTCTGTTGGCAGCCATTGCTGAAGCAGTCTGATTCGTGGCCGTCGAGGGGACGGTGATGCGACTCAGTCTGTGAAAGGCTTCCTCCATAGGAGTAATACTAGAATCTGCCAAGATCTGAGACCGCCCTGCCTCATACTCTGGATCAAGGGCAGCAAGGAAAACTCCTACCATAGTAGCATTCCTGTAGGTCTTCTGTTGTTCTGGCGTGGCTGTCAGGGGCATGAAGCTGTACAGCTTCTCGAACATCCCTCGTAGAGATGTGTATAGTGAGTGTAGAGGGCGTCCATTCTGCTTGATGGTGAATATGTCATGCTGGAGTTGCAGAATCTTCGTCTCATTCTTTGCTTGAGAGTATGTGGCAGCCAGAATATCCCACATTGCTTTAGCCGTGGGCCGATGAAGAATATCATTGGCAATCTCGATTGACAGAGTTCCAGATAGCCATACTTTGGCATATGCGTCATCTGCTTCCCACGAGGCATTAGCTCCAGTCTTCTCAGCATGCTCTTCTTCGGCAAGAATGTGCTTCTTACCAGTTGACTTCATCGTACTCATGAACTGCATCGCCTACAGTTCATAGTTCGGACCATCCATCTTTATAATAGGCGCTGGACCTCAAAAGGCGCCTATAGATGGAATATCCGCCTTGCTTTCTGACATACTGGTAACAGACGACTGGAGTAATAGACTGAAGGTATGATTGTCTACACGGAAATGTACGGGTTTAGTTGCATATGTAGACTTCAAGCAACCAAACCCATTTCTTTGGAGTTGTGATCGCTAGAAATACGTGCAGGGCAGATTTACGGCTTAAGGGTGCACGACAAGGAACGTGCGAGAGGGCGCGCGAGAGACCGCGTGAGCGGGCGCGTTGGAGATGCGCGTGGGGTGCAAGAGATGCACGCTGGGCTCAGGAGACGCGCGCGAAGCACGCTGGAGATGCGTACGAAGCGCGCTAGAGAGTCGCGTGAGGCGGCGGGGCGCTGGCGAGGCGAGGCGCGCGGAGCGTGGGGCGCAGGAGGCGCACAACCGACGGTGCGGGGGGGTCGAGGCACACAGCCGGCGACGCGGAGAGAAGGGGAGGCTCGACGGTGGGGCTAGGGTTAGGGTTTCAAGAACTCCGGTCTAGGACCGTCGCTCTGATACCATGTTGGAAAAATAGAAGAACATGTTTATTCCATCAGCCCTAGGCTCTCTTATATAGGAGAGTAGCCTATGGGTAAATTACAGGAGAGGTTCAACAGAAAAGAAAAATAACGCAGAGGTACATAAGAGAATAATATATGTTTACATCGTTGTGCCCTCCAAGCTGCACAGTGACTCAGCTCCCCTCGAGCCCTAGGCGGGCCCCAATAGCCCGCTCCAGCCGGCGGCGCAAACCATGTCATAACCAAGTACTCTAACAAGGCCCAAAGTTATTTAATAAAAGGTGATTGTATAAAAAAATGTATGACAAAAAGAAGAGAAAAAATTGAAAAAAAACGATAGAGGATTGGTTTTTGGTTTTGTTTTCCCCCATCTTCATGTCTTCTCCCAACTTGGTTGACATTATCTATTCCGATCAGTTTGGGAGAAAGATGGAGTATTTTGTAGAGTTGTGCAGTAAAAATCGTACTCTACAGGCCAGATTCAAATTCTCTAGTTCATATATTTAGACCCTACCAGTTCGAGGTGCACATGTGTGCAATCATCATGTAAGAGGCCCCCATCTTGATTTAGGTTTAGGTTTTTCATGTGGATCCATAGGGACTTTAGAATAGAGGTCCCATTCTCCGAGTCAATGTGGACTCAGGGTTTTCGTATGGATTCTAGGGACTCCGGAGTAGAGATCCCACTCTGTGAGCTAGTATGGGAGAGACACTATTCTTTGATGAGGAAACTCTTTTTCAGACTCCATTCTCCAGTGATCGCGGACTCCGATGAGGATGTTTTCATGGCTTTTTCCAGTTTGCCCCTTCAGAGAGATGTAGCAATTTTGTGCTAGAGTTCTCTAGGTTAAGACTCATTCCAGTTTCAACGACTCTGAAATATGTAACACAGAGCGCACATTCTCCGACGAGGAGACTCAATTCAGTTCACACACCAATCCTTCAGTTCCTCCTCACCGGTATGACATGAGAAGCAACATCCTCAACTGGCATCCGGTTGAGTATACGTTGAGATGATATTGGCAGTCGTGTATTTATATTATATGAGTGAGAGATTTCTTTCTATTTGTCCAAGTGAAAAATTGTATGCTCCTATTTGAGGTGAGCGGGATGTTCGAGTATGTGTCCATAGGTGGGTAATTGGATCCCTCCAGGGTCCAATTACCGTATGTACCTATGGTATTTCCCACATCATATATAAACGGGACTCGGTGATTCTGGCGGGGGCTATATAAGAAGCCCCATTGTAATAGTTGAGAGAGTTGAATAGAAACATCAGCCCGTTGAGGTGGTTCTCTTGTGGTTTCATCATGCTCCTTGTGAAGTAAGATTCTTCGTAAAATCTCCTTGTTCATCCATGTTTATATTTCTTTATCTTTGATACGCTTCCACATTCATTGTTTTCTACAATATCCATAGTGGGTAATAAGAAAAGAAAAATATTATTTTCTTAGACAATAATCAGCGAAAGACTTTGTAAAGATTAAACCTCCCAGCATTCTGTATCTTAGAATGTTAGAAGGTGAACCCACTTCAATGGTTTGCTGGTAGTGTAATGTACCTACCACCCAAAGAACCATGGTTCAAATCTTGGGGCGAACACTTGTGTGTGTTTCTCCTTCTTGTTATAAAAAAAGAATGGATAGAATGCTACAATAACACTTGAGAAGCGAAGGATAATGATGTAGAAACGACATTGTAGTTTAGTAAGAGGAGGCATCGAAATCGCTTGAGTGTTGCAGTCACAACATGAGGCACAATATCTCGAACACCGACAAGTGGCGACAACCACTGTTGTGATAGTCACTTGATTGGACTGATTAGTCGGTCCGACTATGCTAGTCAGTGGGGTGACCGCATAGAACAACTCTGGCTAAATAGTTGTCTGGCTAATGCAAAATTAATATTTGTTAATATTTATTTTTGGTTTTCATATTTTTTAATATAAAGCAAAAGTTAGATGTGTATGATTGTTATTCAAAAATTTAAAAATTGTTTTTATCTTGTTAATTGATGACCATACATGTATAAATAGATAAGACTATAAGTAGTAGACATAATCGTCATCCCTAAAATAATTAAAATTCCTAACTAAACATTTTTAATTAGTCACCGAATACTGTTTGTTCTTTGTTGAGTGATCTGTCTAATTAAATATTGAATACTGACTTTTGCAACACTTGTGGTGGCGCTCAATGGTGTTGCAATCGCAGGAAGGTGATGGTGCAGTTGTGTTGTGCTGCTTCCAACACTAAAACTGTAGTAAGGCGGTGGCATTGCTTCGCTGTTGGGGCTATAGTAGTTCTCGGATCGAGCGGGGAAAGGTTTTATGGGCCGCGTTGGCTAGATCAAGAGTGATAGAGACTTTCTAAGACCACCACTTTGACACCTTGTGAAAATTGGATGAAAGAACACCATTATATAGCATCTGACACCTCTTATATGGAAGAGAGACTGCTTATGGTCTAGTTGAGGGTACATGAGATTGCAGTAATCAGTTAATACAGTCAATCATTCCCTGTTCATTCCCTTTCTTTCTCATTTTGCAGGCCTGGACTAGTTCATTTCTTTTAGATTTTCTTCCCATGAGGAGTTCATAACACCTATTAATTTACTTGAGGAAACTTGCTACAAAATTTGAGTTGAAGGACCTCAGGAATATGAAATATTTTATGGATATCGAAATTTGACTAGAGAGGATTGCAAAGTCAGGACATACTATGAATATATCGAAGGAAATCATGAAGTTGAGGTCACAAGTTAAGCATATGGATGGAAAACAACTTAATAAAGTCTGAAAGGGTCAACATGAGACTTACGGGGATGCTGATCTACTGCTCACTCTGATCAAAGGTGTGTTCAATACAAGAGAACCCTATAAAAGAAATCGTCTTTACCAATGATGCAAAACTGGAGATGTTGATCTACTGCTCACTCTGATCAAAGGTGTGTTCAATACAAGAGAACCCTATAAAAGAAATCGTCTTTACCAATGATGCAAAACTGGAGATCACGGGCTATATAAATGCAGGGTGCATAGATGATAGGAGATCAACCATCGGGTGCTGTATATATCTTGGCGACAACTTAATCATTGGGAGGAGTAACATGCAATATTTCTAGATTTGTTGCTGAAGATGAGTAAAAGCTCTTGCAATGGGGGGTTATAGAGATGCGACTCAAATAATTCTCAGATACATTGGCAAGGTTGCAAAAAGCGGTATGCGGTATTCAGTCGGTAGGGTCGTTGATTACGGTTTAAACAGTATGCGGGAATTTAAATGGAAATTAAACGGGTTATGCGGTTTTGTATTTTTAATTAATAAAAAAATTTACATATATATAATTAATAAGAAACATAAATAAATAATAAAATATAATCGCTTATTCACAATATATATCAAATATTGTCATATTCAAGGATTTTTTCTATCAGTTGTCAAAATAGATAGCATAAACAAGTAGAATCTACAGTCAAGGTTTGGAATCTCGATTTCGATTTATGAAGATAAACAACAAAAGGAATGAAGTGAACAAGTTATATCGTATATCTAGAATCTATAGAGTTGTTTCATCTCCATTGCAAAAATCCAAAGGAGGTGAAACTCCCCAAGTTGAAGACCCATTGTATGCACCCTCATGTCGCACCATACCTTATCAGAACGGGAGTCTCGTTGTCCGGTCAACAACCCTTGGGGCCTAAGGGGAGCCTAGGTTAGGGAGAACACAAACACAATCTTGAAGTGTTGATGTAAAAAACGGGATTTAAATGATGTTTAGATGGCCGTTTAACATTGATTAAGCGGCCTGGCCGCATATGTGCCCGACTGGGCATAGTTGGTGCGGTCCAGGTTTGCATACATGTAAATAGTCGTTTAGGCCGTTTTTTACATCCCTGTATATTTGTTAGAATATTGATATTTGAATGAATATTGAGATACATATGAGATTATTCTACGATGACGAGGCTACCAAATATTTGTCTAATAACTTGTATAATAGAATAAATCATATTGAGATTGATTGTCACTCTTTTATAGAGAGGATTCACTCAAAAGTTCTTGTGGTATTGTACCTGAAAATCGAAAAACAATTTGTCTATGTTTTTTCCCAAGGGTTTCCCACCACCTAATTTTGAGAAGATTGTTGTCAAGTTAGTCATGTATTCAGGATGCTTTTGTGCGTCAATAAACATGAACACATGCAATACATGATTGATTACAAAGCTATATAACCTGTACATAGGTTGGGAGAATTATTGTGAGTACATAGAATCAACAATGTGTTACGAGCGAAGGCGAGAAAGGGGAGGTAATATGGATCTGCCTCGCAACTCATGGTTTTTCATGTTGTCATTTAATTTTATGAATGAGACACTATTTAGATAATTAGATGCATGTGTTTCCTAACTTTCTAATACATGTTATTTATTTTTATAAATAAAACATTATTAAGATTTTAGAATTTACATGTGTCATTACTTTAATGAATTAAAGATGTGTTATACATTTTGTTAACTTCATTATTTCATTTCCAATATCTCTCAATATTAAGCATTCGACACATCATTAACAACGCTATGTGCGATATGAGCAATATGTGTGATATAACGTGTATTTATGTGCTAAATGGACCTAACTCATGCATATAAGTGTGTATTTGTATGTTATTTGTTTTTCTAAGAACTAAAATGAGCTCAATTTTCGAGAAAATTATTTTTTGGGCTATTTTCGAGATTTACATCAATATCGTCAATATATCAGGATATATATCCCTTTTCGGATGGATCGATATGATACCAATATGGATACCTCAAACCTTGTTTATGAGCATGATGGAAAATGTGGACAAAAACTACGTGTTCATAAACCCAAAACCAGCCGAGAAAACTTGAGAAAACAAGAGATAAAAGCAAGGCAATGCATGTGAGATGATATGATTGACAATCTCTCTTGTTGAAAATCGCTAATGCTCTACTAAATAAGCCCACAGCAATAGCTATGTGGAAAATGTTGGCCACGGCATACATGTCAAGAATGCGGGCGAGATACTCTAGCTCCATTATGGCATCCCTCGCACGAAGCAGGATAGTCTTCCCCTTTGTACATATTATGCATCCCTGACAAGCATGATTGCAGAACTCTGTAGCTATCTTCCTCCATGCAAGTGCGAAGACTAGAAGGCATACGAGAATGTGCCCATGGTTGGGATATTTCTGGTTGGCATTGATTCTATCTAGGATTCAACATGCAATAAGCTCCTGCCAAGCGCCGCCGGACCTCCATTAAAGGAGGCTTACAATGGGCTCAATAGGATTGTTGCTCCTACTACTTTGTAGACACCCTCAGCCAGGGTGGTATCTCGCAGAATATGAGGATTCATACTGCTAGAGGCTACGCCATCCAAAAGAGACATGCTGATATAAGCATCGAAAACCATCCTTTAACCACAGCATGGTAAAGCCTCCAATGAGAATCATTGTCAGATGATGGTCACTCCATTTCCAACACCACATGTTGCATCTTTAGACACCTTTACCACAATCAATCCATTAAATACTAATTTTGCTCTTAGTAATCATAGAAACAATGGAAAATGGATAGTACATTTATGAACTTCCAGACATTTCCGTGGATGCTTAAAGCAATTCATAGTCTATAGTGCCTCCACTCCAGGATATATATTAGCCGATGGACATCCTTCCCTTGTAACAGGACATGAGGAGGTACAACTAACTGCACCAGATGCAGTTATTTCACGTTCTTCAAGATCCAGATTTTCCCCTTGTTCTGTTTTCTATTAGTCAAATCCAATGTTTGCGTATGCTGTCTAGGTGGCCCTCACCTGACCGAAAATGCAATATGCGGCATTATGCGGTCAAAACACATATGCAGGCCGAGTATGTGGCATATTCAGGCCGAGTATGCGGCTTAAGATGTGGCCATTATAGGCTCGGTGATAATGGTGTGGTTGGTGGAGATGGGGCAGGGAATATCTCCAGAAAAGATCCAATACATACAAAGCCACATGATTGTTGCCCGAAATCTTGTTGAGATTATGAAATGGAGGTTCAAGTCTCTGAGTTTGGGGGTATTCCTGTTTCAGAGATAATTTCTCGTGTGTTGATCGGGGGTTTGGAACGGATGTGGTTCAGTCTGTTTATCTTGTCACAAGGACCACATTGACATTTTCTTTATATTCTATATAATATAGGCTTTACTCAAAAATTAGTCACAATGCTGCAGTTCCATTTCTGCAGAGTGCAGAATGGTTATGGCTGTTCTAAATCTATCAATTGGGTCTTTGCTCTTCTTGTTTCTTGTTGGGATATATCGGGAAATTTGGAGCTCATACACGTGGTGACTGCAGCATGATTTTGCTTGGGTTTATCTCCTCTCACCTCTTATTTGTCCTTTTGAGGTGTATAGAGTGATTGTGATCTCCTTCTGATACTACTTGGCACCATATACACCTCCTTTTTGTCTTCTAAATTGTTCATGGATTTCGCCCTATCGGTCTGGACTCATCTTGTATATCTGCTTGTGATCATGTGACATGTCGCTTCCTGTTTACCAGCCTGCATCAAGCTACACTCCTCTGGTCTGTCTGCTTCTTCAGCCTAGAGAATCTTGATAATAATAGTAATAGTAAGATAGGTCGTTGGATCCTATCAAAGATCCATCCAGTATTAGGTTTTTTGTTTAATCCAGGACTGTTCTCGAGAATGTAAGTGTGGGCATATAAATTCTTTTCTACTTGAGAAAGAATAAAGCAGCTGACTTCATGCATATATTCTGCTGTGGTAACTGATGACTCTGCACACTATTTTTGGTTTATTTTCTCGATTCTTTCTGTATTAATATTTTTAGTCCACTTCTATAAATGATGGTTTTTAATCTCACACCATTCTTGAGAATGCAAGTGTGAGCCTATCAATTCTTACATTACTTGTTTCTACTAGAAGAAAGTATAAAGTCTTTGACTTCATGTATCTCTTCTACTGTGGTATATGTTGGCTTTGTGCACTATTTTTGGTTTCTTTTCTGTATTAATATTTTTACACTTTTTACTTCATGCATCTCTATCCTTCTCATGTTTTTTTTGTCAGATACTCTGGCCAGATGGAATCTTTATTACAAAACACCCCAGTCGAAAGCGCCCCACACCACAGCCGTCCCCAAAAGACCAAGGTGCTTCAAAAGTTAACAGCTCAGCGAACCAGCTGAGTTATGAACAACAGCTAGAGGCTTTGGCACGTGCAAAATTTGTACGGGAACTAATAATCGGTAATTTGATGTATTAATCCCTTAAATTCATTATCTTGCCTTGTCTAGTTACCAACCAGTAGAGAACACAAAAGATGCTTCTAGTATACCTTCTGGTCCCCTGGTTAGTTAGGGTGTTCTGATGTTTTTTCAGTAGCATTTACGGAAATTAGTATACATCACATGAATAGTTGTAAATAAATAACTCTGTCATTTTCTTTTTGTCAACGAGTCACACTCTTCAAGATAGGATCGAGTGAACCTGATCTGGTTGAATAATGAGACGTATGTGATAAAAGTTGTGTAATGGTTACTTAAAAAGCTTGTGCTGCTTACATGCAAGTTGCAATTAGAGTGACAAGTTAACATACATTAATCTGCATAATTTTACTATATAAACCTCTAGTCGTTATCTAAGAAGCTGATTTAAGTTGGAAGTTCATGAAAAAGTTGGAAGATGCTCAATATTTTTATTGAGAGGTAAAGAGGTGACTATGCTCTTTAAGCAGTCAGCACAAGTGGTGCTTAGATGCCACCACTCAATCAGTCCTAGCAAAGCTAGCAATTATCCTTGTTGTATACAAAGAATCAGCTCTAAGTGCATTACATTTCTAAATATCATCTTGACCTAAAATTTTGCTATCCCTTTGTAAAGTTAGTCCTGATGCTCATGTATATTGTTAAATTTTGTTGTGATTCGTTTTATATTTTTTACTTGTGTGACAATTACTGCTAAATAATTTTCCCATTGTATTTCTTACTCGCGCAACAAGTAGCTAATAAGTGTTGCTGTGCAGTTTTTCCAATAAGCCTAGGGCACTCATCTTCCTATAAAAGAGATGTCTAGGTTCTCATGCAATAACATCTCATTGACTCATTCTATTCATTCTTCGCAAAATATAAGAGCAGTGTTCATATACTGCATTTTGAATACCTATTAAATATAATTTCTTCTATTCTCTTCTCTAGCCACCACCATCATCGCCAGCTGTCAAAATAAGACCCTTCGTCGCTGCCCCAGGATGGACTGCTGTCACCTGGCAGCCCATCAACGGAAGCCGCCAGGATCTAGCAGGCTTAGAGGAGGGGCTCTCGGCTGGCTTCCCATGGCGTCCTAGGCTCGGTGCACATGCCTCCTGCCCTCATGCCTGATCTTCTCTTCCAACAATCTGATTCATAATCAGTCTTCACATTTATGCCAAACACCGCTCAATCTCCCCCTCCACTGCTGACTTTATTTGATAAGATGATTAAAAATGGTGGAAATATGATGAGATCTAATTGCATCTGATTCACTTGGATTATTTATTTTTGCTTTGCCTTCCAATTACCTTTTGAGGATCATCTTTCCTGTCGGTATGTTATGGCAACCACAGCCAAGTCTTCTGGGACTTTTGAGATCAAACTTGTATCCACCACTTTGTGATTGTTTAAGGTACCTCCATTATACTAAAAGGTGCAAAAAATTATGTTTTATTATCTAAAGCCTTCAGTGATTGTACCCACTTCAATGGTCTGATGGTAGAGAAGCGTGCTTACCGCCCAAAAGACCAGGGTTCAAATCCCCCCTTGATTGGGGTTGCGTTAGGTAGCTAGACGTGCATTGATACATGCATATTCATGCATATTCACACCCCCTGTGTATGGAGACATGCATATTCATGCACACGAGCACATTCACATGCACAGACATTTGTCGATACACATTCACGTGTAGATGCCTGCACATAGCATATACAAACAAATAATGATTTGCATACATTATATCTCAGATATCTATTCAAATGATAAAATTTGGGGCCCGTGATTGTGTCACAGTGATATTATATGGAATACAAAATTAGTCATATTCATATTTGTCAACTTATGCTCGAGTCCATTCTAATTGATTATATGCACATCTTTGGCTTAGGCATTACATAATATGTAGTTTCATCATACCATATGGAGGGGCTTGTTGAACGCATTACACAAGCTGCAGTTTCATCTTATCACATGGAGGGGCTTGTTGA
This sequence comes from Ottelia alismoides, assembly GCA_037367405.1. Taxonomy (NCBI): domain Eukaryota; kingdom Viridiplantae; phylum Streptophyta; class Magnoliopsida; order Alismatales; family Hydrocharitaceae; genus Ottelia; species Ottelia alismoides. The sequence continues at coordinate 109,768 of JAZKJV010000462.1, forward strand.
GCATAATCTCTAGCGATCAAAGTTCCTCCTCTCGCATCTCGACCTTCTTCCCCTTTGTGACATATCTGATCTCACCTTTATTGCAGATAAAGCGCCACCAGCTTTAATCAGTGTTATTGGCCGAAAGGAATATGAAAAATCTGCCCAAGATATCTATCTCTTCCTTCAGGTTATTTCTTAATTTCTTAGGCCTGTATGTGATGCTTTTTATGTGCGCAGGTGTGGACTTATACATGCATCATATGGAGAGTTCAAAAAGTTTATCGATAATCTCAGAGCACGACTGCATATTTTTATGGGCACGATTGGATATGCTTAATCCCTGCTTTGAAATGTGCAGTCATCAGTCTGTTTGAAGCAACTTGCTTTCGAACTTCTCGAGCTGCTACTCTTGGCTGCCTTCCCCGAACTTGAGGATGTTGTCAGGTGTTGCCACGAAGATAAGGAACGGTTTGGGAGTCTTCAAAAGTAGACCCTTCGTCCTGCAGACGTGCATGATCGATTTTCATTTCTCTTCTTCAGATATATACAACCAACAGGATATAGTTACACAAATAGCGTGAGTTTCGTATATACCAGAGGCGCCCACCATGGTTTTGTGAGTGGTGGTGGTAGTCCACAATGGCTTAGTTTTGATGTTGAAGTCTGGCTAGAAAGCAAAAGGTTTTGGTGTGCTGAGTGCAATCAAACATCGTGCTTGCGAGTTAATTGCAGCCTGTGTATTTATGTAAGAACATCTGTCTGTCATCTCATCTTTTGTGTAATATCGATGGGGCTCACTTTTTGTGATTTTTCTGATACATCTTGTACATATATTCTTTTTACTGAAAAAGAAAAGGATGGCTGGCAATGATCGATCAGTGTCAAACCTAGAAAGCAGAATTGGTCGGTTACCATGGTTAGTTGTGTTAGTGTAATGTGTCTCGTCTTGATAGTTATCCTTGCAGTGTAAGTCGTCGAACTATATTTTTATGAAGGAATGCAATCGGCCCTTGTACTTTTTCTCCATGACATTTGTCGAAATGATGAATCTTGAGAATAGAGGGAAAGTGAATTCACTTAGTCTTGCTAATCGAATTGAATATATTCGTGTTTTTTTAGTGTTCATTCAATAATAATTCGAAAAAAATGCTCATTTATTGCTAAATGGATTGGACATGAACTTCAAATTTTAGTTCAATAATCTTAACAATTCAAATATGAATGTAACAAACGTTTATTTGATAAATATTCGAGTTTGAATATTCATTTTCCTAACAAACTCCAAGTCGAACTTATGCTATCGAACCTATATCAAATTGAACTTCAACTTCTGAACTTCGTTATCGAATAGAATTCAAGCATATATGTGTGTTCCTGTCTTTGGGTTCTAGATATCGAACAGATACCTCTTTTTTCTCACAGGGATAGGAGAGGCCATTGACCTCCTCTCAGGTTACTTATCTCTTTCTCATGCCCATGATATATAATTGCGGTTTGAGAGAAGAAAGCCAACTTTAGAGCACCTGCACTCGTGGACAGAACTTCGATAGGAAGGAGGTGTATCGTGAGGTGTTCAACGGTCTCGTACTAACATTAAGAAATTCATTTATGTACAATTTGAATTGGTCAGTAGCCTCGAGTGAATAGGATCCAAATGAAAATGGGAAGCTACGTGTACGCGGGCTCGGTCAAACAATGCATGTGTTGTGCATCTTCGCCGTGATGTTATCTGCATGATTTGTATCTCATATTCCATGGCGATGTCATTGTTAGGAAATGCTTCCTTGAAAAGCAGATATTGTTTTCAAGGATGTGGTTTCTCCTTGGTAATGTGCATGTCTGCCATCAGTATAAGCTGGCATGCACAATGATGCAAGCATTTATTTTGGTGTATACACTGCCCATGTTCAAAACTAACTCAAAGTGATTTCTAGGTAAGATGACTTTTGATAAATCTAGAGAATGATTCTCCCATAGGTTCCTAAAAAAACTATGGATATATTTTTTTATATAAGAATTGATTAAAGATAGATTGTTTGTCTGTTGCTGAATGGTTTTTTCTCCAACCACCTGATCATCTGAGTAGGTGCAAATTGAAAATATTTTGAGTACTCTAAACTGTGCAAAATTTCAGTACCAATAAAGGAAAATGGTTCAAAAAGGCAGAAGATATGCTAAAAAAAAGTTCCCAATCATATTTCAGCATTCATGTGTGCTGTGGGTTTTCCCACACCATGGATTGATGTGCCCCTTAGTTTTTTATTTTGCAAAAGCAATTCAAAAGTTCAACAGTATAGATTTAATTATATATATATATATATATATTGTTCTACATACTTATTACATTTCTTCTAAATATGATGTTTGTAGTTATTATATCTCAACAGTCTAAGTATCAGTCATTTTTTAAATGGGTTTTAAGCTCCTTGAATGTTGACTTTTTCTTTGATGGTTAAGATAAAATATCTACAAATACCAGATTTATATGAGAAATTTAATAGATATGTGTAACAATGTTTATAGATTCAATATATACAGTTCAACTTTTGAATCGATGTTGCAAAATAAAAAACAAGGGGACACATCAGTCCTTGTTGTGGGTAAACCTACAGCAGAAGATCCGCTCCCTTCTTGTGAACAATCAACTTGGATATAGCAATTCACCTTGCTAAAAGCGACACTTTCGCGCCAACGTTGAATGCTTCTCATATTCTCCATGTATGTATAACACAACGCTAAAGGCTTTTTCTTGTTTTGCACTAAACTTATAAAATTATGTAAATATTTGTAACACCCCAAACCCTCAAACATAGTGGCATATCTAATACTCACGAAGTGTGGGTGTGGTTTATAAGTGGTGGGGATCACTACTTGACATCTTGAGCTTAAGCATTTTGGGTGATTGTCAACGGATCCATTTGGGCTCGAACCCAACAAGTCGTCAGGGCCAGTTTTTCTCGATAACGGACCAGAGACTTAAGCCCGGGATGTTACAAATAGTATCAGAGCGGGTTCCCTCTGATAGTGGAAATAGCTACCTGAAGGGAACTAAGCCGGGAGCGTGCAACCGTCACTGTCACTGGGAATAAGTGATGGGTCATGCCGCAACGAGGACGCTGCGAATATAAGTGAGGGAAGTTGTAACACCCCAAACCTCCAAACATAGTGCCACATCTAAAACTGTGAGGGGGTAAACAACCAAATATTGATTGGTAGTTGCCACTGGTTCAAACATATCTATGTTCTAAGAAAGTGACAAATAAAGGTGTGAAAACGAAGGCATCCAACTGTCCGTGTCTGGTATTTGGGGACCTGAGCTGTCTCTCAACATGTGCTGACATTCACAACTCTACACATTGACAGCTTGTGGTTGTTTAAGTTTAGATTCTGAAGTTAGGCTCCAAGGCACTTTTAATAATCCGTCTTTCCTTTAATATAGGCAATAAATTAACCACAAGTTGGTAGGATTGATTCTGCCATGCGTTGGGGAAACTGGTGTACCATGATATTAATCAATAATTATCTGGATTTTCGAAGGTTATAATTAACCGTAGGGATGAAAACGGATACAGATATATTCATATTCGATTCGTCACTGTATCTGTTTTATATAGATTTTGACATCCGTATCTATATCCATTTTAAAATAGATACGGATATGGATATCATTTTGATATCCACAGACATTTGTATCCGTATCTGTATATTCGTTTTCGTATATAAATATAGTCATAGATTTATTTTTAACCCTATATAACATAATTTATATACCTTTGTTTACCATATTTGTATAATTTTTATGATACAAACACATTTAGTAAATTTATATGATGTGTTTTCCGTACAATTCGTAGATATTTAAGTCGATTCTATATAGTATTTCTAACATTACTAGTATACGATCAGTATCAGTCTTACATATGTATCTATTTTTTAAGAATATGGTAAGATTGTTTTAATATCCATTAATATTCGCATCCGTATTCGTATTCAAAAACAGATAAGGATATGGTAATACCTATATATATATATATCTCTGTATCCGCCCGTTTGTATTCCTAACTAACCATGTTAAACACGATTTGAAACAAAAAAATGGTTTTTTTACGATTATGTTTTCATAGATTCAGCAATATCAGTTATGCCCCTCCTTTTTTTACAAGATCAGTGATGCTCTGACCTTCGTGGGCAATTAACCGTTGTGCCTCTCGGATTAGTTTTTATCCATTCCCTTCCAGATGGATGTTATCTCAGGGTACATGTGTAGTTGGAAAGAAAAAAGAGGGTTACATGTGTATTTTTTTGAAAATTATAGGGGCACAATTGTTAATTCCCAAGAAGATAGAGGCACAAGTGATATTGTAAAAATAGGAGGGTTATAAATGATATTGCATAATTTAAGAGGTGCAAACTGTAAAAAAACCCAAAAAAAATCTCCATCAGTGTAGCTTTACCATTCCATAATTAAGCACTGCAGTTGAGCAACTGCCCTTTACTTATCAACAAATGGAAATGTGGAAGGATAAGGTGCTTAATAGCCCATTAGAAATAGAAGGAAATCCTTAATCCTGTTCCTTAATATGCTTGCTAATCATCTCGAGATGTTCAGTGTCCGACGTCGTCGTCATCTAGCTTTTCTTTTTTTCCAATAACGGAGAGAACGTTGTTATGTTCTTAACTGTTTCGCAATTAAATGTATGCCCATCTATCCCTTTCATTATTACACTTATGCCCCTATATACCCTAAGGCCCTGTTCGTTTAGTGAATAAGGGGAATGGAATAAGGAGAATAAGGTCCCATTTTCCTCCCAACACGGTTCCCCGTGGTACGCCTATTCCTCATTATTTCATCTTATTTCACTCTTATTCCTATCTTTATCTCACCTTACCTACCTTTATTTCACCTTATTCTCCTTATTCCTATCCTCCAGCCGAACAAAGAATAGACCATTATTCTCCTTATTCCCAATCTTTATTCTTGCTTATTCCCGAATCGAACGGGCCCTAATGAAAAAGTAATATTGTAAATCGTGTTTTTTAAAGAATAAAGGACCTTCACCTTATAGATGAGTGTTCAAAAACTCCACCATTAATCACCAACAAAATATACACATGTAAATAGGTCAAATAAATACATGAAATTACAAGTTCCAATGCTCCGCTAATGCTCGAGCATGCGCAGCAATGTTCTCTCCGTAACATCGTTCCTGACGAAATATTACATCATTCCTGACAAGCCAGATCACCCAAATCATAGATAAAATACTCGATTTCTCCATCTTCGTGTCATTCCAGTCCACTCCAATGAACTTGCAGAAATCAAATACACTATGTACATAAATCGTATGGTTTCCAAACACTCCCATGCCTTCTTTGAGCTCTCACACATAAAGAAAAGGTGATCGTCGTCTTCCACCTCACCCAAAACACCGTATGCATGCAAGATCAACTGAACGCACAAGTACAATTGCAAAGGCACATATGTTATTGAAAAAACTCGGAGAAACACAGATGTAAAAATCCTATTAAGTAATAATGGATGCTTCCAGAGTTAATTAAATATATTCTTCCAGGTGAGCTTTCTTGTAACAAATATAAAATTACATTTAAAAAATATCCTGAACCTAACAACAGGAAGAACAGAGAATATTGATAACAAATGTGGTTTTTGAGAGTTATAAAAAGGTTAATTCTATTGGAGAAGGATATACGCATGCACGTGCCTAAGTGGGACCATAAACATGAATATGATATCAAGCGCATCAAATAATAATATTTTGATACATTTAGCATTAAAAGTCCATTAAAGATATGACATAAGTTGAAGGATAGAGAATCGTCTTCCTCTCTCTACATGTTAGACTATGGATGGAAACGGTTACGAATATATCTGTATAATATTTGTCATCGTATTCGTTTTACATAGATTTTAACATCCGTATCTGTATTCGTTTTAAAATAGATATGGATATGGCTATCGTTTTGATATCCGCAAACATCCGTATTCGTATCCATATAGTTATTTTTATATATAAATATCGTCATAGCTAGGTTTATTTATAACCATATATAACATAATTTAATATATTCTTTTACTACATTTGTATAATTTTTATGATGCAAACACATTTAGTAAATTTGTATCATGTGTTTTCCATCCAATTCGTATATATTTAAGTCGATTCTATAGAGTATTTATAATATTACTTGTATGCGATCAGTTTCCGTTTTATATCCATATCCGATTTTTAAGGATATGGTAAGATAGTTTTAATATCCGTCAATATAGATATTCGCATCCGTATTCGTATTAAAAAACAGATAAAGATACAATAATACCTATGATTATATAAGATTCTCCTTAATTTCCTTTCTTTCTTCTCCTTTCTCCATAGGTGTCGAACATTGTAGAATAACATTGTAATTTCTATCATATATGCCCCATAGTTGAAGGAATGGAACGTCAAAAGGCATTTGAACTTTTCAAAGGAAACATCACTCTTAGTCATGGTTTAAAAAACGGAACCGGACCGACCGATTTTGTGTAATTAATTTCAAAAATAAAAAATTAGGTTGGACCGGTGGTCAAACCAGGTCGACTTGATGATCAGATTGGGTTGACCTGAATTGACTCAATTTTGATGGTTTGGTAAATTTTCAAAAAAAATAAAAGTTAAATAATGAAATGATGAGATTTTTATCGCTTGTGCCCTTCTTAGCTTCTACGATATAAGTTATGTCCCTCTCTTTTAGAATATACGTTCTGCCAATACTTTTTTACAGTAATTTTCTAGAAGCAACTATAAATAAATGATTACAATATTATATTCATATATAATTATAGAAAATATGATTAACTTTTGTAGAGTTTTACTCGAAATAGGCGATCATGTTATTCTATTGAAAGATTAGATATTTTAAATGATTATTTATAAATACATACTTATATATATGTATCCGATTTTATCGGGTCAGAAAATCGGTTCGACAGGTCTGACCATTAAATTAAGCCCGTTCTGGTTTTTTCCGAGTCGATAGGAATGATGCTGTCATGCTGACACCATCACCGGTCCGACCAGTTCGGACTAATGATTCGACCTAGTTGGACCAAAATGAAGATTGATTGGTTCAATGTCCGGTCCGATTTTTAAAACATTGCTCTTAGCTACTCACGTACTCTCTCTCTCCACCTCATTTTTGCTTTGTTTGTATTCTTGTATTTAGTTCAGTTCTATTTTTTTATTTGTTATTTAAATATTTATTTCAATTTAATATTTAAGTCAGAATTTTAATAAAAAAAGAAATCTTTATGTCTCATTACCGAGGACTATTGGTTTGAGGACTTTACTGGGACTAACCGATAAAAGTCATAGATTCAGAAGTGATCTAAAAACGAAGAAAAACTGAAACCCCTTATATTTGTTCAGATCCTATGATTAAACTTGCAGCATATATACGGTAAAATTGGGTTGACCCCTTCGGGAGCTAACTTAGCTCCCTTCACCATATTTTTTCTATTTTTTATTTTTTTAACAATGCTTTTGTGGGTTTTCATCATTATATCTATATATTATGTCATTCAAGTTTCATGCCAAATAAAGATTCATGCTGCCTCCATCTTGACAACCAATTTTTAACGGTCACAAAATTATTGAAATCGATCGCGTCTAGATGGAAGTTGCAGGAATCTCTGTTATACGCAAAACTTGAATGACATAATAGAGCGATATAATAATGAAAATCTACAGAATTTTTTAAAAAATATAAAATGGGAAATATGTGGTCGAGTAGTCAAGTCAGCTCCTCATGGCAATCCCATTTTACCCTATATTGCAAGTTTAATCATAGGATCTGAACAAATATAAGGGATTTTTTTATTTTTCTTCTAGACGAATATGATCTTTTTCTAGAGCATAATTCGTTTTTCATATCACTTCTGAATCTAAGTCTTTTATTTGTTCGATCCAGTAAATAATAAATAAAAAATATGACTGAACTAAATATAACCATAAACACCAAATCAGATCAATATAGATCATTAGATAATTTCACAATTCGTAGCAATGCAATAACTCTTGTTAGTATATAATTATCAGCAAAATCCGGAAAGAGTAGAAACCGAAACCAAATGACACAGACATGAAACAAAAAATTAAATAGCATTTAAATAAGAGAGCAATAAGTGTCGTTTGTGTACTTATTTGGACAAAATTTTTCTCCACGTATTGTTTATGTAAGGTCGGACAATCTACTTAATAGGATACAACAACACACGATCGTGAATGGTATAAGTTAACTATCCTCCAAGACATCCCAAGAATGCAATCGAGAGAAAGAAAAAGCGAAGAGACATTTAGAAACTCGTTATTTAGAAATACAATGCTCAATGCCCTTCATTACAAAAAGTAGTTTAGAAATTCATTATTTAGAAACTCAATGCAAAGAGACATTTTTCAATTGTTTCGCTTTTGTTAATAAAGGCACTTTCTGATTTAAACCTCTACCTACATTGGCAACTTTCATCGGTAAAGGAAAAAAATTGAATTAAATTTTCAACTTCATATCTTAATGTGAAGGTGTATGATATTAACAATAACATGTTGTTCTCAGTGACGATCTTCAAGGTTGGTTCTCTTTAAGCCTATGCACATGATCATGTATATAGTATGTTCAGGAAGAGACCCTCTTTCATTAACCGTCTCATTGTAAGACTCGCATAGGTGTCATTCTCTAAACATACATAATAAAATCTTGCCATAAGATTTGAACTTATTCAAAAGCCATGCTTTTCATATACTTGTAGCTTAAATGCACTCATGAGTCCACGGATTAGACACGCATAAATACACACGAAATAGTAGCCAGTTGTTCATATAGTTTGTTATTACCACATTGACTTACTCCGAAAGTCTTCACTAAGTTATTCTATTGTAGATAAACTCCCAGTGGATCTCCTAAGTCTTGACTTTAGGATTAAATTTTTTATAAATATCCCATAGCCAGTGGATCAAATGAGTTATCTTGAGATCCAACGAAATCCACAACCATCGTCGATAAATATTTAGTTCATTATGGTAACATACCGGAATGAAGGAAAATCCTAACTTAATTCTCTTTCACTTGCCTCTATCAGCACACTCACTATTACACTCACTTATAGCGGAGAAAACAAATTCCTTGAAACTCAAAAATGGTATACCAAACTATTATAGCCCAAGCTCCCAAATCCCTAAATACTAACCTAATTTTTATAAACCATTCCAAAACCCTAGCCTCAATATGAAATCCTATACTAAATTACATACCCTTTCACTTTGAACCATCTTCCATATAAACCAAGGTTGGACCTTAGGTTGGAATCCTAAAACTATGACTGACCTAAACATATATTATCCCTAGGTTAATGACTAACAAATCTATCTAATCCTAGTTATGCAAAATATAAGAAAAAGATCCCAAACATAGTTCCATCCTGATGCACCCTTTAAAAATCCAAAAATCTTAAAATAAGCCAAGTATGATTCCAACTCTAATCAAGTTGAAGTATTTAACCTAACCTTGATTTAAGGTGAATAATGAATAATAAGTTTTTAAATCATAATTTTCATTTAATTTAAGATCAAAAGACTCTTTTCTGTTAGGATTGGTCTTGTCCAAATTTACTGCAACTAGCGAAATCTTGGCCATTGCATCATATGAACTAGCAACACAAACTCTTTTTTTTTCTTTTTTAACTTAGTTGGTATTTTTAACACTCAAATCAAAATTTGGGGTTGGATATTTGATCTAGTGGCATAAAACGACCCATATAACACCGCTTTACAAGAAAATCTCGACAATTTGGCTTATTGATCAAGCAAGCCATGTGTATTTACTTAGCTGAAATGCCCCCCCTCCCCCGTCCAATGAACATTACCATCTACTCAAGAACAGTAACCTCAACCAAAAAATTATCCCTGTCGAAGATGATCCAAACACAAAATCAATCATAAGAAAGCAATCATGAAGAACGTGTGCGATTTACGTGGGATATCCCACCATTGTAGGGGGAATACCATGGGAAGAAAGATGTTCTACTATGAGTGAAAATAGAAGTACATATACAAAGAATCCTAGGAGGCGTAGGCTCTCCTGGAATGAAACTATATGATAACACATACCTTAATCCTATAACACATACATATATATAATCAGTAAATGGATCATAATCGGATCCAAAAAACCATGCCACTAGAGCTTCACCCCCTCACCCCTGTAAGTAGGTCAGCCAAGATCCATTTACGAAATGTACACATATCTCAAAGGTCTTGATGCTTTAAGGCATATATCACACACAAATCTCCATCTTGACTTTTAACTCCATCTAGAATATTGCGTGTAAACTCTCTCATTGCGAACATGACCTTTGTTCTCTAGAAAGACCAACCTAGTCCACACATGGTGTGAACTTGGTTAGTGGTATTGGCTTCATCATTGTGTCTATTGGATTGTCTGCGGCATATCTTCATCTGTATGTGCCCCTTGTGAGTACATCTCTGATGAAGTTGAAGAATATCGATGTACTTTGTTCTTTCATGGTGCATATGATCTTTTGTTAGATGTATAACACTTTGAATATCATAAATGGATGATGAAGATCTTCTGACCAGGACTGAGCTTGTTGAATGATCCTCTGAACCGAGTCGCTTCCTTGATTCCTTTGGTTGCTTCCATGTACTCGGCCTCCATTGTAGATAATACCACAACGTGCTATAATATTGCCCTCCACGAAGCTGCATATCCGCCAATAGTGAATACATAACCTATCATGAATCTTCTCTTGTCGTGGTCATATGAATAGTTAACATCAACAAAGCCAAACTTGTTCATCCTTACTTCTCACAAACTCAAGACAAACACATCGGTTCCTCTTAGGTATCTCAAAATCTCCTTTATGCTAGCAAATGATCTTTTCGTGATTTTGACATATATCTACTCACAACATCGCCTGCTTGGACGATATCTGGATGCATGCATATGTAGCATACATGATTCTCCCAATGACACTGGTGTAAGGGACTTATGACATGTACTCATGTTTATCCTCTATATGTGGTGACAAGTCTGGAGACAACTTGAAATGAGAGCCAAGCGGTATCTTCTCTAGTTTGGGATCTGACATGCTAAAATGCTCCAAGATCTTCAGCAAGTAGTTCTTCTGACTCAAAACGTACATTCCCAACCTTGTGTATATCCATGCCAAGTATCTTCTTGACTACACCAAGATCCTTCATCTCGAACTCTCCACCAAGTAGGGCCTTTAGTCTGTTCACCTCATATTTATGTTTGGATACTGTCAACATATCATTAACATATAATGGCGAAAAAATTAAAGAGTCATCAATAATGTGTCTAAGGTAGACACATGTATCATAATTGCTCATGGTAAAATCTTGTGCAACTATGAATGAGTTGAAACATGTGCACTGCTGTATCGACAATTGCTTCAATCCATAAAGAGATTTTTGCAATAGGCATACTTGATCTTCCTTTCCTAGCACTGCAAATCCTTCAAGTTGATGTAACTATGCTCTTAAAGGTCTCTATGTAAGAACAATGTCTTTATAACTAGCTGCTCCAACTCCAAGTCATTCATGTCAACAAATAGCTAGCGGAGCTCATGTAAATGTGTGCTTTACCATAGGTGAGAAGATATCACTGTAGTCAATACCTTCCACCTGTCTGAAGTCTTTAGCAACTAGTCTTGCCTTGTATCTCGCATCAACAGATCCAGAGATGCCTTCTTTCTTCTTATGAATCTACTTGCAGTTGGTGACCTTCTGTTGTCGTGGTGGTAGAATAAGGATACAATATGATTTTTGTAAAGAGATTCAATCTCCTCATTCATCGTTGCAGACGATTCTGTAGAAGGAGCAATGGACAGTGGTGCGAAAAAAAACAGATGATGAGCTATGTGGAAGAAGAATCTGCTCATGATGAATGGAGCTAAGTGGAAGAAGACGCTCGTGATGAATAAATGAAAGGGGATGGAGGTCACGACAAGAAGGTTTACTGGTGGTGGGTCGAACGAAGAGAAAGAAAAAGAGGAGGAAGCATACCAATATCTTTTTTATAATTATGATATTTGAAAGGCAAAAATGAGTCTTTGACATAGTTCGTCAGGAATAATGGTGATATGGATGAAAATTAACCCACATTGGTTATGATATAAGAGCTAGTAAAATTTTATATCGAACATGATGTGATTACGAAAATAACATGGATTTAGTCATGAAGGAAACATTAAATGGATACATGAAATGGATTCATGTGCGCAAAAAAGATCATAAAAGTTTAAATAAAAGAAAATGATAAACAAACAGTAGCAAATTGAAATAAAATTGAAGATTCACAACGCTCCAATTAAACTATAATTAGGGGTGTCAGAAAATTCTCAGGTTCGATATTCGCTTAGGTTCGGCTCGCTAAAAGTTCAATTCAAATTCGATTCGGAAATAAACGAATCAAACCTGAACACAAGTTTGGGTTCGATTAAGTAAATGAACCGAACCTAAAAATCGTAGGTTCGCTCAGGTTCGATTTGTTAAAAGCTCGATAAACATACACATATATACATATTTACAAATCATTATCAGTAGAAGTCGACCTTATTTTGAGATAAGTGGATTTTGTCTAAGGATAAGTGACATTTGTCTAGAGATAACTGAATATTTACGTGGTAAATAGGTTTTATCTCAGTAAAAACTATCCAAAAATAAATAGTAACGTCGTGGTTACAACATCCACCATCTATGTGTCTAGTACTTTTCCCTTCTTTATCTTCGAATCAACAGAACAAGTATAAACATTACTTGTCGGATATCTCCACATTATTCTTATTCCTTATCCCCATATGAACATATATAAAAATATATTATAATTATATTTTTTCAAAAGGACGAATCCTTGTTAATCTATTTTTTTTAAAGTTGAAGATGAGGTAGATAAAGAAAAAAACTAAATGAATATTTATTGTAATTGCAGACACACATATATTTCCATTTCTCTTCTCTTCGTTCCCTCTTATTAGAGAATTCTTAAATTCGATATTCGCTTAGATTCGATTCGTTTAAAAAGAGGTTTGATTCGGATTCGGTTCGAAAATAAACGAACCGAACCTTAACACAAGTTTAAACTCGCTTAAATAAACGAACCGAACCTAAAAAATATAGCTTCGCTCAAGTTCGATCCGTTTACACCCGTAACTATAACCCTCAATTTGACTCTATTTAACTCATGTGATATACCCTTCCGGGGTGGTGGTGTAAATCACAGGATCGTGGTGTAATAACCATTATTACAGGGGCTACAATGTAATTGACATAATTTTAGTGCTCACGGTGTAAACATATAAATTTAGAAACCCAATATTAATGTCTGCCCTTAAATAATTAGTGTAACAGTCGAATCATAACTGAAAGGCTGCCATAATAAAATCATCCATAAACTAAATTAGGTTCACAGAACAACAACATTAACGAACACACCATGCTAATCAGATCCCCGTAACTACAGTTGTCTTTTTTTGTTGTCATTTTTTTGAAACTTTTACACCACGCCCTCTAAAATCTTGTCAAGTTGCACCACGACCCATATAGTCTTTGTAATTACACCGCAACTTTTATATCACATCACAAGGGTCTGCAAATAGGGATGAAAACGGATTGGATACAGATCACATATGCCTATTTCCATATCCATATTCGTTTCATTTCCATTGAATACGAATACGGATACAAATATGATTCGGATATGCATTATGGAAACTATATCCTTAATAATACGGATATGAATTCGAATAGGATATTTATCGAATTCGAATACAGATCGAATAAAGAGCGGACCCGAATATAGATCGAATAAAGAGCTAATCCAAATATGAATCGGATAAAGATTGAAATCCAGACATGGATCCAATAAAATGTGATCCGAATATAGATCGAATAAAGATCACATTTGAATATGAATTATTTTTTTTATCAAAGTTCGTAATGATTTTAAAAATAGTAATGAAATATAAATTAGTTGCATCATGACAAAAGAAAGTATCGAGATGATTTACATTCTTGACTGGAAGCAAAAACGAGATAGAATTTTGTAAGTTTTGTTCGTGCTCATTTCCTAAGAAACAGGGATTTATTAATATCATTAATATATTATATCATATAATGTATAATACTAATATAATAGCATAGGGTTGCGGTTGTATTATATTAACTAATATATAAAATAATAATAAATATTTTATTCGGACATCTGGATCCGAATCCGGATATTCAAGCCATTACCATATCTATATCCGTATCCGAAAAATTTTCACAACTAAAATCTATATTCGATCCATATTCGATTAATATTCAGATACATATATTTATATCCAGTAATTTTTTGAATATGCTAAGTTGATATTCAAATATATCCGTATCCATTTATTAGATAGAGTTTGCAAATTATAAAGGTGCTGACGTAATTTCAAAGATCACAGGGGGATATGGTGTAATTGGAACTACTACCTATGCATGGCGCCAAAGTTACGGGAAGAAAAGCCGTTGTATGGGGAGCAGGCTGGGCAGAGGCCGTGTGGGGCCCATGCACATCCTCCGTCTGTCCGCGCCTCCTCTATCCCCCAATTCGTGTGTGCGGCCCCCACCATCCTCTGCTCGCCCATGTGCGCCTCCCATGCCTTCTTCCACCTTTGGCCACATGGCAATAATCTATTGCCATATCATATATAGGGTTAATTGTGGATGGCTCCTTAGGCATTTGAGAAACATGCCAAACCTCAGACATAATCAGGGAGGAAAATGATTTATGGATACGAATATAGGTATAATCATATCTTTTTTCATTTTAAAATATGAATATGAATGCGGATACAAATATTGATGGATGTAAAAAATATATTATCATATACATAAAAACAAATACGAATTTAAAATGAATACGAATAATAATAAATTTTTTAATACATTAACTAAAATATACATATTTAGGATGGTTTAGACATAAAATAAAAATATCATACATAATAATTTTATAACAATTATATCAACGATGGTGAACGTAATTATGAACGTATATATGATTACGAATGCGAATATTGGTGAATGTCAAAGTGATATCTATATCTATATCTATTTTAAAACGAATATGAATACGAATATCGAAACATGTATAAAATATATACGATACGAATATATTCATATTCATTTTCATTCCCGGACATAGCTATTCCTACAGGAATATCTACGGAAATATAAAATATACGAGGGTACATACGCAATATCAAATATTCTAGGAATATCTTTGTTCCTAATAAAAAATACAGAGAGAAATGTAGACAGAGAGACACCACCACCACCTTTCTCCTCCCTTCCTGCTGATTGACTGCAACACACCTTCAGCTTCTCTATCTCTCTAGAGCTCCAGATCGCAATGTCCAACTCCACATCTCCACCGCCGCCAGATTCCCTCACCTCGCCGCCACCGGCATCCCTCCCTTCCCCCCCTCCCGCCCCCTCCTCCTCCTCTCCGCCACCTCCCGCTCCCGGCTCCGCCTCTCCACCGGCCACTCCGGGTGGCACCACCACCCCTGCCACTCCCCCTTCCTCATCGCCTCCTCCCCCACCGGCTACTCCCGGTGATGTCGTTCCCTCCACCCCCTCCCCTTCTAGACCCTCCTCCTCCTCCTCCTCACCTCCCCCTCCCTCCACTCACACCTCCTCTTACTCTCCCCCTTCTCCTCCTTCGTCTTCTTCTTCTTCTTCCCCGAGCTCCGGCAACGTGTCCACTTCGCTTGTCGTCGGCGTCGCCGTCGGCGGCGCTGTGCTCCTCCTCCTCGTCACGCTCGCTTGCCTCTGCTGCTTCAGGCGACGGAGAAAAACCGACAGGAAAGGTCCGATCTTTTTTCCAGTTTTTTTTCTGGTTTGAGTTCGATCTGTCGTTTTCCGTGTTCCGTTGGATCTGCGAGGTTGCGGGTTTGTAGAGGTCCGGTAGTTGAGTCTGATGTTTATTAGATTCGAGGCTTCTGTGTCTGGTGACGTATTTTCTGGGAAAGTGGGTAATGTGCGATGGGATTCTTATATATAATCCGTGTTTCCAACTGTTTGACCTAATTATCGTATTTTAGAGCAAGTCGTTGGTCGAATTTTAGCGTCCATGTCGATCGAATGCACCTTCTCTCCTTTTTCTGACAATTTAGATGGAAATGTTAAGTTTACGGGGTTATTACAATTTTCAGAAGATGATCGATGAACACTAATAGTATGATATGGAATATTAATTCCTTTTTTTTTCACGAACTTGGGGGATCCGAATCCCTACAGGCTCATGGTAATGGATAACAATTTGCTCTCTTTTTTTCTGAAAAAATGGAAATAAAGATCTGAAATTGGGATAAGTTTGGAGTTAAAGGATTGCAGGCCATTTTCGCCAAAAATATTCCTACGATATTTTCAAGTATATTTTCTCCGCAATTCGGTAGACAGGGCCTTCATTGCATTTTTATAAAAATCTTACATCAATCTCCATCTGAGCCCAGATTTTGCTTGTCTGATAAGGGATGCCATGTGTAGAATGGAAGCTTACATTTAAGATCCATTGTCAATTTGGTTCCAGTTTTGCCATACATCCTTCATGCTGATTGAGTCATGGAGCAAATAACTTTCTATGCTATGAGATAACAGTCTTTAACTCCTTCATTCATGTCCATGCAAGTAACTGTGTAGTTTGAGTTAAGGCAACTAGTTCATAGTTTCTACTGGATATGCAACTCGGAAATATTGTAGTTTCCATCTCTGTTTTTTTTCTAAATTAAAGTTCATCTAACAATAAATGCGACAGTTCAGGTCATTCAATGAGGATTTTAAGAGTAAGTCTGTTGGGCTTCCTAGTTCACCAATATATTCGAAATTTGCCTTTTCTTATTTCACTTGGCATTTACAGGTAAAGCTTATGGTGGACAAGCCCAAGGTTGGCAGCAGAATGTGCCTCCACCCGCAGATCATGTTGTCAAAATACCACCCATGAACCCCCCTCCAGCACATGCTTCAAGGCCACCCCTTGCTCCACCTCCGCCAAATCCGCCTCCTTTGTTCAGCAGCACTGGAGATTCTGGATCAAATAATTCAGGCTCCGAGAATCCCTTGCCTTCCTCTTCACCTGGTTTAGCACTTGGCTTCTCAAAAAGCAGCTTCACCTTTGAAGAGCTGATGCTAGCAACTGGGGGGTTCACGGATGCAAATCTTCTTGGACAAGGTGGATTCGGATATGTTCACAGAGGAATGCTTCCAAATGGCAAGGAAATTGCCGTCAAACAGTTAAAGTCTGGGAGTGGGCAGGGTGATCGGGAGTTCCAGGCTGAAGTTGAGATTATTAGTCGTGTCCATCACAAGCATCTCGTCTCTTTAGTTGGATATTGCATCACAGGAGATAAAAGACTGCTAGTTTATGAGTTTGTGCCAAACAACACATTGGAATTCCATTTGCATGGTACTGCCTCACTTCTTACCTTAGAGTTAGCATATCTGATCCGCACTTCAGAATTTTGAAGTAGTTGAATAGTGAAAAAATTGTGATAGGAAACGATCCATACAAATTATTCCATGAATTGTCCACTGATGGTACACAACCATTGTTTAATGTGGCTAGCCAGTTGTTTAAAACATCTTAGTATGGAATGACAACTGTTTAAGCAATCAATCTTTCTTGACGCCTATGCTTACTGGATTGAGGTTGATGGCATAGGTAGGTTCTTTGCCTTGTGTTTTGCCATAGATCATTGAAAAGCCACGACCTTGTTTACATGATGAAAATTTATTTAAAAACATTTTATTTTCAAGTAGATAGTTTGTTTATTAAATCAGATTTTGTCTTTTCTAAACAACCCTTTTTGTATATTTAGGAAAAGGAAGGCCTTGCTTGGAGTGGTCCACAAGGTTAAAAATTGCTTTGGGATCTGCAAAAGGATTGGCCTATTTGCATGAGGATTGTAAGCTATTGCCATTTAATGGCACATTGTTTGATTTGTCATATACATTTGATAATTTTTCTATATATTGAATCAGAAAAAATCTAACTTGTTTAGAACTAACTTTGAATGTAGGCAACCCCAAAATTATTCACCGTGACATAAAGGCAGCCAATATTCTTCTTGATTTTAAATTTGAGCCAAAGGTAATGCAACTGTGTTTTCGTGCTTCGCTAACATGTGAAAATGGTTTTCTTTTTTGGATTGGATATTCATTTCTGCAGTTGGATACTTCAATATGCAAACTAAATTGCATCATATATTAGAAAAGTATGAGTTATTTTTATTCCATCCCGGACTCACTTAAATGGTCTGGTTGTAGTGCAGTGTGCCTACCACCCAAAAGACCAGGGTTCAAATCCATTTTTGTGAGGGTTGAGTTAGGTAGTCGACAACCAGCGTAAAGAAACTTGAATCTTTCAACATGGATTTGAGCACGAATCCATGTAGCCGGCCCTACTTATAGTGGGAGATGGATTCACCATTTTTTTTAGCTGACCCTACTTAATGTGGGGAAAGACTTTGTTGTTGTTGGGCCTAGTTACCTTCTATGCATTTTCATGTCTGTCTTGAGTCTAATTAGGCCCAAAACCAATAAGATGTTACTGATAGTTTTCCTTGCATTGACTTTGGTTTAGACATGGGCCATTACATGACATGCATCCATATTATTCATTACATGTTGTTCATCCATGAGCTGATTGGGATCTGAGTCATCCGGAACATTTTGAATAAATCCTGGCAAGTGCCGGAAGGATCCCCCAGTTCCTCTATTTGGGTTTTGATAAGTGATTATCTATCCTGTTAGGAGCGTACCCTACAAATGTGTGTTTTATGGTAATATGCATGGAAATATGATCCAATTAAACTCCTTTTTTAGATCTACTTCTTTGAAAATTTCTCTATTTTTGTTATCCTTATTGGTCCGAGTTATGCCCTGTTTTCTATTTATGGAAGTGAGAAGTGAACCACTTCTTAGCCAAAGTATTGTTTGGCCCATATTTGACAACTTTTTTGCCCAGTGATCTAGTTAAATTTGTAGAAACAAAAACAATCACAAGGAGCTTATGATTTATGTGGGAACCCTTCACTACGGGAGGGAGAAACCCACGGGAACGATGACCAAGCAACCTCACATGGTCTGCTAGGTTTCCTTACTGCATTATTAACCAAAAGGGGTGTGTGTGTGTGTACGAGATATAGTGGTGAAGAGTTAAGAGGATCCATCCCATAGATCCTAATAACCTAGAACAACAATCGACAAAGTTAAGATAAAACTTGATATATTCTGGGATAAATTCTTCTACAGTTTTCTGACATGTAGTTGTATTTTTGTTCCTTTTGATGGTTTTTTGTCGTAAATCTTTGTGCATCATGCGTTGGTTGGTTCATTGTGTTGAATGATATCGGCCATGTGAGGGGATTCAAAAATTTGATTTGTCTTTTGTAAGCTAATGACTCTAAATGCATACGATACCATCTTTTACGAGGATAGAGCATTAGCATGATTGCAGTAATACAATCCATTTTCTGTACATTAACCAGCTAATGCTCACATACAGGTTGCTGATTTTGGGCTGGCTAAATTCTCATCAGATAACAACACTCATGTTTCAACTCGTGTCATGGGAACTTTCGGGTAAAAAATTCTAATGCCTACCCTTCATCACATGGTTTGCTAGTTTGAGTAGTCAAATCAAAGTTCATGCGTGTCTCACTCTATACAATTATGATTTATTTCCTTAAAAATAATACGACCATGTGCATTTTAGCGCAACAGATTTGAACAGGTGAAACATATTTGCAAAATTTAGAAAGTTGATCAACCGAACAAAAGTTGAATCATCTTTGGCAATTCATAATTTTCTCCTACTTTTGTGCATGTATTTTCATCGATAAATGGTAGCAAAAATTTATGTTGTAATTTAAAATAAACTACGAATATTTTTGTTGAATCTACAAATCAAGGTGGAATCAAGAGAACGGGTGAAAGACAGATAGGCATGTGGTGGAAAAACCAAGTTCCTTATTAAGATTATTTTATGAAATTAATTTGTTTTACGTGCCACAACTAATAAATAATGAGCAAACAGAGTAAAACTACAATGAACATGATTTTTCATGTAGAAATTAAAAAATAATCGTAAGCAATTAATTAAATGGAAGAAAGATCAAGGGCATATAAATAACTTCTAAGGTAATTTACATATCGGGTCTTTCTATGGACCCGATCCTTTTATGGGTCCTAATATTTCATTTGTAACAATTAGCACGTTGCATCTCCAGATCTCGTGCAGTCCCCGCATGCATCCCCACATTTTTATCTCTCATGTGGTGGTCGCTCCTGTGCGCAAGGCCCTACATATTGGTTTCGATCACCATTTCGGTGAACGGCCGAAAAGGAATTTCGGTCGAAATTCAACCGAAATTTCGATCATTCCGGTCATTTTTTGTGCTATTTTTCGATCATTTCGGTTGAATTTCGATTTCGATAAGATATCGATTTCGACGGAAATTCGATCGAAGTTCGCCGAAATTTGAGGCCATGCCTGTGCGCATTCCAGGATCCCAGGCGACGCTCCTCGCGCACGGAGCCTCCAGGTAGGGTGGAGCATGGGTCCGGGCAAGCCCGACCCAGCCTGTTGCCCGACCCGCACAAGCCCGACCCAATCCCAAGCCCAAGCCCACTACCCAAATGGGCGGGCCTGGGCTGATTTATTGGCCCATTTATAAAGTCGTGCCGGGCTCGGGCTTGCAAGTGCCCAACTCATTAGCCCACGGACCGGCCCGACCTCATGTCCACATCCAGGCCCGGCTGCCCCGCCCGCCCGAAGGCCCACGGCCCGCCTGAAGGCCCGCCCCCTAATTCCCATCGCATGCGCCCCCAAGCCCTAATTTCATTTCCCCCCTACGCGCCGCTACCCTCCCTCCCATCCCACCCGACTCCCGAGTCCCCAACCCCTCGTGACCGCCTCTCCCTCACCTCTCCACGGCTCCACCTCCTTCCCCGCTCGGCCGCTCCACCCTACCACGACCTACGCGCGGAACTTCGACGATGACGCCGATGACGACTTCGACGGGGAGTACGGGTCCTACCGGGGGTTCTCCGCGAAATACGCCTTGCTGCCTGCTTCTGCCAAGACGTCGATGGATCTCAGCGGACGAGATGCGTCGCCGCTGTTCGTGGAGAGGGTAGTCATCGAAAAGATAGGATCTTGATAGAAAAGGTACGATCCTTTTATGGTACTATACATGCATTGATTTTGTTGTTCAGATCTGTGGATTTTGATGGCGATTGGCGGATAGATTGGAAAATTTGAAATGAGGATAGTGACGGGTTTGTGTTGTAGATGGGTTGGATTTCAAAATTGAGGGTAGTGCTCTGGTGAAGTTGTAATATATTCGTGTGTACCATATCAACAGAACAAAATTCTTCATGTGCAGTGGCAAAACTTTTTTGTTGCTGTGTATACGAACTCCCGTCCACCTCCCTGTGCCTACCGCCCGCGCACTATGTCGCCGCCCGCGCCAACCGTCCGCACACCTCCCCACCGCATCTCCCTCCCCTGAGTCCCCTCTCCACCTCCCAGTGGGCCAGCAATCGGCTGCGGGCTGCGGCGCTCGACCCACCGTCCGCGCGCGGCTCTAAGCCTCTAGCTCGACTCTCTCCCCGCTGCATCTCCCTCCCCTGAGTCCCCTCTCCACCTCCCAACGCGAGATTCATGGGCCGGCCCGACCCAGGCCCGACCCATCATAAGTCGGGCTGGGCTCGGGCTTGGGCCTAGCCCTTGATAAAATAGCGGGCCTGGGCCCGGCCCGTGGGCCCGATTTTGTAAATGGGCCTGGGCTGGGCTAGGTTGGGCCCGAGCCCGACCCATGCTCCACCCTACCTCCAGGTGATACCCCTCTTACAGCAATCGGCCCCCATGTTCGAAACAAGATCTCCAGGTGGCACCCCTCCTACAACCACACCTTCTCAAGCCCAGGCGATGGCAGCCACAACATTGCGACACCATAAAAAAATTCACGCGCCTCCTTTCAGGCGCAACTTCAGATTTTGCATGCAACTCCTGTTGCGCTCCTCCAAGCGATCAGAAGACCGATCGATCTCCAAGTCCATCGTGAAGAGCCTCTCCAGGCATCCTCTACATCCCAATCCCAGCAACATGCGAAGCATTAAAAAAAACTCGATGGCGGAGATCCAAACATCATGTGATGGTGCACCATGCACATCTGGGCTTCCTTCCTCTCCATGAATCAGGCGGCGCAAAGGCAGAGCCACTAGGTGTCATGCGTAACCCCTAAGCGGTGCAGCTTCGGGTGTGCAACCCCTAAGGGTCCTCTTTGGCATTCCCTCCATGCGGCGGCATGTGCCGCAAAGCTCCATCAAGGCGGCGCCCTTTTGTGAGAAGGGACCCCATCGTGGGAACCCTAAGAAGGGCCCACAGTCCCTTTAAAAAAAATTTTTGATGGGCCCAAGTGGGCTACAGTTGATTATAAAAAAAGGGTGAATGAAAGGCTAGCAAAAAGAGAGAGAAGAAGAAAAGCTGTAAAAAAATCGAAAAACTTATTAAAAAAGGCAACTATTATTAAAAAAAGAATGGCAAGTCGAAAAAAAATGGTGAGCAGATTTAAAAAAATGATTTACAAAAAAATGGGAAATTTGATTAAGAAAAGCTGAGAAAAATGTGGCGGCTTATTTGCTCTTCCCATCTTTGTTGCCTTCTCCCAACTTTGTCGATGTTGATTTTTCGACAATTATGCGAGAAGGGGGGGAGTATTGTGCCGAGTCACATGTCTATTCAGATTCTTCAAATACATATTCCAAACCAGTTAGTTGTTCAGACTCTACGATTTCTCAGATTCCCCTTCATTCTTGTTTTCGGTCAGGGTTTTCATGTATTGTGTAGAGTCACGGGTCTATTCAGATTCTCCAGATACTGATTCCAGACCAACTAGTTGTTCGGACTTTACAGTTTTTCAGATATTCAGACTCGACGTCAGAGGTTCCGAGTCTTCAGTTTCAGACACCCACATGTATGCGGTCTTTTCAGATGTGCACATGTTTGCCATCTTTTGCATGGTCTCCATCATTCTTATTTTCGGTCAGGGTTTTCATGTGATCCATAGGGACTCTAGAGTAGAGTACCATTCCCTATGCCATATTGTTAGGTTTTTTTTCAAAAGTCATATTGCTAGGGTTTTCATTTGGTTCATAGGGACTCCAGAGTAACGTACCATTCTCTAAGCTAGATGGGAGAGACCCAGTTCTCCGACAAAGAGACTTCTTCAGACTCCATTCTCAAGTGATCGTGAACTCCAGTATGAGATCCCTACGAGGTTCCTATGAGAGAGAACCCACTTCGTGGTCCCTATGAGAGAGACCCATCTTCAGAGATCTACAATATAGTTAGTAATTCTCTTTTCGACCCTTTCTGATATGGAGCAGTTGTCCACATGTTGTGGCGGGTCAGAGTACTCTGATGAGGAGACTCATTTCAGTTGCAGTGACTCTGACATGTGTAGTATAGAGCACATGCTCTCTGATGAAGAGATTCAGTTGACTCACGCTCCAACCTGTTCGTCCTCCTTACCCGCATGACATAAGAAGCAACGTCCTCGACAGCAACCGACAATTGTGCGTGTTGAGTTGATATTGTCTGTAGTGTCATGTATTGTTAGTTGAGTTTCTTTCTGTTTGTCCAAGCTGAGCATTACATGCTCCAGCTTGAGGGGGAGTGTTGGAGTATTTATTTATATGTAACGCTTATGAGGGAGATGGGTAAATGGAACTCTCCAGGATCCATTTACCTCATCCATAGTTTAGTCCCACATGTACCATCTGTGGGATGTGGAGACTCAGTGGGGGCTATATATAGACCACCACACCTATTTTATTCGATGAGAGAGAAAAGCAATAGATTATCAGTCCTCTGAGGCGTTCTCTCGTGGTTTCATCCCGTTCTTTTGGGAGTATGATCCACGTAAAATCTTGGTGTTCTATGTTTATCTTTCTAGTTCATGTTCTGTTTATAAATTTCGCTTACGTATTCCTATTTTCTAACATGGTATCAGAGCTATGTTATTTTCTAACATCAATAATCTAAAAGAATCTCTCTTTTGAATGTTATCATTACCAATCGTAACCTCGATTCCTTCACCATTGCTTCCATTAAAAGTGCACTCCATATATTCAATCTTAACCCTACTTATACAAAATCCTTTAGTCTCCAATGCATGTCTCCAAACCTCAAGCTTATCATTTACTCCATCTCTAGTCTTATCAGTCAACACAATATCATCAGTGAATAACATACACCAATGTATCTCATCTTGAATGTGACTTGTCAACTCGTCTATAATCAAAGTAAAAAGGAATTGACTCAAAATTGACTTATATATTTGAAATAACATAAAAATTGATAAAAAAATTAAAGTTGGCCCATGGGACAACTTGACCTAGACATTGTCGGCCAGGCTTGGGCTGTGAAGTATGGTCCCAACCTTGGACAGAGTTTTGGAACCTTTGCCCGTTCCATTGGGTCGTGGCCTGGCCAGACACCCAGTTTGGCCAGGTCTAGCTGTGACAGCATGCATGGAGAAGCGAGTGTGTTTGCTTTACGAAAGGACAATGGGTCACACTCTACTTACGTGAGTTATGTCGTGCTGCATCTAGAGGTAGAACTCTGATTATGGGAGTTGTGTCCAATATGAGCGACGTTTAGAGCACCCAACTAGCTCGTCCAACAAAACACCTATTGAATTATGAAATTGACATTTATTTTCCACCTATATTTTATTTTATTCTTTTTTATATTTATTGGCTGAATTGCATGTAATTCCTCTTTGATTATTATATGTAGGAATTTTCTTTCTTCATAAACTTACTGTGATAGTACCGTATCTACTAATTTATCCCTAACAACTGCTAACTGAGTTTCTGGATCTCGACAGGTACATGGCTCCAGAATATGCAGCAAGTGGAAAGCTTACTGAAAAATCAGATGTTTTTTCTTATGGGATCATGCTCCTGGAGTTAATTACTGGAAAGCTTCCAGTTGATACAACTAATTCTTATATGGATGACAGCCTTGTTGATTGGGTTAGTATTTTCATCCCTTTCTGCATATATTATTTAATAAACAACTCCGTCTGTATTTCTTTCTCAAAAGAAAGAATGATAAATATCTGCCCACTTACACGATTAAAATTCGAATGATACACATAATATTTGATTGGTTCTCTATCTGATATTCCTCTTTCAATCTGATAGTCCTCACTGATATGCTTCTCTGTTAATATTATGATGTTGCTCTCTTTTAGTGCTATATTGAAATTTAATGACCTCAAGAGATTATCCGTATTAGAGAAATATCATATTTCTTTATGAATTTCAAATAATATAATCTTTCGGATATGATAGCAATATTATGTATATTCAGAAAAATTTGCTTATCCGTATGTCCAAGTTATACATATTATCTGCAGTTCATATTCAGAGAATATGGAAAATTGTGGCACCATAGCTATCATGTTCGTCAAGTCTGCAACTACGATGGGTAGTTGTTGAATCCTTGGTTACTGTAGATCACATCACAACCATGGTCTTTGTTGGAGTATTTGGTAGTGCACCTATTGAGTTGTAGCAGGGTAAATGGATCCTGGAGAAGATCCATTTACCCCATCCTGTGTTTAGTCCCATACCGTCCAATGGTGGGACTTGGAGGCTCTGGAAAGGCTATATAAGGAGCCCCAGACCTCCTGTACTCATTGAGAAAAAAGCAATGCATAGCATGCCCCTTTGAGGGCTTCTCCCGTGGTTTCATCCCGCTCCTCATGGAGTAGGGTTCCACGTAAAATCATGGTGTTCCATGTCTATCTTTCTTGTTTATGCTCTGTTTATCAATCGCTTCCGCATTCTTCATATTTTATAACATGGTATCAGAGCGGGTCGATTCTCGAGGATTCTATGTTTGTTTATTATTTTGTTCGAGATTTGATGAAGATGATTATCATTACGTTCATGTTCAAGTTTTAGGGTTCTCATAACCCTAAAAATATGCAAGCTGCAGATCTCAATGTCCAGATCAGAGCGCATCGTCCAACCGCAATTCTCAAAGAAGAAAAGGCATGCCTCAAGGCGTGCTCGTGCACGCATCCTCCATCAGCATCTAGCCCCTGTTTCACGAAGCCATATTCCAGATTCATTCTCCAGACGCGGAACCCCTGTTTCCGAATCAGACGAAGCGGCGACGCTCCTGTCCCGCCGCAGCCCCAGGTGCACACCGCCATCCAGAAGCCCCAGGCGTGCGCACCGCCATCCAGAAGCCCCAGGCGCGCATCGCCAACTGCGCCCAGGCGCACCCTCCTGTGTGCCTCTCCTTCGTTCACGACCAGGCGACGGCGGCCCTCCGTAGGCCCCTCGATTGGCTTCAAGCGCGCGACATTCCAGCGCGAGATTCCTCTTCCAGGCGCGCGTGAGCAGATCTCCCAAGCCCTTCGCGCGTTCCTCTCACCCAACGTACCTCTTGGTTGCGCCTATCACCGCTCCTTCAAGTCCGTCTTCCTCCAGGCCGCTACATCTTCCAGCCGCTTCAAGATCTCCAAGACGGCGCACTTGACCGCAGCAGCGTACTCCAAGGCTGCGATCGACGGCGCAGCGGCTCCAGGCTCCCTGGCGGAACCCTATCCAGGCGGAGCCTCCAGCCCTAGCGGAGCCTCCTCTTTGCGTGCGACGGATCCTCGCGCGAAGTCCCAGCAGCCCTCCTCTCCCCATCGGGGCATCTCCAGGTTTTGGCGGCGGAGGAATACGAAGGGAGTTCCCACTACGAAACCCTAGTGCTGCGGAAATAAAGGGCACGACAGCCCTCTTAAAAAAAATTATGAGCCAGGCGTGTTTGATAGAAAAAAAGGAAAGGAAGAGTGCGTTATTTCCACGAAACCTCGTGAGCCAGGGAACCTTAAAGGGGGTTGCGGTAGTAATTTAAAAAAAAAGGGAGTGAATTCTGAGCCCATGTGGGCCAATGATTGTTAAAAAAAGAGCCATAATAAAAAAAGGGAGGGGAGGAAAATTGTAAGCATGCCCAAGTTAGGCACTGTTTCAGAATGAAAGAAAAGAGAGGAGAAAGAGAAGGGCCAAGGGGCCTCTTTTGGGTTGATTTTTGTTAAAAAAAAGAAGAGAATGTTTTTTTAAAAAAAAGGCGCGTAAAAAAAGGAGCCGCACGCATTTCCAAAAAAAATGATTGAAAGTCGGAAAAAAAGGTTGACGGCTTTAAAAAAAGAGCCGTAAAAAATGTAACGGCCAAAATTCATGATTTGAGAAGCTGAAAAAAAATTATAACGGCTTATTTTGTTTCATTTTTCCCCATTATGTTGTCTTCTCCCAACTTTGTCGATTGCTCTGTTTTTCCGACAAGTATGGGAGAAAGGGAGAGTATATGTAGAGTCACAGGTCTTGTATTCCAGATCCAGATTTCAGATGTCAGTCTCCAGACCAGCCAGATGATCAGACTCTACAGTTCGGTTTCAGACTCGACGATTGTCTTCCGAGTCCAGTTTAAGACACGCACAAGTGTGCGGTCATTGTCAGATGAGCATAAGTTGCCATCATTGTCAGAGGTCCCCATCATTCTTCTAGTTGTCAGGCCAGAGTTTTCATGTGAGCCATAGGGACTCCAGAGCAGAGGACCATTCCCTATGCCATTGAGGGTAAGGGTTTTCATGTGGTATCATAAGTACACCAGAGCAGTGCACCATTCTCTGAGCTAGATGGGAGAGACCCAGTTCTCCGATAAGGAGACTTCAGGTGCAGTTTCAGACTCGATGGTCAGATTCCGAGTCTTCAGTTGACTCACACTCCAGCCCGTTCGTCCTCCTCACCTGCACGGCATGAGAAGCAACGTCCTCGACTGCAGCATGTGCGCGTTGGGTTGATATTGTCCGCAGTGTCCTGTAGCGTGAGTTGAGTTTCTTTCTGTTTGTTTGTCCAACCTGAGCATTGCATGCTCCAGCTTGAGGGGGAGTGTTGGAGTATTTGGTAGTGCACCTATTGAGTTGTAGCAGGGTAAATGGATCCTGGAGAAGATCCATTTACCCCATCCTGTGTTTAGTCCCATACCGCCCAATGGTGGGACTTGGAGGCTCTGGGAAGGCTATATAAGGAGCCCCAGACCTCCTGTACTCATTGAGAAAAAAGCAATGCATAGCATGCCCCTTTGAAGGCTTCTCCCGTGGTTTCATCCCGCTCCTTACGGAGTAGGGTTCCACGTAAAATCATGGTGTTCCATGTCTATCTTTCTTGTTTATGCTCTGTTTATCAATCGCTTCCGCATTCTTCATATTTTATAAGTCTTAAAAATTTCGCCGAAATTCGACCGAATTTCGGTCGAATTTTGATTTCGGTAGGTGACCGAAATTCGGCCGAAATGGCCTATATCGGCCGAAATTTTGGGGGGGGGGGGGGGGCTAGTTCAAAATACCACCGAAATGACCGAAATTTCGGTCGAAATTCGGCCGAAATTTTGTTTTGGTCCCTCACCGAAACGAAACCGAAATCCGACTTTTAAGGCCTTGATCACAACTATTTACCGATCATAGTTGTCAGTTTGCTGTTAAGCTTGTACCCAACCCGTTCAATCATAACCCACCCGACCCATTATTTCCGGGTCAACGACTTGACCCCACCCGTTCCAATGGGTACCTGATTCTAACGGGTACCCGAGCTATTTGAATGGGTAACGTGTACAGTACCCGTAAAATGACTCAACAAAATACTAGGGGACTGCATTATAGCAAATGTGGTGGATTCCTCATCATTAATAAGTTATAGATTTTAGTACACACTTATAAAAGTTGCATTAGTATCCAAACTCGTTTCAATTAAGAAAGCAATAATAAAATTGAAATAAAAAGAGATGCACGGGGAGATGTTCTTCCCAGTTTGGGTGTAAGAGTTTGTTGAAGTTGAAAGCTGGCAAGAAAGTAGGAGCCATTGAGTACATCTCGATACACTGATCGGGCTACATGGATGAAATTATGCATGAAGTGGAAAGATAGCGGGGATTTGAGCTGCGAAAGGAGTCGGAAAACAACCTGGGATCGAGGCAGTCCTCAGCAGGCGATGCTCGGTCATAGGTTGTACAAAGGAGGGCCGCCAGCAGGGCAGCAAATGTGCAGAAGTGGCGTTGGTGGTGAAGCTGAGACCGGTGGTGGCGTGTCTCGTATGGATGTGGCTTATAGCAGAGCTTGCATGGGGGTGGCATAGATGTCCTGGAAGGGGGAGCGGTGTCGAGTGTGAGATCGAGACGAAGATGCGAGAAGGCCAAGCATTATTGGAAGTTGCTTGGTGAGGGTGGTTGCGCAATGCCGGGTGCGAGACCGGGATGGAACTGGCGATTCCCTTCCAAAATCATTATCTAATTTATGGAAAATAGGGAGAAAGGACATAATCAAATTTCTCGCTAGACATAATTAATAAAACTACAAATACAAACACCAAACACACGTACTCCTTGGGATCGTTGATTTCTCTCTAAATCACAAGCCCAATGCTGTAATTTCTTTGACAACTTCCAAACTTAACCACCAGTCGTATAACTACAGTCCCCACTACCAAATTGGGTATCCGGTTCCAAAAACGGGTCTGGGTCAGGGCAGGTACCGTTTGACCCTACTAGATTGAACACCCGTACTGTTAACTTCTTATTTAAATAACTACATGTCTTTTTATATGATGATGGCTTGAGGATGTCTAGAAATACCCACTTTCATCCGTGGTCCTCAGTTTTTAACTGGTTAGTTCCAGTCAGTACAAGTCTCTTTGAACCGCGTTGAATTCTGCTTTTGAAAAAATAGCATGGCCACTTAATCTTAATACAGTTGTTCTGTATGATTTCTCATTTTCATCATCTTCATTACATAACACTTGAGAAAAAAGGAGCAACAAACACGGAAATGCAGATTAGTAGGGCAAACTGAATGCGTTAATGATTATACTACATCATAGCGTTTGTACCCTCAAACTTAGCCACATATTTGTTAGAATAATTATGATCACGGAATGTGGAAGTTGTATTCGTATGGAGGTATCAAATTGATGAGTCATAATATGAAAATTTGGGAACGTGTAATTGAAAGAAGGTTGAGGCAAGTTCCCAAAGTAATAGAAAATCAGTTCGGATTTATGTCAAGTTGCTCAACTATTGCTACCCACCCGTTGAGAGAACAATGGATATTTATAGAGCTAGAAGGAAGAACCTTCATATGTCTTTTATTGATTTGGACTTATGATTCAGTCCCATGGGAGATATTGTGGAGAGTTTTGGAGAAGAGAAGAGTACTTGTCCTATACATTAACCTCATAAAGGATATGTATGATGGGACTTCATCATCTGTAAGGATCCAGTGTGGGAAGATTGACTATTTTGACATCAGTATTGATCTGCATCGAAGTTCAACTTTGCGTCCTTTCCTTTTTACTTTGATTATTGACTAGTCACATCCAGGATGAAACACCTTGGTGTATGTTGTTTGATGATGATATTGTGTTGATTGATGGAACTAGAGATGTACTAAATAAGAAGCTTTGGAGATATGCCTTAAAGACTAAAGGATTTCGTGTAAATAGGCTAAAATTGAATATATGGAGTGTACATTTGATGGAAATTATGGTGAAGGAACCGAGGTAAAGATTGGAGATATTAACACTCAAAAAAAGGATTCTTTTAAATACTTGGGATCACTTTTGCAACATGATGGGGAATTTGATGGAGACGTTACTCACAGAATAAATGCATATTGACTAAAGTAGAGACTAGAGAGGAGCCTCTAATGTACTATGTGATAATAAAATTCTTTTCAAAATCGAAAGAAAGTATTACAAAGCAGCCGCGATACCTATTATGCTCTGTAGATCTGAATGTTGGCCTGTGAACTATAGACGTGTGTAGAGTATAACAGTCGCATAGATGAAAATGCTAAGGTGGATGTCTGGTCACAAACGAAAAAATCGGATTCGAAATGATGCGATCATAAGGAAAGTTGATGTAGCTCCGATAGAGGTAAGATGAGAGAAAATCGTTTAAAACAATTTGGCCATTTGCAAACGAGGTCGGTTGATGAACCCAAGGTTGCAAAAGTCAGTAGTCGGTACTCGGTCGGTCGCATCACTGAATAAGGATTAATCGACAGTCAGGTGATTAATCGGATTTAGTCGGGCTTTAATCGGTTTGAATTTTTAAATATATAAATCATTTTTATACATATATTATTATATAGTTACATAGGTTTGTATATTTTTTATACTATCATAATGAAATAAAAGAAGTAATTGAATTTAAATAAAACACAAAGCATGTTAGAATAATTTTACTTATAAAAAAGCAAAAAAATATGGTATCTCCAAACAAAAATTAAGCATCTAGTGGGCTTAGTCGGAATTAGTCAGTACTCGGTCGGCCAATCCACTGACTATACTAGTCGAACCTACTAGTCGGACCAGTCGGACGACTTTCACAACAATGGATGAACCAGTTCGAAGATGTGAGATATGAGATGTTGAGCCGGCTAACAGAGGGCGAGTAATGCCCAAGAAGTGTTGGAATTATACTATCCGAAGGGATCTTAATTATTTGGATGTAAATCCGAGAATGATTCAAGATAGATCTAAACAGAGGTAAACAATCCATGTAGTTGACCCTACTTAATGTGAGACAAGGCTTTGTTGTTGTTGTGAATGTGGAAGTTGGATGTGTTGAGACTTGAGATGCATAAAGCAAAATTCAGATTGGATGAGATCGGCTGACTAATATGCAACTTTTATCCATCTAGTTAAGAGATACTACCCAAGATCTTTAGGCAATGTTATGCATATCATATGTAAGCATCACCTCTGCAAAGCTCATTTTAGTCGTCTGATCGCTCATTTGACCCAACTACTTTATCTTATCAATAATGGAACTTTATACTTTTGTAGCAATTCTGCCCATATTGTTTAGCAGAAGTCACACGGTACTCTCCATTTTCAACTAATTAGAGAGTCTGCTCTGAAACTTTTTGGTAATGGGTGTAAATTTTTGCATCTTGAGAGGGGGCATGTTTTTCATGTCTTCATGGACTCTACCTGTGGGGATTCATAAGCGGATGGAGACATGCATGTACCGGTTCTTCTGGAGCCCGTCTAGTGGGCAGTCGAGAGGTGTTCCCTTGGTGAATTGGGAGCTGGTCACTTCGATCAAGGAACAGGGGGATGGTGGTCCTCAGATTGGAGGAGATGAATAAGGCCCTTCTGATGAAGTGGGTGGTAAGGTTATGGGGCAAGGGTTGTGTAGAAAAACAGAATGCGGAAGCGTATCAGAAAATAAAGATAAAGAAAACATTAGGGAACATCGGGATTTAACGTGGAACCCTACTCCGTAAGGAGCGGGATGAAACCACGACAGAAGCCCCTGAATTGGGCATTTATTTTATTGAAGTTCTCAATGAGTACAGGGGGTGTGGGGCTCCTTATATAGCCCCACGGATAGACCCAACAGTGACTGCTCCCCCATGTGGTACTAAACACATGGGTGGGCTCTTTTCTTTTCCAACACTCCCCCTCAAATTGGTAGCTGGGACAGCTGCAACTTGCAACAATAAAGAAAAATATACATCATTACATCTTCACTTGAAATCACCACAATAAACGTATGTATCCGCAACTGGTAGACAAACCCGCTTGCTGACGGGTATATCAGATCACTGGAACGTATCTCTGTCGTGCCTGAAAGGTCACCGGACTGTCTCTATCGTGCCTGCATGGTCACCGGATCTCTGTCTCAGTCGTGCCTGCGGGTCACCGGACTTTGTCTCCGTCGTGCCTTGAAGAAAAACAAATCCAGTGCAGAGTCGATGTCGAGGATAGAGACACCACGACGAGGATCGATGCACAGTGAAGATGACTTGATATTCTGTGAAATCCGAAGTGTTTGGTCTGTCAGTCAATGATGTAGGATGCATATGGCTTTTACTCCCCCTTTCTCCCAAACTTGTGAGAATAATGAAAATCAAGACAAGTTGGGAGAAGCAAACATGAATCACATTTTTTTATGCGTACGACTTTTTTTTTGTATGCGTTTTTTTTTACTTTTCTCCTTTTTTTTCTCAGCCTCCTTTCTATCCCCCTCCTTTTTTTTGAAATATTGCGGCTTTCTCCTTTTTTTCACAATTTTTTTTTGCTTTTCTGTTTTTTTACTTGCGTACGGCCTTTTTTTTTGTATGCATCTTTTTTTTTAAACAAACTTCATTTCCTTTTTTCCCTTCCCCCAACCTCTTTTTTTTCATCATACGGTATGTTCCTTTTTTTTGTTTGAAACAATACATGGCCCACATGGACCAAAACACAACAATTTTTTTAAACCAATCGAAGCCCACTTGGGACTTTAGGGTTCCCAGTGGGTAACCCTCCCAAGATGAAAGGAGGGTGGCTGCCGCCCCTTGGACTTGTGCTCGTGCGCACCAATCGTCGCCAGCAGATGCATCTGGGTGGAGGTGCGCTGAGATCATTGACGCGCCGAGAAGGATGGAGCGCCGCCGAGATGATCTAGGAGCATCGCGCGGATGCTCAGTCTGTGCGCCGCCTGTGAAAAATATCGCCGAGCCTTGCGCCGAGAGCTTGTCCTGGTCTGAAGGCGAGAAGGGAGGGGACCTGCTGGAGGCCCCGCTAGAGGCGCGCGGGGTCGGAGCCTCTGTTGGAGGCGCGCGCGTGGCAGAGGGTCGCACCAACTGCTGACGTGAAGAAGGAGGAGCCGCCATCGACAGAGGGGCTGCCTGGGTTGCCGAGATGGGTGCGGGTGGCTCCGTCTGGAGCATTGGAGAGGGCGGCGTCGCCGCTAAAAGCTTCGGGAGGATGCACACATGATCTGAAGGGCAGGGATGCGAGCCCTAGGGCGTGACCCGTAGGTTCCACGCTGCTGAAGACAATAGCCTGGCTTTTTTCTTTTGGAATAGCGCCTGCGAAGGATCTTGGCGGGGATCGTCTTCGATGAAAGGGGCAGTGTGCGCGGTGTTGATCTGGAGCATGGAGGGGCGCATGTGCGCACACGAGGGGTTTCGACCTGGAACTCTCACGCGTTGGGAATGTGTAGAGTGCGTTGGAGGATGCTTCTTGGGGAAAGCACAATGGAAGGAGGTGCCGCCACAGAATCTGGATAAGGGCTCTGCCGCTATATGCAGCATGTTCAAGGCGCCGTCGATGGAGGAATCGCAAGGGCTCCTCCTGGAGGTCAGAGGATTGCCGCTGAAACGAACGCCCAATAATTTCTAGGGTTTTATTTAAACCCTAGATCAGGAACATGATTGAACAATAGAAATCGAATCTCGAATACAAAAATAAAGAATATAAAACTTCTCGAGAATCGAACCCGCTCTGATACCATGTAGAAAAACAGAATGCGGAAGCGTATCAGAAAATAAAGATAAAGAAAACATTAGGGAACATCGGGATTTAACGTGGAACCCTACTCCGTAAGGAGCGGGATGAAACCACGGGAGAAGCCCCTGAATTGGGCGTTTCTTTTATTGAAGTTCTCAATGAGTACAGGGGGTGTGGGGCTCCTTATATAGCCCCACGGATAGACCCAACAGTGACTGCTCCCCCATGTGGTACTAAACACATGGGTGGGCTCTTTTCTTTTCCAACAGGTTGGGGGGGGGGGGACCTCACTTGTAGACCCCTTCAGGACAATTATGATATCCAGATACTATCGGTGGTGGGTTTGTCCTCTCATCGTCACTTTGCGTTTTGGAAGAAATTGGTTTGGTGATGCAGAATTTGTCAGAGCATTTATGTCCGATGGTGGGCAACAGAGAGTCTTTTCGTTTCTGGAAGGACAACTAGACCGGAAATGGGCGGTTGCAGGCTCGCTTCACTTGCCTGTTTATGATTGCGAAGGAGCAGGAGTTGTTCAGGGATGCCTGGGTAGATGGGCAGTGAATGCCATGTTTTCCCTCCCCGTTGTACGATCAACGCTTCTGAGAGTTTCTACCAATGATGGAGGATATTGCGGGCAGGACTACTGGAGTGGCATGGTGCTTCTTCTCTGTCAAGAAGGCGTACAAGGCTTTCACGAATGGGAGTGGATTAGTTTTGGGTGAAACTGGAGTGAACATGATTTGGACACTGAGAACCCCCTATGAAGATCAAGATCTTCCATTGGCTTCACATGCTTGATCGATCACTTACAAACGCCAGAAGATCAATGCTCTGTCTGCGGGATGACAGATCTTGCACTATGTAGTATGTCCCGCACATCTGGAAGGAGGTGGGTATTCAGTGGTTGGATCTTCCCTCTCACGCTGGATGTTGGACCTCTCTTATTGCCAATCAGTTCAGCCCCATGGCATAGTTTCTGTACACGATCTGGACAATCTGGCTGTCACGTAATGGCATCATCTTCCGTAGGGGCGGATTTTTGTAGACAATGTGGTTATCTTTCCGATCTCTTCTTGAGATATGGCTTTAATAGTTGTACCTATCTAGGGTGGACACCTCGGGAATATTTCTCCTGTTTTAACTAAAAAAATTGCATTTGGATTTGTTAGGGGACTCGAGAAAAATGACTAAAAGATGTACTTTCAATCCCGTGTGATTTTTGACGAGGCAAAGTCAATGGAATCCTCAAATTTTTTTTCGAATGCGTAAAATATTCATTATGTATGAATATTGGTTGTTGCACACCCACCCTAACATAATGCCTGCTAAGATTTTCCCAAATGATATCCATGCAGAAGCATGACAACTCTTCTTCTGGTTTTATAGGCGAGGCCTTTGCTAACACGTGCAATTGAGGAAAACAAGTATGATACACTTGCTGATCCAAGATTGCAGCAGATTTACAATCATAACGAGATGGCACGGATGGTGTCATGTGCAGCTGCTTGCGTTCGTCATTCTGCTCGGCGTCGGCCACGGATGAGCCAGGTGCATTTGTTTTCTTACATGATAATCCTTAAATATGCATTCCAATATAATGCTGTACTGCATCTTTGTTGTGACCTCTGAAAGCTTCTGCTTGAGTTTATTATCTTCCGAAACTAATGAAAAGTTGCAGCCAATTTTTTGTTGGAGTTTTTTACATGTCGAATAACAGGAGCCTTTAATATGGTACCCAATCAATGGATGCTCATCCAAAACTTTGTTTGCCCAATTAGGCAATTAGTGACTTTAGAATATGCAAAATATCGAACTAGAACTATAAGTTTTCTTCCATTAACAGTAGGGCGATACACAAAGTATTTCTTAATCAAATGTGTTGAGTTATTATACTTATATGGGTAAACGGATCTTTGGATGAGAGACCGTTTACCCATCCTTCTCTATATATTGTACTCATCCCTCCTCATTTAAAAATAAGTTTTTAGTGAAGAGTGCCCTAATCTGTAGTGAGAGATTAGGGATTGGGAGCTCCTGTGGTTTTTCCCTCTCCGTAGGGTTTTCCACGTAAATCCGTGTCTCCATATTTGTATGTGCTTAGTGCGTTTGATTCTAACATGGTATCAGAGTCTCGTCGAGGCATATGATTGTGTTTTCTGCTGCTCGGAGGTGCTGGAAATTGGTTTCACTGTGCTGGATTCTGTCTTTTGGTGGTGGATTTTGATTTCTTTCGTCGCCGGTCAACCATATTGTGTTGCGACAACCACTCCACGTGTTGTGGAGTTGTGGTGAAGGTCTGAATCCACCTGCAAGAGGCTGTTGCTGCTGCTATGATGTTTTTTTGGCGTCTAAGATTGATCCGAACTCCTTTGGTGTTGTGAGGCAAGTTCCCTAGTTGTTGGGGGGAACAACCCTTAGTGGGAGTTTTGTGCTCTTGAGTGTTGTTGTGGACGTATAGCCCGTTTCTTGAGACATTTTCTGCCCTTCGTTTGCAAGAGAAAATTAGGTTGTTTATTTTTGTCCACCAAGTGTTCGACAAAAAGCCACAAAGAGCCTAGTTGAGTCCTTCTGTGTTTCAAGTTCTTTGTGCTGAACTGCTACTCCTATTGTACTCAAGGTGTATGATTAAATGTCTGTGAGAGATAATCAAAGTCTAAGGGCTACGAATTTTCCGGTGAATGATCCCATGATGTTTGGAGCATCCACAGAACCCGACTCGACAAAGGATACCATTATGGAGTTGCAGTCCTTCTTGAAGGAATCATTTACGAAAGAACATGTATCCTTGCAATCGACATACAATGGTTCAACTTTTAATATGAGGAGAACTAGCAATGCTTACTCTACCAAATCTGAGTGGATTATTCATAGTGGTGCTTCCGATCACATGACAGGTGATCATAGAATGTTTCATGATTACAAGTTATCGTCTGGAAGAGAGAAAGTTACAGTTGCAGATGGGTCTCCAGCTACTGTCGCCGGAAAAGGAACAATTTCTGTTGTTGATCGTTTCCTCCTTACTGATGCACTTCATGTCCCGGATTTCCCAAAAATCTTTTGTCAGTCAGTAAGATTACTAAAGAATTGAACTGCAGACTGATTTTTGACCAAAATTCATGTGTTTTAGAAGACTTACAGATAGGAAAGAAGATTGGAATTGGATTAGTTGAGGATGGATTATATCGTCTTCCAGCTCGAGTGGGTCAAGCCCTTACATCTGTGATGAAAGCTCGTTTTGAAAAAAAAATCTACTTTAGTACGAAAATGGCATGAGCGTCTTGGTCATATCAATTTTTCTTCTCTACATAAGTTGATGCCTGATATTTTCTCTGGATTGTCTGAGGAGGATTTACAATGTGAGGTTTGTCAATTTGCAAAGCAAACACGAACTACATTTCCTGCATCTACTAGTAAATCTACTTATGCATTCAAATTGGTGCATTCTGATGTCTGGGGTCCGTCAAGATGGTTGGCAAGAGCTCTTTCCGATTACAGCAGATGACAGCTGCCTATATAATTTGGACAGACTTATAGCAGACGAAAGGGATCAGATAAAGTGGTGGAAGTCGAAGAAGAGATGATACCGAACCAGGGTGACAATCTTTCCTCTTACCATGATGCCAACCCTTTTATGGGTGATTTTGGACATGGAAGCTCTACAAGTGTTTCTCTCCCTCCTGATATTCATACTGATAATGTCAACCCTTTACTGGATGAGCGACCCATTGCTATGAGAAAATCTACTAGAACTGTTCGAGCTTCTACTCGTTATCCAGTGGAGGACTTTGTTGCTTATACCAATATGAGTTCAAGATATAAATGTTTTATTACCTCTCTAGATGCTCATCATGTTCCCAAAAATTTTGATGAAGCCA
Organism: Ottelia alismoides; assembly: GCA_037367405.1. Taxonomy (NCBI): domain Eukaryota; kingdom Viridiplantae; phylum Streptophyta; class Magnoliopsida; order Alismatales; family Hydrocharitaceae; genus Ottelia; species Ottelia alismoides. The sequence continues at coordinate 148,100 of JAZKJV010000462.1, forward strand.
AAAAGGATCCGAAATGGATTAATGCTATGAAGGAAGAAATGGATGCTTTGGTTAAAAATCATACCTGGGATATTGTTGATGCTCCTAAGGGAGTTCACCTCGTTGGCTCTAAATGGGTCTATGCAATCAAATATGATGCGGATGGAAATGTCGACAGATTCAAAGCTCGGCTTGTGGCTAGGGGATACAACCAGAAATATGGGATTGACTACCTGGAGACATTTGCTCCTGTTGCCAAGATGAATACGATCAGGGTTGTTATTTGTCTAGCAGTCCATTTTTCCAGGAAAATGTATCAGTTAGATGTGAAAAATGCTTTCTTGAATGGTGATCTTAAAGAAGAAGTGTATATGAAAATGCCACCTGGGTTTGAAAAGGACAACAAGTGCTGCAAACTAAAAAGGTCTTTATATGGATTAAAGCATCACCAAGGGCTTGGTTTGAACGTCTCCGTATGGTTATGATTAAGAATGGATATTTCCAAGTGAATGGAGACCACACCTTGTTTATAAGAAGGAATAATGGAAAAAGATCTATTCTTTTAGTGTATGTCGATGACATGATCCTTACAGGTGATGATGAAGAAGAAATTTCTAGGATAAAGAAAATACTTGCAGGTGAATTTGAATTGAAAGACTTGGGGAAGTTAAAGTACTTCGTAGGCATTTAGATGGCTCGATCTCCAGGAGGTATGTGTCTAAGTCAACGTAAATATGCTCTGGACTTATTGAGAGATTGTGGCATCTTGGGATGCAAGCCTACTACTAATCCTATTGAGGCAAACCATAAATTGAATAAAGAGGATGGTGACCTTCTTGATGATGCGGGAAAGGGTAGGTATCAAAGATTGGTGGGAAAGTTGATCTATCTTACCCTTACTAGATCGGATATTACATACGTTGTAAATGTGATGAGTCAATTCATGCATGCTCCTACTACCTCTCATGCTAATGCGGTAAATAGAATTTTATGCTACATAAAAGGATCGCCGGGAAAAGGTCTTATGTTCAAGAAGAATCATGAGGTCACTATTGAAGGATACACTGATGCTGATTGAGCGGGTTCCATTGATGACAGAAGATCCACCTCTGGTTATGCGGTATATTTGTGCGGAAATTTGGTTATTTGGAGAAATAAGAAGCAGAATGTGGTTTCAAGATCAAGTGCTGAAGCGGAATATCGAGCTCTTGCCAATGGCGTTACAGAAATTCTATGGCTAAAAATTTTGCTCCATGACTTGGGAATCAAAGTTAGTATGCCAATGCAGATGTTTTGTGACAACAAGGCTGCAATAAATTTGGCCAACAATCCAGTAATGCATGACAGAACGAAGAATTTGGAGATTGATAGACACTTCATCCGTGAGAAGATTGATGATGGACTGCTGTGTCTGCCTTACCTGAAATCTACTGATCAGGTTGCTGATCTCTTCACAAAGGGGGCTGCCTACGATACAATTTGAGTTGAATATAGGCAAGTTGGGCATGGTAGACATGTATGCCCAACCTGAGGGGGGGTGTTGAGTTATTATACTTATATGGGTAAACGGATCTTTGGATGAGAGACCGTTTACCCATCCTTCTCTATATATTGTACTCATCCCTCCTCATTTAAAAATAAGTTTTTAGTGAAGAGTACCCTAATCTCTAGTGAGAGAGATTAGGGATTGAGAGCCCCTGTGGTTTTTCCCTCTCCGTAGGGTTTTCCACGTAAATCCGTGTCTCCATATTTGTGTGTGCTTAGTGCGTTTGATTCTAACAAAATGTATTACATTAACAACTTTCAAATAAGTCCTTTGTTCTCCCCTTGCATGTTATAGGTTCTTATACTTTCATTTTAATTATCTCGAACTGATCAGATTGTCCGAGCATTAGAAGGGGACGCATCTCTTGATGATCTGCACGATGGTGTGAAGCCTGGTCACAGCTCTGTCTACAGCTCCTACGGAAGTTCTGATTATGATTCTGGCCAGTATCGCGATGACATGAGAAAATTCAGGAAGCTTGCCTTGGCAAGCCAGGAGTATCCAAGTGCTGAATATAGCGAACCCACGAGCGAGTATGGACACAATCCGTCTGGTTCGAGCAGCGAGGGCCCTGTGACCCGTGAAATGGATTCAGGTAATGCAGGGAAGGTGAGTAAAGGGTTCAGATGAAGAACACAAAGTTTACAGACCTAGAAGCCTTGTAAAATCCAGATCCATCTCATCAGTTACATTTCGAGATTAGGTATCACAGTGAAGTTCACTAATGATTTTTTTTTCAATTTGTGATTGGTTTCTTTGATGCCATTGTATTGGTTGATTTCTGAACATGCATGTAAGTTATTATCGTGAGCTAACTGCTGACTTATTCTTTCCTCCCAAATTTAGTTCCAGCAGAAAGAGGCTGTTTGGTCATTGACTATGGATATTAACGCGGGCTGCGTTATGACTATACCGAATTCGGCTTATGCTTATCCAATCTTCTTAATCATGGAAGTTAGATGTGTTAGGATTAGGAATCCTAATCGGATTGGGCTCCTAATCCTAATAGCCGTTGAGTTGTATTCTATTTATAGTCCTATTGAGAATAAAACTATGTTAATGTTATATATGCATTTTGAGATGGTTTGTTCCCATTCAATGATTTTCAAGCATCTTTAAGATCCGTTCACCGGATAATATGTTTGTTATAGTTGGAAGTATTTTTCTAGTTTGCATGCCTAGACACATTTCTCGGGACACGTTTTTCTGAAAGTTATGTAATACAAAGGTAAATGTAGTAAGATCAATAATACAAAGACGCAATGATGAAAGCTTTTGACTCCGTGGATCAAAACTTCCTGCTTGAAAGCCTGACTTTAAGAGGCTTTGATTCGAAGTGAACTGGATGGATCTTGAACTGCATCTCTTCCCCCATGTTCTCGGTCCTCGTGGATGGCTCGCCTAGTTACTTTTCTTTGGCAAGGGATCTTCGCCAAGGGTATGGCATCCTTGAAAAAATGTTCAAAAAATTTCAACCATAAGATATACCAATAATCGCAGCAATGTGTACTTACAATCGCAAGCCTGTTTAAATTAACAAAAAAACCCAATCATCCTTGTATGAGATTGGATACCCATGAACATAGTAATATTAATTGCTTACTCTCCATCACTTGTTGATTAGAAGAATCCCAAACTAATCACTTGAAACGTCAAAATTATATCCAACTTTGAACATTTTACAAAAAAAAAATCAACATCGGAATATGGACGAGAACGAGAAGATAACATTAACTGAAGCCAAGATTGGAATAGTAACCTTCCTGGTAAAACGTATAAACAAAAATATTGCATAGAAAGCATGTTACTGTTAGTCTCGCCAGTAATAATTTCGGGATATATTATCTATTTTTTTTATTTTTGCAAGCTGAACGAAGCTGGAGTACCAGTGTAACGTCTCGGGCTTAGGTCTTCAGTCTGTTATAGAGGAAAACTGGCCCTGACAACTTGTTGGATTTGAGCCCAAATAGACCCGTTGACAACCACCCAAAATGCTTAAGCCCAAGTTGTCAAGTAGTAATCCCTACCACTTATAAATCACACCCCACACTTTGTGAGTTTTAGGTATGGCACTATGTTTTGGGGTATGGGTGTTACAACAATTGAATTTTGTCTCGCTCCTGGACTCGAAAAATTTTTTTTCATTGTTTTGGGATGCTTCTGCAATTTTCACCATGTTTCGAGGTCCGGGACGTGACAACCTGTATGTAACCTCTCGTTTAACAGGTGTGCCAATAGACTTGGTCAATGGGTTGGGAGTCAGCACGCCCAGCTTGCTCATGAGGCCGGACTTGAGCTTGGAGATTTAAGCATGTGCTGGTCCGATTCGGCCCGTAAAAATAATAAATAAATAAATATGTGTCAAATAATGCATGTATTAATAAGATACATTATAAGTTTTTTATTTGTAACACTAGTTTTAAATAAAATTCAATTACATGTCAAGTAACATGTAAACTACTTATATTAGTTATATAAAGTATAAATGGTATTAATAAAATCTTTTTATACACATTAAATACTATTAAAACTTTTAATAAAAAAATGGATCATGAACCGACCCATGACGAGCTTTGGACAGAGGTTTTTTTACTTCGACCCGTTCGACCCGACCCATGAGTCGACCCAACCCGCATTTTGGCTAGATCTACGTGCCAATGAGCAGATTGGACCAACCCATGCATCTTTTTTTGGGGCCCATGAGTGGCCTGGGCAGGCTAGATGAGTGGACTACTTGCCCATTAGCCATGTCTAAGCACAACTTAGTGTGATGATTTATATAGACAAGCATTTTTTTCTAAATGCTTTTGGTTAAGTATTTTTTTTTTGATGTAATGCTTTTGGTTAAGTATGTGTTAGGTGCATGAGTACTTGTCTGATAAATGAGAAGTTGTTACCTACTAGATTTGGTCAAATTGCGGGTCGGGTTTGCTCATGGTTCAGGTGGACAGTTGAGGTTTACTTCAATACCCGAGCCGGGCTCAGGCCTAGGTTGGGTCAAACCAAGCTGGTCCATGGGCCAAATTTAGATTATATTTTTCTCGATTTTATATTATTTATGATGGTAACAATTTTTTCGCATCACCTAAACTTTCTAAATTTAAGCCACTAGAATAAGCCGAGCTTGTCTGTGAGCTCGTTTCTTGTTAGTTGGAACTTATAATAAGTGGCAGTTTTTATATATAATTATTTTAATTTTAGTTACGTCATAAAGAAGGAAAATAGATATTTAAGAAATAAAAAAAATCCAAAATAACGAGATAAAAAATGAAATATCTTTTTTATTTTTGGAACGGGATGATATGAATTTGGATATATCGCGATTTGAAAATGTCAATACGTATAATTTTTATTTTTATCCATGAATAAAATGGAGGAAGACATGAGCTGGAGATTACTTCACGGCTAAGATGGATCGAATTTGATGATTACTTGAACCGCAAGGAATATTCTTGGCGTCATTAAATCGGGCAAAACCTCTCCTTCCTTCTCCCCCAATTCCCTCTCCCTCTTCGTGTGGAGACTCTCCCACCTCCTGCTGCATCTCGATCTCCCTCTTCCGATCCCTTCCAAGGTACGCACTTTTTTTGAATCAATTCTCGTTCTTTCTCTCTCTATTTTCCTAACCAAATCGAAATATCTTATTTTTTGTAAAAAAAATAAGTAAAATGACATATTTCATATGGGGAAATCACAAGATGGGTTTGACAGTCCACAAGCAACGCTTCTCCGATTGCAAAGATTTCCATGCGATTTCCCTTCTGTCAATTTTAATATTTGTTTAGGTCGGGTTTATATATAACCTGCAATCTTTCCACGATAAAATCTTTTTATATATTTAAGATCTTGATCTATTCATTTGATCTCTGCAAAAGATAGCTGAAATGGTCATCTGCTTGGCTTGCCAATCATACAGATCCGACCCTCGTAGTCAATGGCCACCGAGGAGGTACCGGCAACGCCCGTCGCCGAGGACTCCGCTGTGTACATAGTGTACACCTTCACTCCCGAGGGCGTGGAGCCCGAGGACCATCACCTGAGGACCCTCGCCTCGGTTGTCGGCAACGAAAAGGCGGCAAAGGAGGCACTCCTCTACAGCTACAAGACCGTGGCCAACGGGTTCTCCGCCAAGCTCACGAAGAAGCAGGCGGAGGAGATGTCGAAGCGTCCCGACGTTCTTCAGGTGATCGAGAGCAGGACGGTCCAGCTGCTTTCAGGAGGAACCTCCAGCTTCGCCATATAATATCATAGTCTTCGGTATCTCCTCCTAATTTCTGTTAAATATGTACCCTGTAATCTAGATTACAAATAAGTGCATTCGCATTGCAATAACAAGAAATAATTTTAGTATCTTCTTCTAAAACTGCTGTGCTCCAAAGCAAATGTGGTAGTTTTGAGTATTTCGTGATCTTGATTCTAGTTGTTTCTGCTGCGGAGGAGCCACCGGTTGTTTTCCTCTCGAGATATCGTTCTGAAAGTTACATCTTCGTCAGAAAGTTTGTGACACTGTTGGTATTCCATCTTAGATAGCTGTTACTGTAATTTTCTTTGGTGCAGAGATGAAATGAGAAAATGCCACTTTTTATAGCCTGTAAAAATGCATGCTAGATCATATTAAATCAAGTCCCAGATGTAAATATAGTGACCATGCTCTGTTTTTGTGCTATCTGAGCGTTTGATCCCTCTAGTCGCTTTGTAATCTTATGAATCGACCCATTTGATTTATGGGAGGATACTCTACTTTGAGAACAGAACTCATCACATTCGATGAGAACACACCAGAGAAGAGCTGAGGGATACAATCTTTTGTGTGCCCTAACTTTGCTCATCTTTAAGGGCCTGTTCGGTAGGAGAATAAGCAGTAATAAGGATGGAGAATAAAGGGAATAAGGATCTATTCTCCGTTTGGTTGGAGGATATGAATAAGGAGAATAATGTGAAATAAAGGTAGGTAAGGTGGGATAGAGATAGGAATAAGAGTGAAATAAGAGGAATAATGGGGAATACTCGTATCATTGGGAACTGTGTCGGGAGGAGAATTGGCCCCTTATTCTGGGGCTTATTCTCCAACCAAAAGGGTGTTCATGGGGTGGATACTTGACCCATTGAAACGTGACCCGTCTCGACTCATCTTTATTGGGTCAACGGGTCAACCTGATCCATTTCAATGGGTACTCGAATCTAACGGGTACTCGAAATATTTGAATATGTAACGGGTACCCACGGATACCCCTGGGTCACAACCCTTGACATTCTTTATTATAAGCGTATTAGTCATGTTTATTTATTTGTTTTCAGTCTTTTGTTTTGTCTGCTAGTTACATATTATTGGAAAAATCACAAAAGTTCAAAGTATAAATAAACAATTTCAATACATTATAGTTATCAAAAGATAAATGGCATGCAGGTAAAAATCCTAAAATATTTCCAAACCATCCTACTTTAGTTAACACTAATTTTAACCACTCCGCAAACTCATATAGGCTTCAAGCATTCCTTCCTCTCCACACATCCAACGGCAACCGAGTAAATCGACATCAAGCCATAAAGATAGGAAACCTCTCCACCTTGCCCCGGATGAGTCCAACCCCGTCTACCCATGAAGACGTTCACGCTCACCCAAATCCCAAAAGTCCATCCTCAGAAGATCACTGCTCTTCCGTGGAAGAAAATTGCCGCAAATCGGCAAGTCTGTCGTCAGATCACTGCTCGTGACTCGTGAGGAATTAGAGGGGTGAGGGACGGTGGCCCGATTGCAGGTTGATTGCAGCCAGAGATGAACCGAACCGGATACCCGGATTAGCAATGGATTTTTCCACCGGGTTACCAAGATTAAGCCGGGTCAGTTGCTATGGGTACCCGACCCGAACATTTTCATCGGGTACCGTAAACTTGGGTCAAAAAAAATGGGTCGGGTTGGGTACCGTTTGACCCAGACTTTTTCATGTTCGGCTGCGAAGAAGCTCTTCGGCCTTCTCATTTTTTCTTTCTTGCTTCTCAACTCGTGCGAGAGTGTAGGAGACGCTAGTAGGTGCAGCGGTTCCTTTTGATGGAGAGCTGCAGATTTGGTTTTTCTTTTTAACGAAATCTTGTCATCTCCATCTTTTATCTTGTTTGATGGTATTTGTTTGACGATGTACCTACAACAAAGGTTAGATCTGTGTAGCCTTTTGTAGAGAACGATCTTATTACCGTTTATAATGGATTGATTTTGGGACGTCTTGTCCTCGTGGTTTTTCCTCTATATATACATCAAATGTATCGAAAAGTTAAAACGAGTGAGACAAATATTCTGTACCGGTGAGATGTGATAAATAGAAAATTTCCCATGAGCATGCATTTCAAACTTCACTACATCGTCGAAGCTCTTTTGAGACTCTTTTGAGAGATGCATCTACATTGGTCACATTACGAAGAGCCACTATTTTTCCTATCTTCTTCTCGACCATCAGACCTGGACTAAGAAGGGCTTACCCTACTCCACGAGGAAACAACTAAATAAAGGCATATAAGGGATGCTTGGTTGACTGGTCGATCAAACCGTCTTCTTAAGTAGGAGAGCCATCAGGGGATGTGCAAGAATATGAAGTTGTGGAATTTGAAGTTTGTTAAGTGTAAGACTGTAAGACTTGGATCTTGATTCGGTTCGACACACTTGTAATCCAAAGATTCAATCCGAGTGATATTCTTGGTCTTTGACATGATTTGGTCTCGAGCGCAAATTCATATAAAAATGCGTTAAAATCCCTCTTTTATCACATGTTTGTGTATTATTAATATTGCATAATTGACGTTAAAATACACAAAAATCATAAAAAATTACAAAACTCAAAATGAGAAGGATGTACCTTGTACATATTGATTGAAAAATAAGAAGTGAATGGGTTGCAAGCCCATTTAGTTTGCCTAATCCTAGATATCAGAAAAGTATGACCGACTCGACATGTAAAAGAAAGAAAACGAAAGCAAATATAGAAAATTCATATTCACCGGTGTATGTTTACGGAAACAGTTGCCATTGAAAAAATAAATTCTATATTTGGATGTTGGGACTCTCAATAGATTAGTGGTTTTTGATTATGAAAGGTGGTTTTCGTAATAGCCGTTGATGGAAATATGCATCGGATCCAACGTATGGGATTGTTGGCCTTCCATATGAATAGAAGGACCAAGTCCCCTGTGCCCATTAACGTTTCAATGAGCACCCATTCTGGGCCATACACGTGTATTAGTGATAATTATATTTCTAATTATAGGATACCACGTATTTAAAAAAATCCTATATTTCCTATTATACAACGTCCTTAAAAATTGGAAGACGGTTTTGGAAAGAAACGATTCAAATAAATGATTCAACGCGGATGATTAAGGATCCAAACGCTATGATAGTAATAAATATAATTCGGTCAAGTAAATGCTTATTGTGAGATCAGTAATATCAATATAATGATCAGTAATTTACATCCAAATAGTTACATTGTATAGAATTTAGTAATATGTATAAAATGTCAAGTAAATGTGTGTTGTGAGATCAGTAATAACATAACAAATGGTTAGTAATACCATTGTCGATGTAATGTGCATTGCATTAACAAATAGTTACTTTCTTACTTGAGCAATACCCATGACTTACTGACTATTACTTTGTTATTACTGATCTCATATTAGCCATTACTTGAGAATCGTACACATATTCCTGAACATGTGATATAAGACCTATATATATACATTACTGAATACAAACAATAATTTACTTGATAACTGTATATATATTACTTCAGTATCATCTCTAAATTACTGAATTCTTTTCAAAGTAATAAAATGTATGGAAATTACTGACCATTTGTTATGATTTTACTGACTTCACAACAAGCACTTACTTGTCCATTGTGTATATATTACTGAAATATGCACCATGTAATAAAATGAATGTATTACTGACCGTTGTTTGGATATTACTGACATCACAACAAGCACTTACTTGTCCATTGTATATATATTACTGAATTCTGCACCATGTAATAAAATGAATGTAAATTACTGAACGTTGTTTTGGATATTACTGATCTCGCAACAACCATTTACTTGACTATTATATATATTACTAACATGAGCATTTGGATCTCGATTTTCTGCAAGAAATCATCGATTCGAATGTTTTCTTTCCAACACGATCTTCCTATTTTTTAGGACGCGATATAATTGAAATACCACTTATTGTTAAATCGCTTTGCATATTAATATCCTTCCAAAAACATCCTTCGAAATAGGTAACCACTCAATTGGTAATACACGTGTGTGGTCAACAAATGGTGCTCACCGAAACGCTAATGAGCCTTGTGCGCATTGGATAAAAATCATATATAGAGGGCTATTCAGAGAGCCCTGTGCCCAGTTGAGTTTTTTTGAGTACCTAATGTAGGGTCTCCACGTGTATTTCCATTTGGGAGGTTGTCTATTTTGAAGGACACGGTTTTAGAAAGATATTAATATGTTTGAGCCTTTTGTATTTCCAATTATACCGAGTCCTTAAAAAAAGGAAAACGATTTTGGAAAGATAAATTCAAATCCTTAATTTCGTTTCGAATAAATAATCATTGTACATTTGATCAGTAATGTATATATTGTACATAAGTAATTATGTGTTCCGAGATCAGTAATATTGTAGCAGTTGTCAGTAATTTACATCTGTAATATTACATTGTACTGAGATCAGTATTTCATTCATGTTACTCAAGTAGTACATATTCTGTTTCAAGTAATTATTGTTGTGAGATCAGTAATTAAGTATGTAAATTACTAATGTCCATACAAGAAGTACTGATTACAATTATCCATTTTACTGTACTCATTTTGATTGTTACTAATGTCATAGTTACTTAATACTTTGAGTGTTACTGATGCACCTCTTATTTACTTATATAACCTTTTTAGTTACTTATAATGCATCGAATGTTACTGGTAGCAATACATAAGTTATTGGTCACGTGGTTTTTTTATAATTATTCCAACTTACTGATCTATCGTCTTCTTTTACCTATAATTTGTTACAGGTTATTGATGCTTCTTTATATCTTACTTATCATATTCTCTGTTTTAAATTACTATCGAATGCTGGCTTCTTTGCTGATGTAGTTTATTTAGTTACTTGCAATACGTCAAGTGTTACTGACAGCTACGTATAAATTACTGATGTAGTTTATTTAGTTACTTGCAATACGTCAAGTGTTACTGATAGCCACGTATAAATTACTGATGTAGTCTATTTAGTTACTTGTAATACGTCAAGTGTTACTGATAGCTACGTATAAATTACTGTAGTCTATTTAGTTACTTGCAATACGTTAAGTGCTACTGATAGCTACGTATAAATTACTTAACTTGTATTTGATAGAAAGATCTTGTATTTTTTAAGATATATAAGTAACTATGAATGGATTTTAATCAGTAAGAATGATAAAATAGAAAAGTAGTACATGATATATTATCAGTAACATATGCAAATGTCATCAGTAACTTGGTATAATTACTGATGTAGTCTATTTAGTTACTTGCAATACGTCAAGTGTTACTGATAGCTACTTATAATTTACTTAACTTGTATTTGATAGAAAGAACTTGTATTTTCTTAAGATACATAAGTAACTAAGAATGGATTTTAATCAGTAAGAATGATAAAATAGAAAAGTAATACATGATATATTATCAATAACATATGCAAATGTCATCAGTAACTTGGTATAATTTTTCTGAAATGATGATTTCGCTATCCAAATTCAATTGTAAGACATCCATCTTCGCTCCTTTTGATACGATCTTTTCACGATTCAAATCCATCCACGAAGCATCGTTCGTCATTGCTTCTTTGGAATCCTGATCAGTTTCCATTCACAGATGATCCATCGCATTTGAAACTGAAATGAGAACTAAAAAATAAACGATCAAATTTTACAAGAACAATAAATAAATGTCTAATAAACAACAAAAAAACTTATAAATCGCGGACTTGAAGACGATCTTCTTTCGCCGCTGGAGATCTTGAGATTTCGCAGCAAGAGCAAGCCATAGATGATTTTGGAAATTTCGAAAATAAATAAAATGCAACGTCGGATAGACTTAATTGCGAATCAGAAAAGGAAATCAGTCATTAGGAGAATGCGGAAGGAGTTTATTATGGTAAGGATTGACGTTAAAAAAAGAAATGGATGAGATTAAATAGGATCATTAGATCATGATCCAAAGGATGAAAGCACGGGCTCATTTCGACTCAAATGGGCGCAAGGCTCTCTGGATAAAAATCATATATATATATATAAGGAAATTTATCCAGAGGGCACTGTGCCGATTTGGGTCGTGGTGAGCCTCTAATTTGAACCGTCAGATTTGTATCTCTCAATCCCTTAAAAATAGGAACCATAACCAAAATGGAAAGAGAAGCTAATTGGAAATATTAAACAATTCTTAAATTAGTATACGTTTATGGAAACGTGTGTTGATAGATCAACGAGAGGCGGTTGATCTCGCATTTTTCGATCTAGCGATTTGCGAAGTGAGGCGATGAATCATGTAAAGAGAGGCGATCGTTTTTTATCTAATGCAAGGTATTGTATTTCGATTAGATTTGTATTTTTCGCATTTTGATTTGAATCTTATAATATGTAGAAAGATTTTTTTTGGATATTTTGATTTGAATCTGACTGATTATAGACCATATTTTGATTTTTCTTATGTTTCTGGACCATGAGTTGATACACGATTTGTAGTCCATTGAATCTGATTTGAATCTGATTGAATTTGATACACGATTTGTAGTCCATTGAATCTGATTTGAATTTGATACACGATTTGAATCGTATTTTTATGACTGATTTGAATCTGATTGAATTTGATACACGATTTGTAGTCTATTGAATCTTTTCGAAGGTATTTTGATTTTATACAATAAAAAGTTACTGATGTATTTAAGTAATTTACTTACAAGATATATTTATGTTACTAATGCTAACACACTTATTACTTTTAATGTGTTACTTTGAAAATATACCGAGTTACTGATGTATTTAAGTAATTTACTTATAAGATATTTTATGTTACTAATGATAACACAATTGTTACTTTTAATATTTTACTTTGAATATATACTGAGTTACTTATATATCTACTTATTTTACTTATAAGATATTTTATGTTACTACTACTATCAAAATTGTTACTTTTAATGTGTTACTTTGAAGATATACTGACTATAATGCTGAGTTACTAACAATTCATTACAAGTTACTTGTCAATAATCAAACGTTACTAACATTTCATTACAAGTTACTTGTCATTGAATGATTCTTACTGAAGCGAGTATATTGCTGAGTTACTAACAATCATTACAAGTTACTTGTCATATAATAAATGTTACTAACAATTCATTACAAGTTACTTGTCATTCAATGATTCTTACTGAAGTGATTGCTGAATTACTTTTCTTTATACAATTCTTACTATTCACGGATATAAATTAACTTATTGTTTCTTGCAGAACAATGCACAATTTGGTGTCTTGAAGAAGCTGTTGTTATGCCGAGGAGCGAGAGCAAAACAACACCATCTAAATGAACTAGAAGACAGTTGACATTTGGATGTTCACCATATAACTATAATTAAGTAATTTATGTGTGACTTTCGGTAACACTTGACGTATTACAAGTAATTAAATAGGCTACATAAGTAAAGAATGTGTGATTCGATAGTAATTCAAAACAAAGAATAAAACAAGTAAGATACATAGAAGCATCAGTAACATATAATAAATTGTAGGTAAAAGACGGTAATGGAATAAGTAAGTTGGAATAAGTATAAAAAATCACGTAACCAGTAACTTATGTATTGCTATCAGTAACAGTCGATACATTATAAGTAATTAAAAATGTTATATAAGTAAATAAGAGGCGCTTCAGTAAGACTCAAAGTATTGAGTAAGTATAACATTAGTAACAATCAAAATGACTTCAGTAAAATGTACATTTGTAATCAGTATTTATTTTATGGACATTAGTAATTCACATACTTAATTAATGATCCCACAACAATAGTTACTTGAGAACTGAATATGTATTACTTGAGTAACATGAATGAATTATGATCTCTGTACAATGTAATAAGAGGTGCTTCGGTAAGACTTAAAGTATTAAGTAACTATAACATTAGTAACAATCAAAATGACTTCCGTAAAATGGACATTTGTAATCAGTACTTATTGTATGGACATTAGTAATTCACATACTTAATTACTGATCCCACAACAATAGTTACTTGAGAACTGAATATGTATTACTTGAGTAACATGAATGAATTACTGATCTCTGTACAATGTAATATTACAGATGTAAAATAACTATAAATTCAGTAACATTATCATAATGCGTTCAGTAATATGTATATTTGTAATAGGTAATTATTGTATGGACATTAGTAATTGACGTAATCAATAATTATAATCAGTAATTTATCTTTCTTAATCCAAACGTGGAATGATCATTCCATAAATAGAATATATGACGACAATAATTTAAATGCGTATTTTTTATCTTACTAAAACCGACCACCTATTTTTAAGGAAATGATTTAATTCGAATTCTTATTATGTTAATAATGCATGCACATTGTTATTGCCAAAACCGTCCCCTTCCAAATAGAACCGACATATACACGTGGCGAGCCCACGTTTGGTGCTCACCACGACTCAAATCGGCACAGTGCCCTCTGGATAAGCCCTCTATACATGATTCATCGCCTCACTTCACAAATCGCTAGATCAAAAAATGCGAGATCAACCGCCTCTCGTTGATCTATCAACACACGTTTCCATAAACGTATACTAATTTAAGAATTGCTTAATATTTCCAATTAGCTTCTCTTTCCATTTTGGTTATGGTTCCTATTTTTAAGGGATTGAGAGATACAAATCTGACGGTTCGAATTAGAGGCTCACCACGACCCAAATCGGCACAGTGCCCTCTGGATAAATTTCCATATATATATATATATATATATATATATATATATATATATATATATATATGTCTTTCCATGAGTATGTTCTTCACTAATTGCTTCCATGAGCTGAGGTTTTCTTTTCACTAACGGGCTTAACGAAGAATAATATATCCTATGATATCGTCTTTCTCTGCCACAATTGATCCGAAATCCTACTCATACTAGATTGCAATGTTCACTTCGAAAACATTGAAATCTAGACCTGCGTGATTCGAAAAATCAGGGTCGAATCATCGCGATGATCAGTAAAGTCAAAAGAGCTGGAGTTTGCCAAAAAAATCATATAGACCCTTAGATCCCTTCCATCAAAATTTGAATATACCATGTTTCAATTCTGCTCGTCAAATCTATTTGTGTGCATCTAATCACTCCATTTCGTACAATTAATGGCATGCATCTCATTGCACAATTTCAGGTGATGAGAAACAATCCTTCTTATTTCAAAAAATACCCACCTAATATTAGACAAAAAAATCATTCCATATTATATTTATTTTTTTCCTTTACATTTGTGTATAACTTGAGATTTTATTATGTCGAATATCGTTAGAAATTGTCTGTTTAATAAATTGACGAATATAAATAATGTTTTTATAAATGAGTATGGATTTGGAAATATATACCCAGACCAAATCCTACCCGTACAAACCTATTAAATCAAAAATTAAAATGATTAATTCCTCAAGCGATTTCAACTATACGTGTATTTCTCCAATTTAATTATATTTCAACTTTAGGCAATGTAAAGATTAGACCTGACCAAACCGTGGGAGGGTTCATATCAAATGGGCTAAGGCTCCGGAACTTATTGTCCAGTGGGCTATACTTTAAGCCCCAAAGCTTGATCCTGATCCGCACCGGGCCGGACCCAGCTGGCCGTTGGGCCGAGTATAAAACTATTAGTTCTTCTATTTTTTCTTTATTTTTTATAGAGATAAATAATTTTTTAGCATCATGTACACTTTTAAAATACCAGGTAACTATTACATGAGTTATTTGAAATGAAAGCTACCAAAGATAGTGTAACATTAATAATGCAAAGAAAATTTGAAGCACAGCATATCGAATGCATGTAACATCTCATTTTTATTTATGCGGATATGGACGTGTTCTCAGTAAATGTCCACACTCTACATATTCAAAGAACCGTCGGGTCGGGTCGGTCCATTCTTCAAATTTCTTGATTCTACTCGGCTCATGAGTGGGCTGGTCCCCATCGATGGACAGGTCTATAAGAGCGACATGGGCCATGCTTGTCTACGAGCATGCTTGCGTATACGTATACGTATCCGTATATTTTGAACATGGATCTGTGCAAGGATAATAGATGTCTACTGAATCAGGCATGTGCATAATAACGACGTAGTAAATCAAAATAAAAAGCGAAGAACATGCACGGAATTGCACATGGGATCCACTAGTTTAGGTGTCAAGACCATATATAATTTGATGGGGACATGAGCAGAAGGTTACAAAAAGCTTTATATTTGTTCGGCATCTCCATTGGAGGCATATCAATGAATGGCGAATCTACAATCCTTTGGAATGTATCCTCCACGTCACTTTTAGTACGATAAGATGCCCATCAACTCGGATCATGGATAATTTATATCCACTAGATTTGTGGATAGTGACGTGGCAAAGTTATCCTCAAAATTAATCTGATCGATTCGTTGGTCTGGCTGGCTCGTAATTTCAAAATAATGCATCCAATTGCTGCATGATTGCATCCCACATGTGATTTCTAATAATTTCATGGATTTGATGTGGATTTCACTCAATTTTGTTACACGGGTATATTTTGGAATTATTACCACTAAAAAAATTGGACTATAGTTACGGTTTTTTCAAAATCCGTCACTAAATTAACCATTGTCAAATATATAACGACGATATTATTCATTCACTACAAGAAACTGGATATAAGGCAACGAATAATTTGAATATTCGTTTCTATATCTTCCGATGTTAAAGATATACAACGAATATTATTCGTTGTCCAATCATCTTTTGTACTTGTAATTCGCAACGGATATCATATTCATTGTTAAAGGTCCTTATAAAGACGATTCTTTTTGTTGAATTATTCGTTAAAATTTACAGTAATCGTTGCCAAATTTAACAACGATTAGAAGAAAACAACAACGAATAATCGTTGTTATCTGATTCGTTGCGAAGAATATAGCAACGAATACCATTATTCGTTACGAATTTAAATAAGAAAGCAACGAATGATACCCATTGTTATATATTTAACTACGGAAGATATAGCAACAAATATTCAATTATTCGTTACCTTACATCATTTTTCTTGTAGTGATTGCGAAACGATTTTTCATACTCGCAATTAGCGATGAATATCATATATGTCGTTATATCATTAGCAACGGTCCATGTAGCAATGCTTATTCGTTTCCATTTTTCAAACTTCTAATTAAACTCACTAAACTTTGAGCTAAAAAAATAGCGATGATTAGTTGATATTTTGAAAAATAGCAATGGAAAAGCGTCGCTATGTGGACCATTACTAATGATATAATAACAGATATGATATTCGTCATTAATTTCGAGTACGAAAACTCATTTTGTAACGAATAATATCGTCGTCATTTACATCCCACAACAGAAGCATCGAAAAACTAGGCCTACTATATATTCTATTTCGCGTGGGAACTGCCCATTTGCTAGTGGAGGGCAGGAAGGCTGTCTGGTCCTACGGACGGTCCCGAGAAGGGGTAGGGTGACGAACGAAAGGTGCAAGGCGGAGAGCATGGGATGACATTGATTTCTTATATCAACATCTTATATATTTAACAATGGCTAATTTGGTGACGGATTTTGAAAAAAAACGTCACTATAACTCAATTTTGTTGTAGCGGAACTTGATTTGATTTGTTGTTAGAAGATCTATTTGAATAAATTTTAGTTAACCCATTATTAAAAAAACACTCACTATAACAAAACAAATTATAATTATGTTTTTAAATCCGTCCTATATAATGTACATATTTTACATTCATGATTTTCTTAATTATATCATGGATATACAAATGCATTGAAGGATAATATTCGTTGCAAAAGTCAATTATATATTTTGAATTGGTAATTATACAACTTTCAAAGATGTCGCAATAGCTAATTGATCTTATTTACATGGATAGTAATTACCCAGGGGCGGAACTAGTATATTATCATGGGGTCATGTCCCCCATGATTATTATACGTCACTTGTACAATGTATTAAGTTTTAATACGGCCACTCCTCAATTATATTATAATAAATTTTGTTAGAGAAAAATTACATAATCATTTAATGGTTAAGTTGTAGAGTAGAATGGTTATTATTTTGGAGTCCAGGGTTCGAATCTTACATCCATCAATTTTACTTTCGTTTATATGGTTTATCCAATCACTTCCAAAGTATCAAAATAATTTGCATGCCCCATCTCTCCGCTCTTGTCCCCTCCCCATATAAAATTGCATTCCAGTTTATTTATCTCTCTCATTTTTTTATTACTTCTTGTAAATAAAATAAATTTTATTATTTCTTTTTAACCATGAACTTTTTTGTTTCAAAATTTCACTTAATAATTTAGACTTTTTAAGATGGATTTAGATGGGCTTAAATTATTATATTTATCCAATTTTCAAAATAGCCACTGAAAATACCAATCTATTTGAAATTCAAACATTAATAACAGATTTAAATTCTACCATTTATCAAGATTGAAAGAAGTTCATTTCAAAAATATTAATTTTACTTAAAAATATTGTTAAAAAATACATAGATTATTTCATTTGGAGCAATCATAATAGTTGTATACTCAGCCCTCCTTGATAAAATTCATGGTTCCGCCCCTGTAATTAAGAATAGAGCAACAAATACGGCATTTTTTACTATTCCAAACGTAATTAATATAACTATGCATCAGATGTTATTAGTTTATTGAAACGAATAGAAGAACAACGATACAGATAATATTTTTAATAATTGTATACTTAACATCGAAACATATAACATCAATTTCTCAAAATTTTTCATAGTTGCGATCCCTTTTATTAATGCGGAGAGATCATGATCATATATTCTAAATCGGACGGCTAAGGGCTACTGTGCTGTCATATTTAGCAAGTTCCATCGCTTTGAATTTGGCGTCGATGGGTTCTCATTAAGTTCCTCGTGATCATGGATATAACAACAATTACTAGTCGATATTTTATTCCTTTTATAGTAATCATCACATTTTTATTACCATAAATAATAACGAAAAAGATAATGTACAGCGATAGTTATCTGAATCATAAAAAAAACATTGTATACATCTTTTGTTTCGTTAAAAGCAGAAAGATAATCTCGCAACTAATTAATAAATCATGTATATCGACATTCTAAGTGGACAACATCCAAATCCACAACAACCACAAGTCAATGGATATTCCCATGCAATCCCAGAGATCCTCCTAAGCACCAATCAACGATTTACCAAATCGGAACAGATTCCAATCAACAATCACAGTCCAATTCATTGCACCGTGATCTGATCATCAACTCGCCTATATTAGAACCTCAATGCCGATCGATTGCACAGTAACCATCAATGGCGAGGAAGAAGGTGAGGTTGGCGTGGATCGCGAACGACTCGGCCCGGAGGTCGACGTTCAAGAAGAGGAGGAAGGGGCTGATGAAGAAGGCCAGCGAGCTCAGCACCCTCTGCGGCATCCAGGCGTGCGCAATCGTCTACGGCCCTTACGAGCCCTCGCCGGAGGTCTGGCCGAGCCCCACGGAGGCCGCGGGGGTCCTCGACCGGTTCCGATCCTTGCCCCAGCAGGGCAAGAAGACACTCGATCAGGTACTACCAATAAGTTGCATGTTTTCATAAAAATCGTCTGTAATTTGATCAGGTATATAATTAAGATATTACGATAATCTTAATGTAATATGACTCACTCTTGCTATAAAATCACTTGAATGTAACGGTGTATATATTAACTTTAGAGCAGATCTCATTTCGTTTGGTTGCAGGGTTAGGCAGTGTTGGGTTGGGGTAACCATGTGAATAGTAAACTGTGAGGAGAATTGGGAGGTTTGTAGTAGGGGTACCTCGGGTTGGACCAACCCAACCCTGCAACCAAACGGAGCCTAAAGGGTCGTTCGGATCATGGGTTAAACTCCCCTTTGAGGAGTTTGCCTCTCCTAATCCACTCTCTCTCCCTCTCTCTCTCTCCATGTGGGCCCCACTTTATTTCTTTTTAAAAAATAAATAAATTCCCCATCATCATTCCATCAAAAAATAATATATTATACCATCATATCATATAAAAATTATAATTTACTCAACTTCTACTCTTTTTTCTAAACTTCAATACAATGACATCATAAAAACTACTTACTATTTCAAACTCCAATACAATCATATTACCACAAACCCACTTGTAACCCACCCAGTTTAATCCTCTATCCAAACATCAAAATACAAAAACGGATTACCCTCTACCAATTTAACTCACCCTAACCCGTGTACCAAATGCACCCAAAAAGCTCATCAAGCCAAACCGTTCGATTAAGATCGAGCGATTCACACGAAATTCTTTCTGAATCCTTAGGGCCCGTTCGGTTTGGGAATAAGCAGGAATAAGGATGGGGAATAAGGAGAACAAGTGTCTATTCTTTGTTCGGCTGGAGGATAGGAATAAGGAGAATAAGGAGAAAAAAATGTAGGTAAGGTGGGATAAAGATAGGAATAACAGTGAAATAAGATGGAATAATGGGGAGTAGTCGTACCACTGGGAATCGTGTCGGGGGGAGAATTAGTCACTTATTCCATGACTTATTCTCCAACCAAACAGGATCTTAATGTGTGAATCGCTCCATCTTAATCGAACAGTTCATCTTGATGAACCTTTACAGCAGATTCCTGTAGATTATAGATGATGTACATGTTAATCATGTCTAATTAGTTGGTTAAATTTATAATTGCAGGTTAAATTCATGGAGCAACGGGTGAGCAAGGCCAGAGAGCAGCTGAAGAGGACCATGGCCGAGAATCGTGCGACCGAGTGTGCGATCTTCATGAACCAATGCCTGGCCGGCCGGTCCACGATCAATGACCTCGACGTCGACGGCCTCAGTGGCGTACTCCAAGAAGTCGATGCACGTATAAAGGCGGTACGAGACCAACTACAGATGCTTGACAGCTCGTCGACGGTGTTATCTTCACAGCCCATGCTCGAGGCCAATGTCGCGATGGAGAGTGTTGGGCGGGAGATGGTGATGGTGGTGGAGATGGATTACGAAGAGAAGGAGATGGCGAAGAGGCAAGCGATGTATGCGTACAATCCTCCGCTGTTCTGGCCGACCGACTACTCGAGCTCTTCGATGAACTTGCCGTCGTTTCCGGAGGGGTACTTGCCCACGCCTTACCTGGATGCTGCTACCAGTTCAGCTCTTAGCAACTACACATTGTGGGATTACTCGTTCAGTTGAACTTCATTCTAACTCCCTTAAACTTTTTTTGTTTTGGTTGAAAACCAAGGAGTGGCTTATAGTTTTATTTGCGTGTAAATAATATCTCATGGAATTTATGGTTAATTATCGACCATGCTTTGGCATTAAATATAAAATTAATAAAAGTTTGTTTTACAAGAAGCATACGAGCATTACAAAAGAAAGCACGGATTTTACAAAAAAAATACATGAGAGATTATAAACATATGCCTCACGTAATGTTACACGAACACAAATTTGGACAATATCTAAATAAGGTATTATGAAAAAAATATCAAAATTAGATTTAACTAAAACTAAAATTTCAATATATTATATAGTATTCATAATTAATGTAGAAAAATGTAACCAAAATACCCTTTTGGATAAGGAAATTTGATTATTTCGTTAGATTTGAATCTAGTAGTTATGATTGTTGGTCTTCCTTACACATGGAATGATCATATCCTATTGGATGGTCCTCATATATATACTCATACATATACATACATATGCACACACATACACAGGCTTCATTTCTGAATCTTTCCAGCAGAAATGGTTATCTCTCTTTAGGGCAATTCAGTGGCCCCCTTGTTGTTATGAACTTCTGTTATGTTTTGATTGCTGCTCGATGTGTTGCAGCTAGTACTGTAATAGAGCGGGTATATTTTGACTACATTACTTTATCAATAGATGACAGACCTGACTATCGTTTTTTCTAAAAAAAACACATACACATGCAAACACATATGCATACATACATATATACACACACATGCATCACATAAATTTATATATAAGTAAACCTTTTTTATGATTATACATGAAATTAAGAATATTCATAGGAACATTTATGTAAAAGACATCACATGAAAGAGCATATTGGGATAGTATTTTATAGAAACATCTATTTAAAAAGTTTCGTTTTGAGGTTATATGTTACTAAGGATCATCGTAAAATTTTCAGGTTAATATAAGAAAATGTTCTCAATGACTGGTAATCTCGAGAGATGGTCAGTTACCACATTTTGAGCTCGTGATTTATCTATATATGAGTGGTCGAATTCTTGTTGTTCAAGGATTTAACTAATTAACCATGATTCCATCCTTCTTAGATAGCAAGTACCTTACAAGAGTGTGATTTGTATAGAGAAGTGAAAGGAGGCATTGTCAACAATTTTCGAGAGAGAAGATTGTTGCAGGTAGATATCTCTCAAATGTTGTGTAATTCTTCTGAACTTCATCAAGCATTTTGCTCACATAATGTTTTAGTTCTTTGTTTCTCTAACTAGAACTTGTGCTTATTCTCTTGTTACCTTGATATTCATGATGGCATACACTTATCGCAAGTCACTCACATAGTATGTGCTTTTCACTTACAGGTTTACAAGTTGTTTCAAGTATTCAAGAAGATACCAAAAGATCAAAGATATAATTAAAGAATAAAGTAAGTTATTCTAACAAAATATTCCAGCATTTGGAAAATGATTTTTTGTGGGAAATATAAATTGGAAATCAAAACTAGGTAAATTGTATAGTATCTAACCCCCTAATTTTCTAGGAATATTTTGGTAAAATAGTAATTTTCCTAGATATGGAATACTAAATACTATAAAAATGTATTATATTCATATTTTTTATCTAATATGCATGCATGAAAAATGGTGCAAATTTTTTTTGTGCAATTTTTAAAATGAAAGTAATGAAAATGCATGATATTTAAAGTGTCAGGGACCTACTTGCATATAGTGAGAACTATTTTTTCCTTTTTGGCGTGCACAATAGAGGGAACCCTTCTGCAAAGTCTAAAATGTTGAGGTGGTCATCTACAAAAACTCTCGCATATGCATGGAGCAATATAAGGTGGTTGTGACACATGTTGCACAACCGTGCCTCCTCCTTTTAGTCGACCAGGCATGGTAGAGCGCTCTGCCATCTAGTCCTCTCCTCTATTGGTATATCCTATGCACACTATTGCTCTTCTAGCTCCACTAAAGGGCTCGCTTCGTTGTGCATATGCCTCGAGGTCTAGGGTAATTTCGAGGGTCTTAGGGATGAGGTGTGCACTCTAAATGATGATGATTGGAGGTCATGGAGCTTATCTGATAATCGATCGAAAAGGCGATGCCCGCCCATAGTTCCATCTCTGAGTAGCCTTCATCTTTATCTTTGAAGAATATAAAAAGATTCTTCACCATATACAAACAACCAAACTAACCTGACTACAATAAGATTATCATCTTTGTCTCCCATTGCAAGTAGTTGGTGATGTTGGAGTAAGATAGTCAGGTGATGAAGTTGCCCTAGCTCCTTGATGTACTATTGTGGGCCATTGTAGTTGAGACAATTCTGATGAGGATGTAGTCCAAGGTTTTATCCCAAACGATGCTTAAGATTTTCTTTATGGAATCATAAGTCAACATATCGATCAATTAAGGTTCCCTTATGACCATAGGTCATCATAAATAATCACTAGTCCTAATATTATCTAATCAAATAATAGTCAAGCAATCACAAAGGACACTATTAAAGTTGCCTTCAAATAGGGAAGCTCTTCCTTAATTATATATTATAACATCAGAGTCCACAAGTATCAAACTCTTACTAACTGAAAGGGGAGCTCCCACAATTTAGCCTACATAATAAGGAATAAATGGGGTTGCCCTCTTGGGGTAGCTAATTTGACTCCTCCACATCATTTCGTCCATTTTTTTATTTTTTTATTTTTTTTGAAAAATTCTTCCGTGGATTTTCATCAATATATCCTTATATGTCATTCAAATTTTGCGCGAAAGAGACTCCTACAACATCCATCAAGAAGGGTCATTTTTAGCAATTCTGTTACCGTTAAACGATGACTGTCTGGATGCAGGATGTAGGAGTCTCTATTTCGCACGAAATTAGAATAGCATAATATAGGGATATAGTGATGAATATTCACGGAAGAAATTTTCAAAAAAAATAAAAAATGAACGAAATGACGCGAGGGGAGCCAACTTAGCTCCCCCTAAAAGGCAGCCCCATTGAACTCATATAATAATTACCTACATGAAATATATAATTCTTACAACCTTAAAAAAATATATAATGCAATGTGAGGAAAAACAAATAACAAACTTGTTGAATGAGCAAGAGCAAAGATTGAAGCACAATTGTGCAAGGCACCTTCTTTCTTTTCTCACAAGGATCGAAGTTGAATCATGTATAAGAATCTTTCTTTTGGCACTATATGAAACAAGAATGAAAGAGTAAAATGAGCATATTTTGTTTAATTAAGGCTTAAGGTCCTTTAACTATACTTTAAGATTAGGTCTCAGTGAAAAAAAGCATCTCTTGACAATAATGACTTCCAACTCCTACCATTCATTTCGGCTGGAATTAACAATCAGTTGGTTGAAAAACAAATTAGTTGACTAAAAAAAGGTAGTTGACAAGAAATCAGAGCATAGAAAATGAAGAATTCTTAAACAACAAATTAATCGATTGGATAAGCTCTTTGAGTTGGACAAACTTAAAAAATAATCGATCAATAAGACGGATCGCTTGGCTAGTATGTTCATGAAAAATAACATTTGGTCAAGTAATTGTTGGAGTGAATGTTGGTAGAGATTTTTGTTGATTGATCAAAGCCAAGTTGGTTGAAGAGAAAATTATTCGACTCAAAATCTAGTCAGTTGGTTGATTTGTTGTGAGAATTTGGATTGGAATTGGGTAGTACTCCATGCAAATGCATAAGGTTTACAATGTGACTTTCTCGTGAAACAAATTTCAAGAACTCTTCATCTCTAGCTTCTTATGATATTATCTTCATCGATTTTTAGCTTTATTCTTCATGTTGATATAGCTTCTTGGATCTCCATCAACTAGGTTTCAACTTGTAACATCTGTAACTTGAACTTCATCAAATCATTCCTTGTTATAATTATCCTTGCTAGCTTAAACACAAGAAAAAACTAGAACAATCTTGTTGACCTCATTAAAACGATGCATGCGTGTATATCACGACCATTGTTGACCGCCACTCGAAATGCTAAAGGTCAAGTTGTGATGCAGTAATCCCCTCTCTTATAACAATCACATTATATCTTCTATTAAAAAACCATCCATACACTACAAGAAGCAACAATATTTTGATTATTCATTGTTACATCATCCCGTTTTAAGTTATTCAACAATGAATATTATTCATTGTAAATTTATTTTTTATTCTTACAATTTGTAATGGATATTATACTTGTTGCTAAAGGTTTATATAACTACGATTATCCATTGGTTTTTAATTTAAATTCATATTAGTTATTGATAATTTAATAATGATATGAAGGAAAAGTCAACTAATCACGGTCATATGATTTATTGCAAATGATATAGCAATGAATATGGTATTCGTTGTGATTGTGAAGTTAAAGAATAAAAAATAATTTTGTAACAAATAATATTTCTTTTGTAAATTAACTATTGAAAATATAGCAACGGCCACTATATATATATATGAGTAAAAGGAAGTTGTTCTGTGTAACAGCGAAGTTCGTTGTTACATTGAGCAATTTTTCCTTTTTTATTTTTTTTCAAAAAATCCATAATGTATATTCTTCTATATATCCCTCTTACATGTCATTCGAATTTCGTGAGAAACGGGGACTCCTATGCCTTCATCTAGACCGGGTAATTTTTAACGGTCTGAAATTTGCTGTAATCTACATGTTCTAGATGGAGAACATATGAGTCTCTGTTTGACGAAATTTGAATGACATGTAGGAGGGATATATATATATATATATATGAGTATACATGATTTTATTTTAAAAAAATAAAAAGGAGGAGAAATTGCTCCGTGTAACTGCCAACTTTGTTACACGGAACAGCTTCCCCGGTCTCCTTCTCTCTCTCTCTTTCTCTCTCTCTCTCTCTCTATATATATATATATGAGGTAAATGGGGTTGCCCCCTGTGGGGAGCTAACTTGGCTCCCCCGCATGATTTCATCCGTTTTTTTTTTAATTTCTTCCGTGAATATTCATCACTATATCCCTATGTTATGCTATTAAAATTTCATGCGAAACAGAGACTCCTACGGCCTCCATCCAGACAGTCATTTTTTGATGGTAACAGAATTTGCTAAAAACGACCCTTCTTGATGGAGGTTGTAGGAGTCTCTGTTTCGCACGAAATTTTAATGACATAATATAGGGATATATTGATGAAAATCCACGAAAGAAATTTAAAAAAAATATTAAAGGAGGCGAAATGGCGCGGGGGAGCCAAGTTAGCTCCCCCCATGGGGGCTGCCCCCATTTTACCCTATATATATAGGATAAAATGAGGTTGCCCCTGTGGGTAGCTAACTTGGCTCTCCCGCGTTATTTCATCCGTTTTTTTATTTTTTTTTAAATTTCTTCCGTAGATTTTCATCAATATATACATATATTATATCATTCAAATTTCACGCGAAACAGAGACTCTCACGGTCTCCATCCAGAAGGTTCGTTTCTAACAATTGTTACCGTTAAAAAAATGACTGTCTAGATAGAAGTCATAGAAGTCTTTGTTTCGCACGAAATTTGAATAACATAATATAAGAATATAGTGATAAATATTTATGGAAGAATTTTTCAAAAAAAATAAATAGACGAAATTACATAATCCCTTTGAACTCTCTCTGTATATAGATGATGAAGCCATCCAACTTAGATGATCGGCAGAAGGAGCAACAGTCAACTGAACCGACCATGACCCGATTGATTATTTCGCATCTATTAATTGCATGCAGCAGCCAACTGCTAGATGCCGTGGCACATCCTGCAACTGCTCATTAATAGTACATCCAGTGGGGCATAAGTTGCGGTGGCATTTCTATCATCCTAAACCGACGGACCATTTATTGCATCGATCTCTACATTTACATTATTGTCCACATGTATACATATTTATTTTGTAGTTAACGTTGGGAAGAAAACAAATGTAAATATAATTGTATGTTATCTACAGTCGTATTCGTTTTATATATATTCACCTTCGTATTTGTATTCATTTTAAAATAAAGTAAATATAAATATTACTATGATATTTGCTAATATTCACGTTCGTATATTCATTTTCGTACGTAAATATAGTGATAGATTTATTTATAATTGTGTGTGACAATATTTTATGATTGCATTCATTATTGTTGATATACTTGTTATGAATTATTATATTTGATATATCTATTTTATGTGTAAATCATTCTAAACATATGTATTTTAGTTAATCTATTAAATATTTATGTTATTATTCATATTTTCGTATTCGTTTTACATTCGTATTCATTTTTAAAGATACGATAATACATTTTTCACGTTCGTCAATATTCGTATCCGCATTCGCATTCATATTTTAAAACGAATAATGATATGATTATATCAATATTCATATCTGTATCCGACCATTTTCATCACAGTTATCGTGGATCATATGATGGACCATCCTTTGCACTCATTCCCAACAGAATAATACGTCATACGACTATACATACGGCCATACCGTATATTAAATAGTGTCAGGTGTTAGTTGACACATGTGACATTCAAGGCTATTTTCCCGTGATATTTAACGATTTTCGGCTGAAAATTTTCTACTAAAAATACTAGTCTCTGGAACCCACGTTGTACATACGCAACTGTAAATATAGTCGAATTATTGCTCTACGTAAACCTCAGGGCTTCACTACACGAAATACTTGTTTAAGTCTATCTCATTGAGTTCGATCTTGGGACTTCAAGACAGGAAATACGAACATTTACGTTGTATCGTTTTCGGTGGCTAATGAGACCCGCCGCGAATGGTCGACATTTAAGGTGGTTTTAATCAAGCTGTCGTAAATTGTAGCCTTTTATTTTTTTTAGTAGCAAGGCCTACTTTTGTTGGTTGATGGACCGTGCAGATACATTAATTTGGCGTAAATAATATTCACGGCGAGTTTGTGACCGTCGTAAATATTCAAATTTCGTGTAAAATAGATATTCTTAATCCATGTATCTAGTCGGGGTGTAATTTCTTCAATTCTGTTATCGTTAAAATATGACAATTCTGATAAATGAGATAAAAGTCTAGATTTGAGTCGAAATTTGAATGAAAACATGGTATCATATAATGATCTAAATCTCCCGAGTTAATTTTAAAAAATACCTTGAAAAATAAAAAAATAAAGGTGGGGTAGCCAAGTTGGATTCCAAACGGGGGTATCACCATTAAACCCCAAATACATATTCATACATACAGAAACACATACAACATACATACATACACACATATACAGACACTTACGAATATATACATATACATATGTGTGTAAAGAAGGTAGAGAGGGCCTTTCCAATCACAGGGTTCATTAGCAAAATAATGAGCATGCAATCATGCCATTTCATTTGTGATCTTTAATCATCATCAATTAAAAAATCACTATGTTACAAAAGGGTATTTTTAAGTATTTTTATATTTACATGTTAGAAAAAGAAGTAGATGTCGTGTTGTGTGAATCTTTAGATGGGTAAATAAGTTTTTGGACGAGGGACAGTTTACCCATCATCCTATACATGTACCCCCATCCTCTATGGTATCTCACTCTGTTTAAATATATTAAAACATCAAATTTGGATTATTATACAAATTAATTCTGATATTAGAAAAACTTTTATTACATTATTTTCGGATAGACAAACGTTTATCACATGCACGTTCATGAGGCAATTACCAAGGAAATCATAATCATTTGCAACAAAATCAAATTAAATGAGCAATGCATTCCAAAATTATCCATTAACCTAAATATGGTGGTGACAAATTAGAGAGTTTGTTTTCCTACTTTGAACAAATTTATTTTTTTTGTTTGTGACTGATACACATTCATGGTGACCCATGATGTTTAAAGTTAAACATGCCCATAATACTTCTAAATAAATTTTCTTGAGTAAATTACACTTTGTGCCCCATCTATAGGTCATATCTCAGAATAGGTCCACATCTTTAAACTGTACCGATTCGGATCCCTGGGTCGTTTAGGAAATGGAAATTTTGGAGCTCATGACAAAAATATCCTTGTCGAGTAGGAGAGAAGAAGGGAATGAAAATTGAGTTCCAACTTTTAAACAAGAGCATATCCGTCTTCAGCTCTAAAAAGTTCATTCCGCTAATGACTCGGGAATCTGAATCGTTACAATTTAAAGATGAGGACTTATTCTAAGAAATTAACCATAAATGATGACCCAAATTATAATTTACTCAGATTTATTGAAAAACACTTCTAAACAAGTACGTGAATTAGTTTTTTTAATAATATATACTTAATTAGATTAGTACCCGCATGCCATTTGATTAGACATTAAGGCCAAATCATGTGCAATCCATCACCAGCCAATCTGGTGATTTGAAAAATATTGCTACCTGTCCTCTTTCATTAGTTCTTATATTTATCATATGGTTGGTCCTCTTGACATGACATTGACTTTTTTTTAAGTTTTCACTATATTTGGTAAAATTTATAAAATTATAGTTATGTAATTAGTAATAAGCAGAAGTCCTTTGAAAATTATAGTTTTCTCTAATTTAAGATTTGTTTCGATCGGGTTTGAGATTGAAGGAATTTAAATTGGTTATTATCTTTCCAGCCTTAATTCAGAATTAGGTAAATTCAGATTCAAACAAATTTAAAGATCAAGTTTGATATTGTTACCTTTTTAAAATTCGGGTATGGAACTGAAAATTTAACGTATACTCCGTGAATTTTTTTTAATTTCCTCTAATTTGTAAAAGAACATCAAATGTCAACGTTATGCTATTTTATGTGAATATCACATGGCTTGAATGCTATTACAGGACATCGTCTTCTAGAAGCTCGAGTTTCGAGAAGCACTGTACTTCAATACGGTACAGAACTCACCGAATAGAGTTAATTCTCATAAGATATTAACATTCAAAAATATTCCTTAAAATAGGGCCAGCTTGAAAATAATTCAAATATTATGTATGTATTGGCAACACCGCCATGTCTGATGGTAGTTTGTGAGTGCAATTATCCAGGGTCCATCAATTTTAGGGGCCCATTTTTACATGTTCTTCAATCTTTAATTTAGGAAAAAAATAGTATATATCCTATTGTACTCTTATAGAATTGAATTTTTCGTGAAATAACTAACCGAAAACGGGCCCTTATAAAATCAAATTTTCTATGAAACAACTCACCGAAAAATAGGCCCTTATGAAATCAAAGGTGAAGAACTCAATGTAAAAGCCCAAAATTTAATGGGATTCCGAGCACATGTTCCCTGAAAAATTGTTAAGGACCTATTCTTTTCTTTTGCCTAGGGCCCACGAAATGTCAGGGACGGCACTGATTGGCAAACCGCTTGGCGCTTCGTATTCTGCACGTAGCAAACAGTTTGTCAAGCAACATAGACAGTAAAATCTGGATAATCCACTCCCTACCGTCCATCCATGTGACACAGCAAACCATTTACTGCGCGCGGAACACGAAACGACAAACGGTTTGCCGATATGTGCCTACGTTGAGAATTATTTTCAAACCGTTTTCGTTTTGAGTATATATTCTCTCTCTATTTTGATAAACTCCCCCCACCGATTACGTAAGAAAGAAAAATAGGATTTCTTTCTTTTTTTAGAAGATAAGACAAGTTTAATAAATGTCAACACCGACTCAACTATTTCTTTTTTTAAATCAAGATAAGTTTAATAGAATGGCTGCTTGTTTCGGTATTTACTAGTATGGCTTCAAATTTCAGCGAAATTCTGTCAAATTTCGATCGAATTTCGATAATATGTCGAAATTGAGATTCGATCGAAATTGTCGAAATGATTGAAATATGAGGTTCTAGTACAAAAAAATGATCGAAATAATCGAAATTTCCGTCGAAAGTCCACCGAAATTCCGTTTCGATCGGTCACCGAAATGGTATCTGAAATCGACATTTACGCCATTGTTTACTAGAATGCTAAAAAAACAAAACCTCCATATGGGAAAGATTGTCCCGTTTCAGTATTTGCTCGAATCATAGATGTTTGTTTGTGTCTATCATCTTGAGACCATGGATCGTCTTTTTTGATGTTGCTCCTTCAGCGTTGATGTTTGAAAAGGTGTTTGTGCGTCGCTTTCTTTTCCCTTACTTGGGTATGATGAGTGCATCTTGAACTCCCTGGATAAAGAGGTTTCACGTGTTGGATGCAAAGAAGGGTGGACGGATTAGGGGTTGTTCGGATACAAGGTTAAACCACCCCCGGGGTGGTTTAACTCCCCTACCCCATATTTTCTCCCTCCACGTGGGCCCCACTTTATTCCTTTTTTAAAAAATTAAATAAATAAATTTTACATCATCAATCCTATCAAAAAATAATATTATACCATCATCTAATATAAAAAATATAAACTACTCCACTTCTACTCACTTTTTCAAACTCCAATACAATCTCATCACAATAACTACTCACTTTTTTAAACTCCAATACAATCATATCATAATAAACCCACTTCTAACCCGCCCCCAGTTAACCCTCTATCCAAACACCAAACCAAAAATGGGTTACCTGCAACCAGTTTAACCCACCTAAACCCACTATACAAACACACCCTTAGGGTTGTCTCAGTTGTTATTGTACGACGAATTTGGAGAGTGAAACCTATGTAGGATAAAAACGTCGTGTTTGCCTAGCCGAGAGCTGATTAGGAGCATCTGAACTAATTTAAATAAGGGATTTTTACCCGGTAGATCCTATCAACTTTTTAAATTACCTCTACAACCTTTTACACAACATAAGTATCCCATCGACCTTATAAATTACCTCAACCATGGACTTCAAACAGATTATCCAGAGAGTTCATGGGGTAAGAGTTGGCAATCATTCTACTCATTACAAAACCAATCATTCTAAACAATACATCCATAAACCTAAGAACCATAACATTATTACTCATGACTTTTTGATTATCTTCAAAAGCTCAACAACTTCTGGGGTTAAGAATACAAAAGTATCAAAGCCAAAAGGGATTAAGGTATGTTGATTCTCGGTGCATGTTTTCTCGTACTTCGCCACTTTTGCTAAAGTGTGGCATGCCCCATTGTGAAGGTCCCATTCTTCAACACCAACAACGGAGAACTCATGTCAAATCTACACAAGCATGTTTCCCTCCGATCTATCCAAAAATCAAAATATCAGTAGGCGTAAGTGTAGATCTTCCCTTATGCTGATCAGTTAAAGAGTTCACAAGCGCCTCTTTCTTAGCAATAACGCATGCACGTCTGAGTACATCAAATAAAATATCTCTAAAAAGCTCGTATTTGTACTTAAAACCGGAAGCTCCTGCAATGAATTGCATGATCCCCAATAGCAAGGTTGCAGAAAGCGGTAATCGGTACTCGTTCGGCAGGGCAATGACTAAGGATTAATCGGCAGTCGGACGACTAATCAGATTTAGTCGACTATTAATCGATTTTTGAATTTTTTTTAATTATTTTAAATATATAAATCAATTTTTATACACATATTCTTATGTATTTGTATTGATTTGTATATTTTCTATACTATCATAATAAAATAAAAGAAGTACTTGTCTTTAAATATAACATTAAGCATATTAGAATAAGTTTGCTTTTAAAAAATCGAAAAACTAAAAAAATAAAAAAAATTATGCAAAACCCGGCCTTGTAGTCGGGCGACTAAACGGACTAGTCGGCCCGATTAGTCGAGTTGACCGACTAAGGGCTGACTAGGCCTGATTGAGTCAGCTACCCCACCTACTCGACTAGTCGAGCCGACTAATCGACCTAGTCGACCAACTTTTACAACATTGCCCAATAGTATTTAAACATGCCTTACGCCAAACTGGACATATCTCATCAGCTGGAAATAAATGAACCATGAGACGATATCTGAGGAGAGTATGAAACTCCACCGGTGACGTGCAAATCAAGTCCGTCAATAGGAATAGCAAGGAAAAATCTTGAGCATGGTCAGCTTGACGACATCGAAAATGTACCTTTTGTCTAACAGTCATGTCAAATTTTACCTCTATTTCCTCAATCATTTTGCTAAAAAAACACTCATCAAAATGTTTTGGATCTTTGGAGGGACCATGTCCTTTCTAGAGAAACAACCGAGGCCGATGAGAGAATTATGCCATAAAGTCGATGAAGAGCATAATCAAAGGAGTCCATATTGTAAATCTCACTATCTTGCAAGACATGATCCTAAAGCTCTCAAGACTGCGCCTTGTAAGCCACAAAGACATACGAAAAAAACTCAACAGCTGAAAATAACCTCAAACCGTCAAGCCAAATGGGCAATGAAGCCATCCTTCATTGGAGCCCAGAAAAAGGACCTCCACACACAACAATATCTTCAATAGACTCTCGTAAGCCTCTGTCGAATAATATTGTTGCCTCCACCACGTACATAGGTTGACAAGTCCTCAAGCCAAATAAAAGTTCTGCTATAACCATACACGATTGGAGTCAGAAAAGCTCACTCTGAAGATCACCCAATTGAGGAAGAAGACACATCAACTTCACAACTATAGTAGCCCTCTCCGAAATCAAACATTTAATAAATTATTATCCCAACTAACCACTCCTACAAGCAACTTCACACATAATGAAGGTCTTCCCGTACATGTTGAGAACAACCCTCAAAGCTTCCTACCATCACATGAAGAAATAAAGAATTCAGTTTTATGAATATTTAAAATTAGGCTGAAAGCTAAAAATACTAATTGTGAATTTTCCTACCATCACATGTAGACCAAAAAAGAATTCAATTTTATGAATATTTAAAATTAAGCTGAAAGCTGAAAATATACTAATATACTCCCTTTTTTCCCAAATCGCTCAAATATTAAGATTTTGAAGCATCTATGCCTTCAACAAAATGGCTTAATGGAAAGAAGGGAGAAACAAGGAGCTGAACAAAAAAATTTGTTTTCATAATAAACTTGTCCAGTATTACATCCACCACATAACAAGATAAAAGGGAAAAGAAGTGCCATCTACTTGCGTAAAAATTTAATCTTCTACTGCTAACCCCAACTTACTAAAATTGAATGACATTACAACAAGAAATACAAGATATGCCGCTACCATCGTCGTCTTCAATTTTCTTTCCCGCGACACGTTCCCCCTAAGGGTTGTATTTGCAAAGGTTTTGGAACCCCATGTACTCGTGGTTCTCGATCTTGTGAATCATGTTCGAGATACCGACGCCACCTGCGATAGACAATGCATCTCAGTGATCAAGTATCGAGAACAACTAATTACCGAAGTAAGTAAACCGCGAGATATCGTCGTACCCAACGAGATTGCGCTGACAAAAATGGTGGAGGCGAGGATGAAGATGATGAGGGACGCTCTTCCCAATATCTGGATCAGCCTTCTCACGATATGCTGGCCGATGAACGCGGCAATCGTGGCTACAACGAGAAAGTATACAGCTGCAAGGTAGAACAAAAACAGAGGAATTAGTTTGCTGAGTTCATAGTACATCATCCAAACAATGTGCGATTCCAATAATCTCATCAAGTGGTTATTACCATATGGTATCGGAAATCGCTTTAGAAGGTAGTACTCTACGACGGACATGGACGAAGAGAACGTCATCGCGAACGTAGCTGTGGCACTTGAGACCTGCATCAATAGTTATACGCTTAAGCACCGAAATCCGAACGAAGCAAAAGTTCATCGCGAATCCAAAGAATGCTCTATGTGTGATCAGTCAGACGAATCGATTAACAATTCGTCTACCGCTAATTATGGTTATCATACTGTAGATTAAAAGGCAAAAGTTCAGACACTGCAGTACAATATTCAACTCAGATTCGGCTCTATCGTATCCCGCAACTTGAATATAAACTACTCTAGATTTGTATCTAAAGATTAGGCGTTCTCAAAAAGTGCATTAGGTTAAGAGTGCCAAGGAAGCAATCCTACCTGCGGGGGAATGCCGAGCTCCAAGAAGAGAGGACCCATAATGAAGCCACCTCCCAAACCGAGCAAGCCTCCCACGACACCGGCGATCACACCGCAAAAGCAGTAGAACAGCAGCTGCGGAATCGTGAAGTCCGTTCCTTGCTCTCCTTTGGATGAGATGATTCTCCTTCCAGAGTAGAGACTGATAGCCTCGAATCCAGAAACACCCACCGCAATGGGCACCTGCACGAAGACACGTTATAGCACCATCTCGTCGCGATGCATTTCATATCGGTTTTCGATTGCAGATGACAATACCTGTAGTAAGTTCAACACCCAGTACAACACTGAACAGTTTTCGGTGTCATTCTGCATCCGATCAGAAAACGGTGAAGATTAAAGCATAGTTCTTTCAACAGAAACGTGGAGTTCGAAACGGAATCGTAATACCTTGGCGATCTGCAGAGCAAGGAATGCGATCCACACAAAGACGAGCAGGCCAAGTTCCTTCCAGTAAACATTCTCTAGAATTGATACCTGCAAGCAGTCAACAATTGAGACCCCATTGATCAAAATGCGATAATAATATTCGAATGATACTGATAATTTGCAACCTCTGGATCTGAGTCTTTCGATGTGTTCTTGCCAGAACTGTTTGTTGGGCCACTTGGAAGGGATTTGTATTCCCCGTTAGATCCTGCAATCAACGCCCACACGAGACAAGAATGAATGTTAATTTGCAGAAGATGTGGGAAACTAAACACCGTCTCGAGCATTATAAGCAAAAGTGGTCACCATTCGAAGCAGCTCGACTCGCTACCTCCTGAAATTCCATAAGAACGAAATAAGCTGAAGACCCTATAAAAATCGAATGCAAAAGAAGGAATCATAGCTCTACCCGCTTGTAAATCGTCTCTTTTTTCCACGTATCGACACCTCTAAAGAAGGCCTTGGTTGATGTTCCTAAGATTAAG
The DNA here is from genome assembly GCA_037367405.1 of Ottelia alismoides. Taxonomy (NCBI): domain Eukaryota; kingdom Viridiplantae; phylum Streptophyta; class Magnoliopsida; order Alismatales; family Hydrocharitaceae; genus Ottelia; species Ottelia alismoides. The sequence continues at coordinate 184,078 of JAZKJV010000462.1, forward strand.
AAAGTAGGGATCTCATCAAGGGCGATTTCTCACCGCGAATAAGATTTCAGCCATCAAAACCACCACAATTTACCCATGAAAAGGATGATAAGAAGGACGGTGACCATCCAGTCTGCGAAAATCACGTTGAACGCGACCCCGATACTGATCCCGAGCATGAGCATGGGTTGTATAAGCAATGCCAAGTCGTAGTCGATAATTGGCATGTCGAGAGTCGGATGCCTCAGTTTCAGATTGTAATAGACGGTCGATGCCGCTGCGCCCATGATCATACCTGAACCGCAATAGAAGATATAGGACTTTCAAAACAAAAACAGCATCTAGATGTAGAATTTTTCAGAAAAATAGCAAATCTGCATCAGGTAAATCGAATTCACAAGTACAATTCTGCACAAATGTTTAGAAATCAACATAAACAATATTGCCGCAGAAGATCTTGCTTTGCATGCGGTTTATCCACACACACTGCCTATAAGATTCCATCTGGTAATTTGCATCAAATCACAAACATCGATCGATTGTCATCGGAAGATCTAAGAATAGCACTGACAAACGAGAAAGCTCGATTCAAAACCAACCAACACAAACAATCACATCATCAAAACATCCACATGAAAAGTTAACTTCACGAACAGACCAAATTATCAGGAATCTTCTCACATTTGGATATGGCTGTCGATGACTTCGGATCGAACCCGATGATCAACGACAACATGGGGACGAAAATCCCACCGCCACCAACGCCTCCGACACTCCCGAATGCGGCTCCGAGGAACCCGACGAAGGAACCCACAACAATTTCCCATCCAAACTTCATCGGCTGCGAATAAACCACAAGCATCAACGATTTAACCACATCGAGGAACACCAAAAACATGCAAAAGTTGGGATCTTTCTTCTCTCCCATTTACCGGCCAAACATGCGTGTAATCTGAACCATCAGGTTGCCACAGGAAATTCACGGCCCTCAGGACGTAGTCCGAGAGACCCACAAGCGGAGTCGAATCCACAGACGAAGGTTCGCTCTTGAGATCTCTCTCCGCGGACGCCAACACGGACGCGGCGACGATGGCCGCCGCAGCAACCCACCTCAGGTTCTTTCTTTCCATGAAGCTCTGCCCCTCAGAAAGGAGAAAGGAAACCCAAAATCAAGATGCAAAGTTTATCAAAAATCTCTGGTTTTCACGGCGACCCGAGAATCCAGAGCAGTAGAGTCGGAAAAGATGGATCTTTCAGGTTGGGATGAGCCCGGGAATCCGGGAGGGCGTGGAGAGAACAGGGGAGAAGGAGAGGAGGAAAAGGTGGAGACTTTGGCTTTGGCGTGGGAAAGAGTTGGTGGTATTGGGAATAGGGGAGGAGAAAAGATGAGAAATGACAAGTAGAAGGCTGTGGAGATGCGTGGAATGTGGAGAGACGAAACAGAGATGCAAAGAAACAGAGCCGGAAGAGAGAGAGAGAGAGAGAGAGAGAGAGAGAGAGAGAGTACCTGAGAGGGTGGAGGAGATCTGTGTGCTGTAACAAAGAGAGATGCTTAAATAGTGGCGGGGTAGAGATCGACGGGGAGAGCTCGACGTAGGAGAGAGACAGTTGTGTTTTGGAGAGAGAGAGAGATTATGGCGAGGGATGAACCTAAGCACCCGCTACGATTGAATTAATTATTTGGGTAAATTATAATTTAGGTCCCAATCTATCGGTGTGATCTCATAATAGATATTAATCTTTAAATTGTAACAATTCGTCTCCCAGAGCCGTTTAGGAAATGGAAATTTTGTGGTTTATGACGAATATGCCTTCGTCGGGAAGAGAATAGAGGTTGGGTTCCAACTTTTATATAAGGGCATATTCGTCATCAACCCCAAAAAGTTCATTACGTTAAGGTCATGGAACCCGAATCGTTACAATTTAAAGATGGGGACCCATTCTGAGATCGAACACATAGATGAGGATCCAAATTGTAATTTACCCTAATTATTTTTACAAAAATTGGGATATTTTACATATGCTCCCCCGCATTTCTTTCACACTAATAAAAAATTAATCTATGGCAAAGAAAAAAAAGTTAACCTGTGATGAAGAATAAATTAAGTACATGTTGTCACATCTTCCGGTGTTAGGAACAAATGCTATTGTTTTAAAACTAACCTTTGTTATTATAACTAGCTATAAATATTACATTCGCTCTTAAAGGTTCGTAAAATTAGAGTTATTACCGATCCCATCCCCAGACACCTCGACCCGAAACCATATTACAAGGTCATCGAGTAGATCCGCTACGATGGGAATGGTTGCCACTTAAACCGAGTATCCATTATATAAACTATTAGGCCTCGTTTGGTTCGGGAATAAGCATGAATAAGGATGGGGAATAAGGAGAATAAGGGTCTATTCTTTGTTTGGCTGGAGGATAGGAAAAAGGAGATTAAGGTGAAATAAAGGTAGGTAAGGTGGGATAAAGATAGGAATAAGAATGAAATAAGATGGAATAATGGGGAATAGTCATACCATTGGGAACCGTGTCGGGAGGAGAATTGGTCCCTTATTCCAGGGCTTATTCTCCTACCAAACAGGGCCTTAGGGGGTGTTTGGATAGTGGGTTTAGGTGGGTTAAACTGGTTGCAGGTAACCCATTTTTGGGTTTTGGTGTTTGGATAGAGGGTTAAACTGGGGGTGGGTTAGAAGTGGGTTTGGGGTGATGTGATTGTATTGGAGTTTGAAAAAGTAAGAAGTTATTGTGATGTGATTGTATTGGAGTTTGAAAAAGTGAGTAGAAGTGGAGTAGTTTATAATTTTTATATGATATGATGGTATAGTATATTATTTTTTGATGGAATTGATGATGGAGAATTGATTTATTTAATTTTTTTAAAAAAGATAAAAAGTGGGACCCACGTGGAGGGGAGAAAATATGGGGTAAGGGAGTTAAACCACCCTTGGGGTGGTTTAACCCGATACAAAAACGCACCCTTAGGGTGTGTTTGGTATGTGGGTTAGATCAGGTTAAACTGGTAGAAGATAACATATTTTTCTTTTTTGATGTTTGGATATATGGTTAAAATAGGGGTGGATTTGTTGTGATATGATTGTATTGAAATTTGAAAAAAAAATGAGTAGTTATTTTGATGTGATTGTATTAGATTTTGGAACAGTGAGCAGAAGTTGAATAGTTTATAATTTTATTTGATATGATGGTATAAGATATTATTTTTTGATGAGTGGATGAAAGAAAATTAATTTATTTAATATATTAAAAAAGGGGAAGTGGGGCCTACATTGATGAGAGAAAAAATAGACTGAGGGTAAACCATGGATTATCTATGAGTACTAGTGAATAAAGAAAGGTAGACTAGTCCATTAATATAGTTATTCAAATAGTGGATAAAATTAACAACAAGGATAAATCAACCTTTTAACCCATGGATTTAAATGTATTTCTGGTTTAAAGTGAGTTGGTATATTACCACAAAAATCCTAACTAAACAGTTCCAAAAATAATAATTTGATGCAAAACTGTGAATCAAAAAAAAGAAGGCGTTCTATTGATTGCTATTGAGGTAGCCACCTAGGATTCGTTTGGTTGCAAGGTTGGTAGGATTGGGCTTCTTCCAACCCTCCCAATCCTCTTTACAATTTATTATTCACGGGGGTGCTCCACCTCAACCCAACTCAATCCAACCCAGCAACCAAACGAACCCATAATATTCCGAGGTATTGAAGCAAGAGCTCGATGTGTACAAAGAGCAGGCTGGACCAAACCATGGGCCAAAGTTTCAAAAGCCCTTGCCCAACTTGGCCCTCATTTGGGTGGGGCGGGTTGGCCCATGGTCCGATTATAAAATTTTCTCTCTTGATTTTTATATTATGTATATTCATATAAATTTTAAATTTACCCATCATTTAAAGACGTAAATATAATTCGACTTTTGTAATGTTAAACTATTGAATGTGAAAAATGTGTTAATATATCCTTAAAAATAAAAACGAATCGGGTACGAATAATAACGGAAATTTTTAATAGATTAACTCAAATATACATGTTTAGGATGGTTTACACATAAAATATATACACCAAATATAGTAATTTCATAACAATTATATCAACAGTAGTTAATGCAGTTATAAAATATTGTTACGCACAGTTATAAATAAATCTATTCTACATATCCCCCCTCCCCCCTGTTCTACATGTCCATCTCGACTTCCTTCACCAACACGACGCCCACCCTGCTCTTCCATATCTTCATCATGATCGAAACACAACCGCTACTTCTCCGCTTCTCGCAAATCCCTTCTCCTCTCCAGCTCTAGATTTGTGTATGACACCATCGTTGAAGCTATGAATGACAATGACTCCGACATCTTTAGCATCGACCTTCAATGACTACATGTATCAAAATTTTAACTTGGAATACAAGAAGTTCCTTAGGTGGACTGTATTAATTCCAATTATATAGTATTCATTTATTTCTTTTATGCAAAGATGTAGAAATGTACATGTTTTTTTATAATGATTGGGTTTCTTTATAATGCAGAACAGTCATACTTACAATTATATGAGTGTCTAATTAAATTCTCTACTAATCATGGCACGGCTTATGCTAGTATTAAGGAAGGAATGTTACTTTATGTGTTTTGCAATAAATGATTTTCCATTTAATGTTCATACAAATGATACGTATTGATGGGTTCCCTCTCTTGCAACTGAAGAAATTTATTAACTATTACGAGTGGGAATGGTTGAATAGTGATAGCCACTAAATATGGTAGTTAAAATCATTATTGAATTTAAAGAAAAAATTGTGAATCCTAATCATTGCTGACTACAATAATTGTGACTTCATCTAGGTACTTTGCCATTGTGGATATGGAGATTAGCAATTTCAATCTAGGTACTTTGTTAGTTCATGCAATCGATGTTTTTAATTGTGGTAAAGCCTTGACATTTTAGAAGCACTCTTTTTTATATAACAAATTATACAAATAATTTGGTGGTGTAGAGATAGACAAAATCAATTTCACTTGCTTTAAAATTTTTAATCTGATTATCTCTGTCTTTTTTTGTTTTTGCAATCATAAATGAATAATTAAAAGACACATTGGAATATTTTCCACTATTATTGTGTGACTTGATTATATGATTTTTTATAATAAAAGGGACTATACAATTAATCAAATGAGGATGCACAACACACAATAGCACATTCAAAGCACGGGGTGCCTACTTATATTATTAATGCATGTTTATGATGATATGATTATTAGTTGGCATGTAGGGCTGTCAGAAAAATTCTCAGGTTCGACATTCGTTCAGATTCGGCTCGCTAAAAGTTCGATTCGGATTCGATTCGAAAATAAACGAACCAAACCTGAACACGAGTTTGGGCTCAATTAAATAATCGAATCGAACCTAAAAACATAGATTCGCTCAAGTTCGATTTGTTAAAAGTTCGATTATATACACACACATATATATAATAGTATATATACATACATATTTTATATATAAGGAAAAAATACATTCTATATTAACATAAGGGCTATTCACGTATTTTTCTAAACACATCCAATCATCTACTCCCTAAGTCCATATTCCCTATTCCCGAAACCCCACAAAATCCTTCCATGTGGCTGCAGTTTTTCCCTTCGAACAGAAATATATGCACAAACATTTATTAAACGAACATTTAACGAGCCAAATCGAATCTTTACGAACCTTACCCGAGCCAAACCGAACCTTTACAAACCTTACCCGAGCCGAACCGAACCTGATTACAGTTTTCATTTTATCGAGCTGAACGAATCCGAACCTAAAAGTATACTAAACGAACAGAACCGATCAAGGGTTAGTTTGCTCAGATCCGTCTCGTTTACACCCCAGTAGTGCGGGTGGATGTTTAGGTTCTTTCGCTGAGGGCCTACAAGTTCATGTTATTTTTTGACATGGAAGCATGGTCTTAAATTTCGGCGAAATTTCGCCGAAATTTCGATTTCGACAGGGAGGATCTTTCGAAACACCTATATATATATATATCGATTTCCTGGATTTCGACCGAAATGGGTCGAAATATCGGTGATATTTTGACATTTCAACCCATATCGGTCGAAATTCACGTATGCAGTTCAAAATTTCTCGGATTTCGACCGATATGGGCAAAATTTCGCTGATACCTATGTAAATCAACAATATTAATCATGTGATTTTTATTTTAATCATTTTACTAATACTAACTATTTAGTATTTACCAAATCTCTATATCAAAACACATCATGATTTAGAAAAAAAATTGGGACGGGGGCGCTGCCCCCTGCACCCCCGCAGCGAGACCCCCGTTCTGGTAGGGTATGGTGCAACAGGGGGGATGCATACAATGTTTCTTCAACGTAGGGAGCTTCACCTCCCTTTGCAAAAGTAGAGAGATATGCCCCGATATGTGCGATATAAGGCATATGGATGAGAGATATGTGTGATATAAGTGTGCATTTGTTAGCTATTACTGTTTTAAGAACTTGAATTTAATGATATCAATTTCCAATATGTATCAATCAATAATCAGCCTTAACAACGAAATGACCAATATGACCGATATGTGCAATATAAGGCATATAAATGAGAGATATGTGTGATATAAGTACGCATTTGTTAGCTATTGTTGTTTTAAGAACTTGGATTTAATGAATCCATTTCCAATATGTATCATCAATAATCAGCCTTAACAATGAAATGACCGATATGACCGATATGTGCGATATAAGGCATATAAATGAGAGATATGTGTGATATAAGTACGCATTTGTTAGCTATTGTTGTTTTAAGAACTTGGATTTAATGAATCCATTTCCAATATGTATCATCAATAATCAGCCTTAACAGCGAAATGACCGATATGACCGATATGTGCGATATAAGGCATATAAATGAGAGATATGTGTGATATAAGTACGCATTTGTTAGCTATTGTTGTTTTAAGAACTTGGATTTAATGAATCCATTTCCAATATGTATCATCAATAATCAGCCTTAACAGCGAAATGATCGATATGACCGATATGACCGATATGTGCGATATAAGGGGCATATATGAGCAATATGTATGATAAAATTATGTATATGTGAGCTATTTACTGTTGTAAATAACTTGAAAGATCTTAATTTGCAAAAAAAATAGTCGAAAAATGACTTTTTTAGCCATTTCCGAAATTTCCACTGAAATCGTCGAAATTTCCCGAAATATCGGCGAAATTTCGGTATTAGAGGTGACCGAAACGAAATCGAGATTTCGAACCTTGCATGGAAGTAATTCAAGCATGCATGGGATAGGTGTAGTTATGGTCATCACGTATTTGTTCTTACATACTTTCTATGGTGTTATGGTCATTCCACGTAACACTCAACACAAATTCAAATTAGCACTTACACTATTTATAAGTAATTAGCACTTACACTATGGTGTTAATTCAATAATCAGACTCATGCAACGTCGATTAATTAGACAAAGTTTTGCTACCCTAAGGTTATTTCATCATGACTTCTCGTTTTTTTATAAGATTATAAGATAACCAGGGATGGGGACGAGTTTGGTAACTGAGTTGGGTTGGATTGGGTTGAAGTACCCTTCTGAATAGTAAAGTGTTTGGAGAGTTGAGAGGATTGGAAGGAGAGGTACACCGGTGTAAACCTGCAACCAACTGGCCTAAACTGACATGAACACCAATCCTTTAGTAAGTCTTTTAGTAAGATAATACGCAGAAAAAAAACTCATAAAAAATTGGGACTTTGGAGTGATCACAATGGAGTCCAAAATCCAAATACAAACAATACCTGGAAGCAATTCTTACAGGGTCTTCAACGAGAGACCACTCGCAAGAATGACTATAAATAGCAAAATAATCCACACCACTGCCAAAGGCCATGGCAGATATAGGTGGACAGTAACGGGTGAAATGTGGTCAAGTTCTACATGAGGATACAAGTTAGGGAAGGGATGATTTAGCCATCTCATATGTACTATATAACACAAGCATCATAATCTGGATATATTTGACATGATGATCTGATGTCCTCCGATATGCTGATATTCAAATGCACGATGCTCGATTCCTTGGGCGCAACGCAATAAGAAGCTCACATGAAGTCGTCTTCCAGTTCTTGCAGTGATTTTGCAGTGGATGCAATCTGTTTGTTAGAGGTCATCTTTTCAGAAACCATCAGGCCTTTGTAGCTCCGGATCTCTGCCTGTTTTTCCTTCTCGAGTCTCTCCATTTCTTCTCGTCGTTTCTGCCGACAGGACCAGCAAATCTCAGATAAGATATATACGAAAAAGCAGATGGAATGAGGATCAAAAACAATGGGGAATTGACATCGGAGCGTAAACATTGCTGTTTAACATGTACACTGATGCGTCAAGAAACTTGGAAATAACAAGAAAGTCACAAATTTTCAGAAGGCTTTGAATCTGACAAGAAAACTTGGGGACGGAAAAAGTGGTCAGAACAAGAACATGCAGAGAGCCCTAAATTAATCTTGGGAGTCTACTGTGGGTTTTATTATGTGAATTGAGCTTCTGATGTATCAAACACCACATTCTGGGTTTAGTCCACAGATGAGGCCCCCAAAACCCCATTGTGTACTCTGGCAATCAAACCAAGTCAACATGCTACTGGGCCTCTAGGTTTTGATTCGCCTTGTAGAGCATTTTCATAATGCAAGCCAAAATCATGGTTGAAGCAAGTTCATATTTATCCACCAAGGCAGATGTTTCATAGTGCTAGAATTGTAAAGACTCATGGGCAATCTTGCATAGAACAAGTTCTTCGTGCTCCCCTTAATTTGAGATCACCCAGAAGTAATTTTATTGAAATTGAGGGTTAAAAGGTTCAACAGGCATTACAGGACAATGGTCTCTCTCAGGCCCAGCGTGTCATAGAAGTCACATCTTCATCACAACAACAACAAAACCCTCTCCCACATTAAGTAGGGCCGGCTACATTTTTTTATTTTAAATCTATTTTGAGTCATTCTCGGACTTTGATCCAAACAACTAAGATCCCTTCATATAGTCTCCTTCCAACACTTATTGGGTCTTCCTCACCCTCTTTTAGCTGGCTCAACATCCCAAATCGTGTATCTTCTAACTATTGTATTAAACGAACTCCTTTGCAAATGACCAAACCATCTTAATCGGTTCTCTCTCATATTATCCTCTATTGGAGCTACACTAACTTTCCTTATGATCACATCGTTCTGCATCCATCTTTTCGTGTATAGCCACGCATCCACGGTTGCATTTTCATTTCTACATCGTTCCGAATCCATCTTCCTATAGCTTTACGCAAGCAAAAAAGGCAATGCATGTATCACCCCGTGTCACATTTTACTTCTACATATGGTTTATCTTAGTTGTGACAAGAGATTTGTAGATGCTTTGAATGCTATTTTATTCCAAGAGATCATTTCAGTGCAATGCATGATCACGGTTGGCGACAGGCCATGGATGAAGAGATGGATGCACTTACCTCTCGGGATACGTGGGATTTTGTGCCGTGCCACTCGGGAGTTCGCCATGTGACTTGTCGATGGGTCTTCACGACCAAACAGTCGCCAGATGTTTTTATTGACAGGTTGAAAGCCAGACTTGTTGCCAAAGGTTTCACACAAACCTTTGGAGTTGATTATTTTGAGACCTTCTCGCATATTGCCAGAATGGGGTCGATACGTACCATGCTTTCTATTGTTGCCAACAAGGCTTGGCCCATTTATCAACTTGATGTGAAGAACGTCTTTCTTTATGGTGATCTTGAGGAGGTCTACATGATGCAACCGTCGGGGTATGTAGTCGAGGGGGAGCATGTATGTCAACTACGCAAGGCCATTTATGGCCTGAAGCAGAACCCAAGGGCATGGTTTGACAAGCTCACTACAGAGATCAACACACTTGGTTTTCAGAGGCTAACATCTGACTACTCTGTCTTTGTTAGACGACGGTCTACTGGTACGATCATCCTTGTTGTCTATGTTGATGATATGGTTATCACAGGAGATGATGTAGATGGTATTCAGGAGACCAAGACCTTCCTCCAGAAGGTCTTTGTCGTGAAAGATCTCGGCCAACTTCGTTATTTTCTTGCATCGAAGTAATACGCACTACAGAGGGGCTCCATCTTTCACAGAGAAAGTATTGCCTCGATATTCTGACTGAGGCAGGACTTCTTGGATGCAAGCCATCTGGCATCCCTGCAGAAGTGAGAAAATATTCAGCATTTACTGATCCAGGTTTTGAGGATGCAACACGATACAGAAGTTTAGTGGGAAAATTACTCTATCTCACTATTACTAGACCAGATATATCATATGTTGTGAGCAGAGCCATTCAGCATATGGCGAAGCTTCTTTACAGCCACTGGCAAGATGTTCTTTTGATCCTTCGATATTTGAAGGAATCTCCAGGATTTGGACTCTTCTACGGAGTGAATGGGCATACTAATATCTCCGTCTATACATATTCTCAATATGCTAGCTCTCCTGAGGATCGCTGATCCACTACAGGATACGTCATGAATGTTGGAGATAACCTTGTTACATGGCGAAGTAAGAAGCAGACAGTGGTCTCCAAATCCAGTGTGGAAGCAGAATACAGGGCAATGGCTCGGGCCACATGTGAGATCACATGGCTTGTTTCTTTCCTAACAGAACTTGGCATGTCAGTCGCCACTCCTGTACCCTTATACTGCGACAACAAATCTGCCACGTACATCGCTACCAATCCAGTTTTCCATGAGCGGACAAAACACATTGAAGTTGATTGTCATTTTATTCGTGATGCGGTACGAGGAGGACGAATCAGTACTCCACACATCTTCATTGAACTTCAACTTGCCGACATCCTCACAAAGGCTCTTCCAAGTAAGCGCCTCATGTACTTAGTATCCAAGTTGGGCATGATCGACAAATATGCTCCAACTTGAGGGAGCATGTTAGAATTATTATATTACAATTATTATATTACTGATTTAGGGAGAAGCTCAAACATTCATTTAGAGACAGTGAGGGCATTAGAAAGTAATCATCATTATTCAGTAGAAATAAATTTTATAGCAAAATGACAACTGAGCCAAATGTTCTACAAAAGACGAGTGTGCTTCATAAAATAACTACTAATCAATGATTGCATATAAACTTACTTTATCTCTCAATTGGAGCTTTCTTTCTGCACGTTCAGCTGCATTTATAGCTTCCCGTTCAGCTATTTAGAAATATAGAGAGAAAGAAGTCATTTTAGGAGAACATACTATCTACCTTGTGATTGGACTAATATTCGGAAAGAGGTCTGTAATCTTAAAAGGCGTGAATAAGACTAAAATGGCTGTTTTGAGGAAAGTTCGAGCATACCTTTCAAATCAGGTTTCCTTTCAACTTTTGTCTTATTCAAACGATTAACTACCTCATTTATGCGCTTCTCAACTCGTGCGGTACGGACCTATAACCACAAGAATAGAAGCAAAGACCACCATGAATGTGGAACTATCATTTCACATTAGATGGTCGACCTAGTAGGCATTAGACAAAGCAAGGATCTGATGCCATTGTTCGGAAACTTGGGCAATCAGTATGTAAAGACAAACAAGAAAATAACTACTAGAACATGTACATTCTCAGGATGTTAAATGGAAATTGCTGCAACATTCCTCAAAAATTCGGTATATGCAGGAAACTTCACAACTTTTAATTTGCAATGTCAAATGCAGTATTCATAGATGTTACCAATAGAAGTCACAAAGGGAAAGACAAAATACCATTTTAGAATTGTGAAAGCCAACTTGTCCAACATCCATTGCAGCAGTCTTCTTCAAGTTGATCCATGGGGTGTATACTACGTCAATATTATTCACTTTATTCCCTGTCAAATAACACATAAAAGATATTAAAAATGTTACTTTAAGGGGCAAAAAGATGAAGGGAAAGGGGGAAAAGGAGTGCAGCAACAGGTATTATAAGCTCTTTACTATATGTGCATTAAGCGTCACCATGAAGGATTCTAAAAGGTAAATGGCAATTATTTTCATTGGATAAGTGGCTACCTTGAATTGAGTTAGCCTTAACAAGCTGCACACAATCTTCAAGCAAGCCCTCACTTATATCATCAATTGTCTGACCCTTGTTCATTCTAAGATAAACATGAGCCGAAGACATTTTGTCCACATGAAACCTGAAACAATGGCCCAAGTCAGTAATCATTTTGTACCCACGGAACAAAATATGGCATAACGTGACATCTCAAGCTCGTGGACAAATCATGTGGGAAAAAAATCATATGATTATTTTAGTGTTCCCAAGTGCCAAAATAATAGCAGATGTGGAATCAATGACAAGAACTCTATAGATCAAACCCTTATAAGGAATTACGTGCGTAGAAAATAAACTTAATGTAAAGCAACAATCATGATTAACACAGAAAAAAAGTATAAAAATGAGGAAAAGATTTGAAACCAAGGGGATATAACAACAACAAAGACTTTTCTCACATTAAGTAGGGTCGCTTACACAGATTCTTTGCCTCCATTCAATTTTATCTTAGGTCCTCCTTAGGCTTAGATCCCAAAAAACTAAGATCCCTCCATATAATCTCTTTCAAACACTTCTTGAGCTTCCCTCGTCCTCTCTTAGCCGGCTCAACATCCCAAAAGTCGGATCTCCTCACTGGTGCATCAGCTGACCTCCTTACCAAATGGCTAAACCACCTTAAGCGATTTTATCGCATCTTATCATCGATCGGAGCTACAACAGCTTTCCTTTTGATTGCATCATTCCGAATCCGATCTTTATGTATGCGTGTCCACACATCCACCTTAGCATTTTCATTTCTGCTATTGTTGTTCTCTGCACATGGTAATGGTTCACAGGCCAACATTCAGATCCATAGAGCATAGCATGTCTCGTGGATGCTTTGTAAAAAAAATTGATTTTCAAAGGAATTTTCCTATCACAGAACAGTAAGGTCTCCTCTCCACTTAAGCCAACCTGCACTTATTCTAATAATAACATCACCATCAATTTCCCCATGACGTTGCAAAATAAATCCCAAGTATCTAAAAGAAACTCTCTTCTGAATGTCATCGTCACCAATCTTCACCTCGATCCCTTTACCATTGCTTCCATCAGAAGTGCACTCCATATATTCAATCTTAGCCCTACTTATACGAAATCATCTAGTCTCCAATGCATGTCTCCAGACCTCAAGCTTCTCCTTTACTCCATTTATAGTCCCATCAATCAACACAATATTATCAGCGAATAAAATACATAAAGGTATCTCATCCTGAATATGACTCGTCAACTCATCCATAATCAAAGTAAAAAAGGAATGGACTCAAAATTGAACATTGATGCAGGTCGATATTGATGTCAAAATAGTCAGTCTTCCGAGATTGTATCCTTACACAAGATGAAGCTTTATAATACATATCTTTTATGAGGTTAATGTGTACGACAGGTACGTCTCTTCTCCAAAATTCTCCACAATATCTCCCATGAGACAAAATCATGAGATTTCTCCAAATCAATAAAACTCATATGGAGATTCTTCCTTTTAGCTATATAAATCTCCAATGTTCTCAGCACGTAGATGGTTTCAATAGTTGAGCGATGGCATGAATCTGAATTGATTTTCTTTTACTTTGGAAACTTCCCTCAACCTTTGTTCGAGTACATGTTTCAAAATTTTCATAGTGTGACTCATCAGCTTGATACCTCTGTAATTTGAACAATTTTAAATGTCTCCTTTGTTCTTATAAAGAGACGCCAAAATGTTTCTCCTCCAATCTTCAAGCATTTTCATGCTTCGCCAAATAACATTGAATAAATTTGTAAGCCAAGTCAAACCATGCTCACATAAAACTCTCCAAACTTCTATAATAATGTCATCAGATCCTACACCTTTCCCATGTCGAATAACCTTCAAAGCCTCCTCTACATCCATCCTTTGATATAGCTTGCACAATTCAAGTAACTTTCACTAATAGCTAGATCTCCTAACGTGATCTCTCTTTTTCCTTCCCTAATGAAAAGCTTATGGAGATATCGCTTCCATCTAGTCTCTATATCCTTCTGAGTAAGAAGCACGTGACCTTCATCCTTAATGCATCTCATTTGAGAAAGGTATTTGGTCTTTCTTTCTCTTGCTATAGCCAACCTGGATATATCCTTCTAGCTCGCCTTAGGGTTGAGATTTTTGTACAAAATTTAATGAACTTTTGACTTAGCTTCACTTACAGCCTTCTTTGCTTTCTTCTTCATTATTTGGTAGTTTGAGACAGTTTCATATGTTCTATCCTTGGGCATAACTTTAAAGCATACTCTTTTAATTTTGAGCTTCTATTGCACCCCTCCACTCCACCACCAAGTCTCCTTTACCTGGAGCTCCTCCTTTTGACTTGTCTAGCATCTCTTTGAATACAAGATATTACCGCATCCCACATCTTGTTTGCACTTTCCATTACAATCCTAAGATAAGTCTTCTAAAACCTTGTCCTTGAAGCTTGATTGATTTAATTGAAGATTTCACAATCTAGTTCTAGTGATCTTGGAAAGTCTTCTTTTCTTTACCAGCCTTTTTATTTGCACATCCATGACTAACAAGCGATGTTGGGTGGTCAAACTCTCTCCTAGGAATACTTTGCAGTCATTGCAACACAACCGATCTCTTATCCTCAATGCAAAGTAATCTATTTGTGTTCTAACCAGGCCACTCTTACAAGAATTTAAATGTTCCTCCCTCTTCTTAAAGAGAGTGTTTGCTATGAAAAGATCATAAGCCGTTACAAAATCCGTAATGATTTTTCCCTCTTCATTTATATCATCGAAGCCATGTCCTCCATGAATACTAACATACCTTAAAACATCCATTCCCACATGTCCATTAAGATCTCCACCTAGGCAAATCATCTCTCTTTATGTTGTTTCTTGCATAATCTTATCCAAATCCTCCCAAAAAACTTGTTTAACCCTTAAATGGTGGGTCAATGATTACTGATAATGATATGTGAGAGTTTAAATGAAAATTAAATAGTATGAAAATTTGCATTTTTATTAATAAAAATCATTACATATATAATTAATAAAAAAAAGTACCCACTTAAATGGTCTGGTGGTAGTCCAATGTGCCTACCACCTAAAAGATCAAGGTTCAAGTCCCCCCTTGTGGGTGTTACGTTAGGTAGCCGATAGTCAGCGTAAAAAATAGTCGAATCTTTCAACATGGATTTGAGCAAGAATCCATGTAGCTGACCCTACCTATAATGAAGAAGGCTTTGTTATTTTTTATATAATTAATAAAAAGTATAAAAAAATGATGAAGTTTTCTCCTACTTTTAAGTAGGGTCGGCTATATGGATTCTTGCTCAAATCCATGTTGAAAGATTCGACTATTTTTTATGCTAGCTATCAACTACCTAACGCAACCTCTACACTGAAGGATTTGAACCCTGGTCTTTTAGGTGGTAGGCACACGGCACTACCACCAGACCATTGAAGTGAGTACAATTAATAAAAAAAGTATTAAAAATAAAAAAATAATCACAAATTCACAATATAGATCAAATTTTGTCAAATGCAAGAAATTTTTCATTCAAATGTCAAAATATATAGCATAAACAACTAGAATGCATATTCAGGTATCAAAATAAACAATATAAACAATAACAATTCATAACATGAATCCAAAAAAGTCATGGATAACACAAAAGTCTGCAACTGAACTGTTTAAAAGGTCGTTTAACAACGTTTATACGGCCCATCCGCTTATGAGCCCGACTTTGACTAGTCAGTGCGAACGAGGGCCACATACTTTTAAACGATCGTTTAAGCTGTTTTTTGCATCCCTACCATCACCCCCCATCAGCTTTGCACAGCGAGGAGGGACTGCCACACGCCTCGTTAGTACCACTCCTGCCCTTGGGTCGAGACCTGCGGGGCCTCCACCGCCAATGCTGCAGACCTCCGCAAGAAAAGTTATGCCCCCACCAGAGCCCCCATACCTCCCTTATCTCGTCGCCTCTGCCTCCTAGGGGTCGGTCGACCCAGAAAAATCGGATGGCGTCACCACGAGGTTGCCACCATCCTCCAGCCCGAAGCCCTCGCGGATATTCAAATCTCGGGTCCCAACCAACTGTAGTAAGCCAAGCGGGGTACTTCCAATCAGGTTTCCTCGTAAAGGTTGATCTGAACCAAAGGCAAACGAACCACATGTCATCTTTGGGTCATAAATCGACCCTGAGAACTGGACTCGAATGTCCAGGATCGGGGATCCTGATAACCTTCTACTCATGCTTGGAACCTGCACCTCGCTACTTAGATCCACCACACGTTTAAATGACAGGATCAAAACCGAACCTGTATCACCTAAAGAAGACAAATGAGATCGGATCTGAATGCTGAAATGAGGCATTAGGGTTTGGCGGAGGAGACACAACCGCTTTGCCTCCCCCAGAAGCAACGCCTCCCAATCTTCCAGCCAACAAACACGCCCCCTGGTCTTCCACCAATCTTGTCGGATCCATCGCCGGTGAAACACCAGAGTCCACCATCGAGAACAACAAGGCCACACATCGCTTTTCGACCCATAACCACATACGCGATGGGGAGGATGGTCTCACTCCCTGCATCACCCCAACAACCTCCGAGCCCTCCCCTGGACGGAGGCCCAATGAACCTATCATCGCTTCTCTGATCTTCTTCAATGCACCCTGTAAGGTCTCCAACCTCCTACAATGCAATGGGACTCCCGCCACCTACAGTCTCCACTCCACCCCATCCCCTGAATTGCATTCCAAGAAGCATGGTCTCCACTACCTTACCACGCCTATGGACTTCGATGGCAGACACGCCTCTAGAGCTCTAGCCACGACCTCCTCTAACCCCTACGACGAAAGTCCCCTAATGCACAACAGACCTCCATAAAGCGAAATAACATCTACTCCACTTCCCTCCTCCCTCGGTGTGTGAATGGCATCCCTGAGCTGCCTCAAATCATCATCTTCACCCTCCCCCATGATTAGCCCCAACAGTGGATCTGTCGATGACATTCCTTTCGCAAGTCGTCCCAGTAGTAGCGCGAGCCCTACCGCGGAGAGTAACTCCACCGCCTTCTCAAGCCCTGATGTCGTCACAGCTTCTAACAGGGACACATCCTCGGGAGTGACCTTCCTAGCCCAGGATCACCCCACCGCGTAATACTCCCGTCGGTGACCTGGCCCTTTGCAACGAAAGCACAATTGCTCAACCTCCTTGCAAGAAAATGGCATACGGTCAGTCGTGCCGCATCAGAAGCACCATCTTGGTTCCCTGCTCGCGAACTTTGAAGGTTGCCAATGCACATTGGTCCGACTCCACGACCCCTCGTCGACCAAGTTCTCCATCTCCACATCCTTAGAGGTGATATTCTCACTCCCCATATTTTTGGTGGCCCTCTCTTCAGCCTCGGTGATGGCCTTTCCCTTGCTAGTCACCGTCCTCTCGCTCCCGCTCTCGCAAAACCCTTCCACCTCTCCATCTTCTATGTTGGAGCCTCAATGTGAGTATTGACAGTTACGGTCTAGAAATGTGTGCGAAACCAATATGATTGTTAGCCTTGTAACCTTGTTGACGTAATTTTATTTATAGCCTCCATAGTCACACCAAACAGCTTCAACTGGAGAATTAAGAAATATTATTTTCTTGATGACATCTTTCATTCTTTGAATATACATCCATGATGGGGTTCTTGTAGTGAAAATAATAGTGTGACATCTTGCTCCAGAAGGTTAATTGTCACAATTACATGACCCATGATATACAGTCACTAGTCATGAGTAAAGCAACTTCTTTTCAAACGGACCAAACCCTTTAATATAGGCAATGACCATTTATGCACAATCATCTTAAAAAAAAGACGAAAGGGCATCCACCGTATAGGTGTGTGCCCAAACAATCACCACTTCTTGAAGAAGCTAACCAACAAAAACAATTGCTAGGCTGTCAAAAATATAGTCATGTACTCCGTCATAAAATATACCAGCTTGTAACATTAACAGTAGGATCAGGCATGATGACGAATGGCAATTAAAATCATTTTGCAGCATCTGAAAGCATGTACTATCCAGGGATCCCAAGGATTGATAGACGTGTCCTTTCTACCACTAATTGAAGAAAGGTGAATTATTTAAAAAATGGCGAAGCCCTCACCCACTATAAGTAGGGTCGGCTACATGGATTCTTGCAAGGTGGAGTATGTGCCAAAAATTCCCATAGATGCAAAGCCAGCAGAATGCAAGAAACATTATACTTTGGAATATTCAACCTGTAGACGATAGCCCACAACTAAATCCAAACTTCATGGGTTGAATTTTAGCGATGAGGGTAGTCATAGAAGGCTGGATTACCAAATCTTAATAAGGTTTATCCTAATTAACATGTATGTATTAGACTTGAAGCCGTCGTTCTTCATACTATCATATAGAAGTGAAATTTTCACGATATAAAGGGTGTGTTGAAAATGGTCTACATTTAGAAATGTTAAGCTGAAACGTCATGAGCAAATATAACTCCTCCACCATAGTAATCCACCTCACAAAATGCATATATATTTATTTACTTATATTGTATTAGTCAGCATACTTCATTTTGGATATCAACTACGATTCCGTGTCCTAGACAAAAAAGGAACAAGAAACTTACTCACCGAGGTAAGAATCATACAAAAGAACCAAAACAATCGAATCCCCCAATTAGATATAAGTTAGAACTGATCATATACCCTATAATCAACCATGAAATCACTACATCATCAATTCTAGGCATGACACCTGATGAGCGAGCATGCTCAGCTGAACAATCGATCTATGCAACTTCTAATCCCCCTTACCCCTGCATATTAAGAGGTGAAACTATCATCATCTCCTACAAAGATGTGGCACAATGTAGTCCCGGTTAAACCAACATACAATCCATCTCTTTCAAATTATAAACAGCATTCCCTTCACCAAATCAATACTGTTTTTGGCTTTTTGCCATCACATTGTGTTCTCATGGAATCACAATAGATTTTTTTTTATTTTTGCGACAACAGACCTCGACTAATCATCCACCTCTCAAAAAAATAATATTAATAATGATAATAAACAATCCCAATTCCACCTAAAGTCCCGAAAAAACAGGCCGCGACTAATCCTCCAAAGAGAGTTTGCAAAGCACAAACTTTCCACTAAGCACCGGATTCCGCGTCAGATTTAGCTTCAAAATTCAAACTTCTCACAAGAAACGGAAGACAAGACGGATCTTTCGCAGGGATAATTACCATATGTCCTCGGGGAAGCCGTACTTGATGAGCTCCTCGTTCTCGTGCTTGTCCAGCCCCATGTAGATGGTGTAATCCCCCACATCAGGCCGCGCCTTGAAGTAGAACACCATCGCTTCCCCGCCCTCGCGTGAATCGAACCCTAGATCGTCTGAACGATCAGCAAAAGGCCGATCTTTTCAGGAAGGTGTGATCAAAAATTTGGGGTTTCACCGCTATGGGAATCGGGCTGGTGGACGATGGGAATTTGGTCTAAGATTTCTGGGTGGAGCACAGCATGAGGGGCTGCGCGTTTCTTTTTAGATTTTAAAAAAAAAACAAAGAACGGGAGAACTTCGGTTTTTATTCGGCGGTTTGAAGGACCTGTAATTTTCGCCTTATCTATCTGACCCTATAAATATAGGGCAATTTACATTTACCTCCCTCGTATAATGTTTGATTGCCAGGAGGATCCTTCGTCGTTGTATTGTACAGTGAGTAGGGATGAAAATGAATGTGAATATATTTGTATCTGATCTGTTATCGTATTCTTTTTTATAGATATTTTGACATTCGTATTCGTATTCGTTTTAAAATAGATGCGGATATGGATACCATTTTGATATTCGTTAATATTTGCATTCGTATTCATAAATTCGTTTTTGTAAATAAGTATAATAATAGATTTATGTATATGTACGTAACAATGTTTTATGATTGCATTCACCATTGTTGATATAAATTTTATGATATATATGGTATATCTATTTTATGTACAAATCATCTTAAATATATATATATAGTTAATCTATTAGAAATTTATGTTATTATTCGTATCCGATTTGTATTCGTTTTTTAAGGATATGATAACACATTTTTCACATCCATCAATATTCGTATCCGCATTCATATTCGTATTTAAAAATAGATAAGGATATGATTATACCTATATCTATATTTGTATCCGACCGTTTTCATCCCTAATAGTGCGAGAAGCTTTGGAGTCCAACAATAGGGCAATCACTTTGAAGATACTATGTGATAAATATTGGTTGAATCTTACAAAGTGATTCAACATACGTAATTAATGCCAGTAAATTGTTGTTGATTTCATTCAGTGTAGTTTTTCTAGATTATTTACTACTATTTAGAAATAGGGTTGGGGAGTATGCACACAGTTGCATGTAATTCATGCACCGGGATCTATATCTTCCATGTTTTTTACTTTTTTGGAAAATATCATCATGTATATCCATCCCTATATCCCTCCTATATGTCATTCAAATTTCGTCAGAAACAGAGACTCATATGCCTTCCATCTAGAATAGGTAATTTTAACGGTTTTAGAATTGCTGTAATCGACCTCTTCTAGATGGAGGGCATAGGAGTCCATGTTTCTAACGAAATTCGAATGACATATATGAGGGATATAGGGATGAATATACATGGTGATATTTTCCAAAAAAAGTGTAAAAACGTGGAAGATATAGATCCCAGTGCATGTAAAATTACATGCACCTGGGTGCATGATCTCCAACTCCTTAGAAATAGGGATTGGGGAGTACGCACTCAGGTGCATATAATTATACATGCATCGGGGTCTATATCTTCCATGTTTTTTTACTTTTTTAGAAAATATCACCATGTATATTCATTCCTATATCCTTCCTATATTCATTCGAAATTCGTCATAAACAGTAACTCATATACATTCCATTTAAAACAAGTAATGTAACGGTCTTAGAATTATTGTAATCGACTTGTTCTACATGGAGGGTATAGGAATCTCTATTTCTAACGAAATTCGAATGACATATAGCAGGCTTGTTACAAATAACTTATTATTGAAATGCTCTAATGGAGATTTATGTGAATATTGAGGAAATTACAATTGTAAGAGTAAAATATTGACGTATTGATCTAAAGTACCGATGATATATTTATATTTTAGGACTTGTGAATATTTGAGAAATTACCGGTAAGATATTTAATTAAGAATACAAGTTTATAGGTCAAACTTACCGATTAAATGGTAATTTATTACAGATATGGCAAGGACTGATTTTTTCAACTTATAAATTGGTTATATGTCACAAATTGAATTACGAAAATTACTGGTTAAAGATAAATTATTACTAATTAAATTGTAATTTATTCATGAGTTGCTGCGAAATAATCTCTTGCAAACTTAAAAAGCAAACTCATGATGCTGGAAGAAATTACAGACGTAAATGCGATAAATTTAGTATGGTTTGATATGGATTGCAATGTGTATTTCTTAAGTTACTGACAATATGATACTGATCGTTTTTAACAAAAGTTGGCTCAGCAATAAGGATATTATACGATGGACTATTGTATTACCAATAGACTTAAAGATAAATTTTGTACATAGTTTATCAGAGTTTACATTAAAAACGTACTAAGTCTTCTTCCACTATAAGTAGGATTGGCTATATAGATTCTTGCTTAAATCTATGTTGAAAGATTCGACTGTTTTCTACGTTGGCCGTCGACTACCTAACACAACCCCTACAAAAGTGGGATTTGAACATAGTTTACATTGATTAGCAATAATCATTAGGCTGTCTAGCTTGCTCTCTGTAGTTCGACCTCTACATGCTTACATGCTATACATCTTTTTTTGTAGAGTATAATAAATTGTGCCTCGCATTTTTAACTATTCATTGCTTATTTACACATTGTGGGTACTTGCAAATGCAATTTGGCTAAATTGAATTACAATGATAGACATATATTGACTATATTAAGAATCATGTTGTTACATAATGCATATATAATAATGAACTGAATTAAAGCACTATATTTTAGTACATAGAAAAATTAAAATAAGTAAGTTTTGCTAAGGAAATCATTAAAAAAGCACAATATTGTGAAAATAAAGATCCAACTTCAAAAGAATTCAAAATTATAGATAGGTTTACATCGAAACAAAAGGCAAGCGGGTAACAAGCTGCGCTGCTAGCCCTTTTTGAATTTTTGCTAAGATTGTTTACAAAAAAAAAGCTATTAATGGTACTTCCTAAAGTTGTTGCATGTAATTTAAATTTTTGCTAAGATTGTTTACAGGTGAACATTAGTTTGCAAGTAAAAATATCGTGATTGCAATATGACAAACAAATGTGCATGTAAACAAGACAAAAAGAAGCATGAAGTTTCAAAAAATATACCGTGGTATTCAAAGTTTTAAACACACGCTACAAAATAGGAAACACATGCAACATAAAAATCTGTCCACCTCGGATTTTCAAAGTTGGAAACACACACAACAAAATCGGATTTATATTATATTTTAATAATATCATTCGTTTGAATCATTTCATACCAGATACAGATTTGAACACCTAACTCTATTTAGTATCTGGATCTGTTTTCCCAATAGATTTTGATGAAGCAAATATGAACATAATAATACACATCTGAACAATATTCAATCAGACTCATCCCTACCTTTGCATGCATAGATGTTACAACATGATAAGTACTACAAGACTCAAGGAATCGATCCGAGGTACGCCGTTCCTCTTGTGCGATAAAGCGAGAGAGATATAGAGAGAGGGAGAGATGGAGAAGGTCGGGGGCTCCCGTTAGGCGAGTGATTTCCTGTGATGCGTTTCCCCTCCGTCTGGGGAGGTTTATATAGGGCGTATGCCCTCGCCACGTCCGCCCCTTCGACCACGCCCCTTGCGGTTACGGCCTCCGTGAGACCCGGTCGTCGTAACCGCCGGCTCCGCAATGGCCGACGGTGGTTCTTGACCTACTTGGTCATATTTCATTCTACATCTCCCACTTGACCAAAGTGGTCAAGACATATATACTCCCACTATTCGTGTAGTATATACATGGAGATTTATCATGTGAGGATCATTATCTAAAACCTCTTCCTTGACTCATACATTCATGAGTCCCATTAAACCAACATGTTTAATGTAGGTTCCTGCTGCTATTCCCTTCGTTAGGGAATCAGCCAACATGTCACTGGTAGGTATGTAGGTTACCGTGATTTCTTGCTTCGCCACTATATCTTGTACATAGTGATATTGGATCTCAATGTGTTTTCCTTTAGAACTATTAGCCCCACTATTGATCAAGCTTATCGCAGCTTGATTGTCACAATACATTTCAATTGGCCCTTTTACCAATTCGAGGCTTAGGTTCTCTAGAAAACGTCTGATCCATACAGCATGTGTGGTGGCCATGCTACATGCAATGTACTCAGCCTCCTGTGTATGTCGAGATACACATCCTTGTTTCTTGCTACCCCAAGAAACGGCTGCACCACCAAACATGAACAGGTAACCTGATGTGGATTTTCTATCATCCACATCCCCTCCGAAATCGGCATCGGAGTATCCTACCACCTCAAGCGATTCTGCTTGATACACAAGTTTTAGATGTACTGTCCCTTTCAGATATCGAAGAATCCTCTTTACAGCTTCCCAATGTGCTGGACCGGGATTGCTTTGATATCTACTGACTAAGCTTACTGGATAGGCTAAGTCAGGTCGAGTACACAACATTGCATACATTAGACTTCCCACTGCTTGTGCATATGGTACATCTAAAGATTTCTGCCCCTTTCCGGGACACTGACTCTTACTGAGTCTCTTTCCCATCACAAGTGGTGTTGGAGCTGGAGTGTTGTTCTGCATTCCAAATCTCCTTAATACAGTATGCAAATATCTTTCCTGACTAAGGCTCAATGTTCTTGAGTCCCTATCTCTTGTTATTTGAATTCCAAGAACATAGGATGCTTCGCCCATGTCCTTCATCTCAAATTCATTGCTCAATTTCTGTTTGATTTCATTGAGCATTTGTATGTCATTACCTGCAAGCAGGATGTCATCTACATACAATGACATGATTGCAAACCTGCTCCCACTCTTCATGACATACACACAGTTATCCAATTTATTTGAAACAAATCCAAATTGAATAACTTTCTCATGAAATTTGAGATACCATTGCCGTGAAGACTGCTTTAAGCCATATAATGACTTTCTTAACTTGTAAACCTTTTTCTCCTGACCTTCAACCTGAGATCCATCAGGTTGTCGCATATAAATCTCCTCCCTCAATTCTCCATTAAGGAAGGCCGCTTCACATCCATTTGGAATAATTCCAAATCCATATATGCGACTATGGCTAAGATCATCCGAATGGATGCAAACTTAGCCACTGGAGAGTAGGTTTCCTGGAAGTCTATTCCAGCTTGCTGAGTATAACCCTTGGCAACTAATCTGGCTTTGTATGTGTCAACAGTACCGTCAACTCGGTACTTTTTCTTGAATACCCACTTACATCCTATGGATTGCCTACCTTCTGGCAAATCACATAATTCCCAAACACCGTTTCGCTCGATTGAGTCCAACTCATCTCTCATGGCGGCCGACCATGATTCCGACTCAGATGAAGCCATAGCTTCATTAAAGGATATGGGATCTGTACAATCCGCGACATCCTCATCTACGGTGTAACACGACGCCTCGCATCCATAGAAATGGTAATCTTCCATCCATGCGGGCCGTGTTCTGGGTCTCTTGTTGCCGATTATACTCGTGGGTTGTGTGGGTCCACCCACTTCATCTAAAGGATCATCATGTTCCATAGGTTCATTCTCTACATTTGGATGGTTGATATCATCCTCAAGTTCTTGTCTAATGCTCAAGTCGTCTTCATTGTCTTGTAAGACAATCAGAGGATCTGATTCCTCTACTTCATGCTCCTTTTCTTGATGAATTTCAAGAAAAGTTGCATCACGACTTTCGATCAGACCTTTAGTTTCATGGAAGAACCTATACCCTTTAGAATTTTCACTATATCCAATAAACTTGCACTTTAATGTTCTGAAGTCTAGCTTGTCTCTAAGCTGACTCGGTACCAGAACATGTGCAGCACATCCCCATTTCCGGAGATGGCCCAATTCGGGCTTTCTGCCATTCCATATTTCATATGGCGTTGATTCTACGGACTTGGTGGGAATCCTATTCTGTATATAGTTCGCAGTCAACACTGCCTCTCCCCAGAATTTCTTGGAGAGTCCTGAGTGTGAAAGCATACACCTTACTGCATTCATCAAAGTTCGATTCTTTCTTTCTGCTACACCATTCTGTTGTGGTGTATAGGGCATTGTAGTCTGCCTACGAATGCCTGCCTGAATACAGTAATCCTCAAATTCCTTTGAGGTATATTCCCCACCTCTATCTGTCCTAAGAGTCTTGATTGATTTTCCCAATCTTGTCTCCACTTCTGTCTTATATCTCTTAAAAGTTTCAAGTGCTTCCGACTTTCTTCCTAAGAGATAGACATAGGAGAACTTCGAGTAGTCATCAATGAATGTTATAAAGTATTCCTTATTTCTATGTGTGCTGACGCTCAGTGGTCCACATATGTCTGAATGGATCAAACCTAATAACTCCGTTGATCGAATTCCGGTTGAGAAGGGTTTTCTCGTCATTTTACCGGTCAGACAGTGTTCGCAGGGCAATGTCCTTGCACCCGTGATCTTAGGCAACAAATTTGCCTTAATCATTTGATCCATCTTAGAATTTCCTGGATGACCCAGTCGCATGTGTCACAAGTCATAATCAGACAAACAACACAAGGAATAACCAGAAGAGACATTCATTGATTCACTAGAATTTATTACAGGAAGACAGAATAAGTCATGCTCGGGCACAAACTTTCCCATTGCATAGACCTTCTTATTCTTTCCTATGGATACACGCTTATTATAAAACCTAACTTCAAAGTCTTTCTTGAGCAGCACTGGGACAGATATCAGGTTCCGACGTATCCCCGGGGCATATAGTACATCATTCAGTACCATAATACTATCTCCCAGGTCAAGTATGTATGTCCCAACACCTTCCACGTTCAGGTAGGTGTTGTTCCCCATGAAGATCCTCTGTTCGCCTTTGCTCAGCTCCTTGAAGTCCACCAGACCTTCCTTCGTCTTGGCGATGTGTCTGGTTGCTGCAGAGTCGATCCACCATCCATCACTGTCTGTGATGATGGAGTTGCATTCCACGACTGCCGTGAATTCCATTTTCTTTTTGTCTTTATTTTCAGGCACTTTAGAATTTCCTGGCTTCTTCTTGTTGGGGCAATTGACCTTGAAATGGCCATATTTGCTACAACCGTAGCAAGAGCCGTGTGGCCTTGGAGGGGCCTAGTCTTTTCTTTGCGTGCACGGCATTCGCTTCTTCTTCCTCCTCGACCTCAAAGATCTCAGCTTTCGATCTTTGTTTGGAGAGGTCATGCTCAATTGCCAACTGTGTAGGTAGGTCCGTCACGGACTTAATGTTGCCATTCATCCTCAGAGATGTGGCAACCATGTCAAATGACGGAGGAAGACTTCTTAATATGGCTGCGATCTGCATCCTCTCCAGAATTGCGCAATCAGCAGCGGCAAGATCCTTGGCCATCACGATCATCTTGTTCACGTGCTCGAGGACGCTTTCAGATTCCTTCATTCTACACGAGTTGTATTTGTGTAGAATAAGCTGGACGCTCACCTCCGATTTGGAGTGGTATTTGTCCTTAACAGCGGTCCAGAGCTCGTAAGCTGATTCGCAGGTCTCAAAGACCCGAATCAGGTTCAGATCCATGTGGGTCAGCATAAAGCTCCTAGCCCTATTATCTATTTTCTCCCACTGTTCGCGGGACCTAATTTCATCCACAGTTGGATTCTCAGATAAGATTGGGCCAGGTTTGTCTATGATGGTGTGTATGCTATCGTGTAGCAGGCCATAGTAGATCTTCCCACTCCATAATTCATAATTGGTACCGTTAAGGTACTCAATTTTTCCTACCTCAGTGGCAATTGTTTTGCTTGTCATTTTTGTTGATCTAAAGAAATAAATATATGATTGTGTGAGATTTTGTAACCAAGAATAAGCAACGATAAAGTTTTTTTATAGCGATTAAGACCAAAAAAAAGAGGAATAAATAGTTTTGATTATCGAAAGTTAAAAAGTTGTTTTAATCCAAGTTTAATGAGCGGTCTAAATTACCAAAGTTAAGCAACGGGTTTTAACTTTTTTTTTAACAGAGGCAATGTTAAAGGTTAATATTATTTACTAAAAAAATTTAATGAAGGCAAACCAAAATATTATGAAACTGCATATGAGGTCCCAATGCAAACAAAGAAAACAAAAAAAAGGGTTTCTCGTGACCAATGGTAAGAAGGATTGTATAGCAAAAATAAGATTGAAAAAAGGGCTCTGCAATTCACGGTTGTACAACAAAAAAAAAGGTTTTAAATCAAAAAAAGAGGGTCACGAGATTCCAAAACAAAAAAAATGGCTTCAAAAGAAACGTAAGTGGATGAAGCTTTGCTATATAAAAGAACAAAGGATGGGGTATTTAAAAAAAACTATGCACGTTATGGGTTAACGTGATTCAGAAAAGTGAATTCACGTGAGAGCTAAAGTGAATTCACGTGGAGACGTCAGAATTTAATATTATTAAAAACTGATTCACGTGACACAAAATAATTGCAAAAAGAGAAACTACCAATGGAATCTGTATTCGAGGCCAACGTCAAGGGGAAAAGAATAGACATACAGGCAAAAAAAACACGGGGCTTATACCAAAATAAAACCGGTGGCCCCCACACAAAAAAAAATAAATGAATAAAAGGCATTACCTTTCGTCTAGGGTTACTAGTGGGGAAGATATGTTGAACGACAACAACTCAAGAAGTGTCGGCGGCGGCCAAAATCGAAGGAGGGCGAGCAGCAGTTGCGGCGTCAATGAAGATGACGATCGGATTGAATCGTAAACACTACTCTGATACCAGTCAAGGGTTTGCACGAGGTATGCCTTCCTCCTTTAGCTGCGAGAGAGAATGGGATCGAGAGAGAGGGGTTTGGGGAGGGGGCTCCCAACGGCGAGGCTTTGAGCTGATGACTCTTCTCCTCCTCGCGGAGGTCTTTATATAGGCGTGAATGCCCTCGCTTAGTCCGCCCCCTTCCCCCACGCCCTTCGGTTATGGCCTCCTAAAGACTCGGCCATGCCGCAACTGCCGCCCCCCCCCCCCCCGGATCGGGCGGCGACGGCTCTTGGCCACTTGGTCAACAAACCATTCTACAAAGACAACGCATCAGAAAATGTGTTGAAGAAGAAATCTATGCAAAGAACGAATCATTACAGATCAAAGATTTTACATGAGAAATTCATCTAATGTGGAAGGCGAAAATCACAAGCAGAGAGAAGTGAGTGTTTCATTTATCAGAAGGCTGGTCTTATAATAGAGCTACATGGGACAAATATAACATTAATGGAAACATGAGGAGAAGCGAGGCCGTGCATTTAAAGTAGTCAAACCCTCTAAACAATACAACATCATCAAGAAGATGAGATTAACAGCTCATGAAAGCAATATACAATAGATATTGTTTGCAGGCATCTGCATATCTACGAGCATGATGACAAAAACAGAAAAAGAAGCTTGTAATCAACAGCCAATTTTATTTCACTAACTCTGCTGATACTCGAGAAGCATTAATCATGTCACCATCGTATTGAAATCCATCGGTGCGTGATCTTCTAGCTTCGCCCAGCATATTGATGTTAATCAGAAAGCCAGCAGGGCTGGGAAATGAGACAGCTCAATATGGAACTGGAATGCGGACATTGGGAGGGCCAGAGGCCATATCCTTTAGAAGTAGATCAAGAAGAGATCGGGCTATAGGGCCTTCCTTGCCTGGAAGCAAAGAGAAGATTAAGAAAGGTAATTAGACGAATACATAAAAATAAACGAAAATGAAACACAGTATTGGCTATCGCGTTAAAGAATGGATCTTCAGACAGCCACATGATTTGGTTGGACAGGAAAATTGTAATAACCAGGATTAAGAGTTCCAATGGAGAAAAGTACCTACTGATCATGCAACCAAGGTTGAGCTCGTTGATGATGGAATGATTGGGAATTGAAATCAACTGAAATTTGATTGGAAAATATTTGCACTAGTTGACTGTCGGAATCGCTGGGCATCGAATTACTTGTAACATTCTGGATTCTAGTTTACTTCTCATTAATGAGCTTTTGAATAGACTGATTTTTCACTGGAAAACTCATTCATAACTCACAATGACATTGCACAAAAATAGACTAACAGAAACTAGGTTTGACACAATGAAGATTAAATTATTGGAAAAATCCAAATAGAAGCTGGAAACCAAAGCAATCTATGATGTACAATATTTCGCCGTCCACGTGTAATGTCATTGCGAGTTATGGATGGCTTTTTAACGAAAAATCTATCTTTATTCAAAAGTTCATTCATGAGGAGTAAACTAGAATCCAGGATGTTGTAAGTAATTTGATGCTCAGGGATTCTGACAGAGTCAATTAGTGCAAATATATTCCAATCAAATTTCAGTTTATTTCAATACTTAACTGTTCCAACCGTTGAAAATGTTGTACTTGATGTATAACTTATAGATGCAAAGCATACAATGAGATGGAAGAAAAGAAGTGATTATGAATTGTAGGAAATGCTATCTCAAAACTGGAAAATGGTTGATCTGGGACTGGGATTTATCTAAAAGGTAAGAGTAAAGCTGTTGACCAAGATGTCTGTATAATGATCGATGACATGCAACTGAAGAAGAAAATAGCAAGAGAGAATGACATCCCTAAGGTACAGCAAAAGCATTAAAACAATTCAAATTTTCTTCAAACTACGTATAGGAGAACGTACCGTTGCCGATGATACTGTCATCCCATTGTACAACTGGTGTTACAAAAACACCGCTACCAATGAGCATCATCTCACAAGCCCTTTTCCCTTCTTCAACTGTAATGTTTCCCACACTCACACCTGTAACAATCCCATCTTCCACTAGTTTCTCAGCAAGAATAAGAATCCTTTTAGCGGTGCATCCACTCAGAATTTTGTCAGACAGAGGCATCCTTAATTCACCATTTGCCAACACGAATGCCACATTCATGTTTGGCCCTTCTGCAATGTACCCTTCATCATCGAGCCAGATTCCAGCATATCCACCATTTTCATCAGCTTCCATCTTTGAAAGAACGTTTGGTAGATAGTTCACACTTTTCATGACAGCAAACTGCGGTGGCTTCATCGGAATAGACGAGGTTACCACTTTGACTGCTGTGATTTCTAGCGGAGATGTGCGTTTAATCACAACAGCATAAAGAGCAGAACTTGGACAGTTGGATGGAGATAAATTGAAGTCACCTGGTCCTGCAGAAAGCCAATATCGCACAGATCCATTCCTACATTTTGATGCACTTGCTGTTTCTACAAGAATGCTTCTTATTTTTGTGCGGTCAAATGGCAGCTTTATTTTGGCCATGGATGCTGACCTCAAAAAGCGATCTAAGTGCTGGTCTAACTCGTACAAATACCTGAGATCGTGCATATATGGAAACAGTCACAATCCCCAGTTAATGTTTCTTTTAAATTACTTTGTGATTAGAATATGAACGAATAATAAACAAAAATAATGAAGTGGCTTCTGGAGTCGGTATGGAAAAATTGACAATGAACATTCAATTTATAGATCCAGCTCTGAGAGATTGATCGAAATGATTAGCCTCACCCATCCATTATAATTGCAGTATCAAACACACCGTGGCCTCTATGGACCATATGATCATCCATTGGAATCACCATAGCTGCAGGATCAGTCGTAATTCCTCCAAAGATACTAGAATACATGGCACAATAGGATTGCACGCTACTTCTGATTGATTTAAATCTTTCCATGACCTACAAATTATTAAATACGTCACATACTCAATTTAAATCAATGAAGATCAACTCATCAAATATGCTGACAACAATTTGAGAAGTATACACATCACAGTTAAGCTGCAATATTCCAACTGATAAAATTAACCAAATACACATGGAATAGTTAGAGAGAGAAAATGTCCTAATTCCTGATTAAATTTAGTGTGCAGAATTCAAAAATCAATGTAAAGATTATTGCTAGCAAATGAACCAAAAAATCAATAAAAAGAGGAAATTACAACCAGATGCGTCTACTTATAATACATTGATAGTAGCTACTGCAGTTTCATTAATACTAAGTAACTGCATTTTGACTGTTTAAAAATCATACTCTATTATCACGAAGTCTGTTGAGGAATATTAGCATGGCCAGGATCACTGTACAAGTGACCACTCTTCGAGAATCGAGAATTCCTTTAGACTTTCTAAGCGGATAAACAGAAATCCGTCTACTACCAAAAAGGCAAAAACTATAGAAGTGTCATCCCTTAGTGGCAACCCCACTGTTCACAAGAACAACATCATCTGAATTTGCCGGAGGAAGACAAACAATGCAAGGTACTTGCTAATGGGCTTATGCATGTTCCAATAGAGTTGACATACATAAGAAGGGAAAGGCCTAGGTTATAGTCAAAACAAATAGATCCAAGGATCGTACTGGGAAACAATAACCAAAAGAAAGAAGTTAAACTAAGTGTTGGCAATAAACAAATGATCAAGCAATCCACAAAGAAATCTAACCATGATGTATATCAATTGATATAGGAACTCCTATAAAGTAGATAGGGGGAAAACCTCTGACAAATGGAGGGAATTTCTTATAGATGAAGGAGAAAAGGCAAGCAAATGCAAACCAAATGAACAACCCAGAACCCATGGATAGACCTTTCTTGTAGAAAGTATCAGACCTTTCTTGTAGAAAGTATCGATTACAAGTCACGCCTTATCCTAATATATATTGTTTCGCGTAGTGAAAATCAAACGCAAACCAAATGAACGAGCGAGCGAGCAGGCAAAAAATCACACGACATATATACGCAGTTCATCCCCTAATTTGACTGTCATTGCCAGTGATATCCTTCTTTTGTGAAAGCATGATGGTACAAAAGAAACTTTCGTCAAACATAAACCTAGGGGATCTACATAATAGCAACATACAGATGGATTGAAGATGGATCCAAAAATCGAAATTCAAACCAAAAATAACACAATAATAAAACGAGACCCTTTTTAAAATGGTGGGCTTCATCTAGCAACCATATAGGGAGCTCAACAACTCTGGTTATGCAATCCATTGGGTCAAACAGATAGCTAATGACTCAAGGCACCTCAACATATGCATATGGACCATGCATTCATGATTATAACGGAACGTTAATTTTCCTGGTTGACCAGAGTTTAGAGACACCTCTTTTCTAAATATAGTATTTAATTCGATTATAGGCTTGGATCCTTCAGATCAACTTCCTCTTTTCATGTCACAAGAAGATTCCTCAAAGCTAAACCCACCTTCTGATCCAATGAGACTTGTGCCTCCCTCTTTTCCAGCAGTAAACTAGAGACCTGGTCGATCATTTATATCTAGTCCTTAACCCTTTGCATTGAGAAATGTGCATTGCACCCTCGCCGGTGTGGCTTTCATCGAACCGAATCTTAACGAACGAACCTATGTTCAAGTTAAATTAATAAGAAAGCTCAAAAGTTCGAATTCGAGTTTAGTTTCATAACATATGTTTGAATTCATAAGAAAAAGAAAATACATAAAACATTGAAAGATAAAAGTATTTCTCAACATTACCCCTCAAAATGGAGGATAGATGCCAATCATGCTCAACTTGGAACATCTCTGAAATGATCATATGACTAGAGCCTTGGTAAAAACAGTTGATGTTTATTTCCCCAGCTGACGTGAGAAGTAGAGATAAAATCCTTATGAATCATATCACGTGCATAGTGACAATCTACCTTAATGTGCATGATCCTTTCATGGAAGGCAAGATTGTAATGAAGAGAACAGTCTGGTTGTGACATTATAGATGTATGATGTGTTAATATCTAGGCCAGTTAGAGCAGATCTAACCCACATCATCTCTGTGTTCCCCAACGTCATGGCTCTATACTCTGACCCAACACTAGATCTGGCAACCATAGTCCGCTTCTTGCTTTTATGACACCAAAGAGCTCCCTATAAACACCGCAAAGCTTGAGGTAGATTTCATGTCCTTGGGGCATACCGCATGGTCTGCATCTGCACATACCTTAATAGCAAGGGATGTCCCTCTGCTAAAGAGAAATCGAGTAACTGGAGAGGACTTCATATTCCTAAGAATTATGTGAACCACATCCATATGTGCTTGTCTGGACTACTCCATAAACTGGCCAATTTTTCTTACAAAAAAAGGAGATGTCTAGCCTGGTAATGGCCGCATCAAGGAGCTTCCCAACGAGCACCATCTATCTCTTCTTGTCCACCTCCTTTGTATCATCATCATTATATAAGTTCATGTTGGGATCCATGGGAGTAGTGGCAGATCTGCAATCTGTCATGCCTATCTCTGAGAGGAGATCAGTAACATATTTCTGCTAGGTCATCACAAGACCCTGTTGGTTCCTGGAGAACTCAAGCCTTATGAAGTATCGTAAATTGCCAAGGTCCTTGGTGACAAACTATTTTCCAAGGAACTTCTTAGCCGCACTCATACCCAGCACATCATCGCATGTAACAATGATATCATCAACATAGACTAGTATAACAACGATACCTCCCTAAGTCCCATGAACAAACAGTGAATGAATCGCAGTCGATCTTGTGAAGCCCTGGTGCTCTAGCAAGTCCAAGAGCTTCCAAAATCATGCTCTAGAACTCTGCTTAAGGCCATAGTCTGCAAACATTCTAACACTTCCCCTCATCAGTGAACCAAGGGATGTTGCATGCAGATCACCATATGGAAATGCATTCTTCATATCTAGTTGGGAGAAGGATCAATCCAATACCACGACAATAGAGAGAATGATCTGAAGGGTAGAATGATATGCCACAGGAGAGTCCAACCCATAAGTTCGAATGAATCCACGAGCCACAAGCCTAACCTTCTAGCGATCAACACTGACATCTGCACCATGCTTCATTATAAACACACATTTCTAGCCAACCACAGAAACCTCCATAGGAGCAGTGACCAAGCTCTATGTGCCATGCGATTATTGCGCGGCCATCTCCTCCTCCATAGCAAAATGCCACCAACTATCTCGCATAGCCTCCTAATATGTCTGTGGGATCTCCACAGCTGATAGATCCACAACAAACCTCTTCAAATCCATTGAAAGAAGTTTTAAAGAAACATGAGCAGTGAGAGGATACGTTGCACAAATACGCCTCCACTTCCGGAAAGCAATGGGCACATCATGGTCCTTTGTATCATTTGAGGCATGTAAAGTAGCCTCCTGAGAAGGCACGTACTCATCATGTAAAGTTGTCAGTTGTATAGACAAATCACCAACACCATCAGTAGAAACAAAGTACTCAAAACATACTCAAGGCATGATGGATGATGGGGAAGGCTCATGAGCAGGTGGTAGAGAAGGTGGCATGCGAATGTAAAAATATGGTAAAAACTAAGCTGAAATACTAGAAGATGGGGGCAAAGGAGCAACCACATTAGGAGGTGAAGGTGGTGGAGGTAGTTGTGGCGGAGGATGAACCACATATCCACAACTAGATGGGGCGACGACATAGGAGGAGGCATGTAGGCATCCTTTCCAAAGTCAGACAAAGTCAACATGTCACTTGTAGGAAAAGAACATGATTTTTTTAGAGAAATACATGATTGAATCGATGAAAATGACATCAGCATTGAGTCATTGACATAGTACTTTTGTCGAACAGGATCAAAGCATTGATACCCCTTCTGAGTCCAGGAGTAGCCTACAAATACATACTTTTTTTAGAAGTAAATGGTCTCCCTAGTTCGGAACCACCGCAGTATATGCATATTCTAGATATAAATAAAGTCTTAGAAGATACAAAAAAGAGAAATTATGTGGCCCAAGTTTTACGTAGCGCTCGACAATGCTCGACCACGTTCTCAGAGTAAAAAGTATTTTCACCAAAAAACTACATCATTTCTAGAACACCAAATCGCCCATAAAAATACAAAAATAATGATTGAGTGTTCTTGTTCCGAGCCATTCACCAATCTCAATTCCCTCCAAAAACCTGAGCTACTCTGCCCAACGGGCCATGTATCCATGCCTCACCCCAAACCCGAGCCAAACAGACACATGAAAAGAACAAGTGATCCATATCTTCCACTACCTCTCCACACCTGCCGCATGTGTCGTCTCCCACCCCCAACATTCGCCCCCTTCGCTCCTTGGTGAGAATTTTTCCATGTCGAAGAAATCATAGGAAAATCTTGATACAAATTGGGACCCTACATTTCCAAATCATACGCATGTCCATTGCCAGCTCTTCCTAGTCTTCCTCATTCCTTGCGTCCTCCTCCACCAAACACGGATATGCCTTCTTGACCGAGAACTTGCCACCCCCCTTGCTAAATGGTCTCTTCCTTCCCCTGGACCCTCTAACCACGCAAGCTCAGAGTGCATCTCCATAAAGTCGTTGACCCTTTGGTCTGAAAGTTCAGAGGCAAAAGTTGGGGCCCAAGATCCCAAATCCTACACCCGACGAATCGAAACCTCCTTGTTCACCGTCAACTGCAGCAACCTTGGGTACCTCAACCCCATCGCGTCATTCCCCGTCCAGTTATCCTGCCAGAAACGGAAACCATTACCATTCTCGAGGATTGGCCTCAACCTAGATGTCAGCTCCGGAGCCACCTGCACGATGCCACTCCATAATACGAGGATGGAAGGTGACCAGCTTTAATCTCAAGATCCCGTAAACTTTTCTCATCAATCTACATGCCAAGTCCTCCGAGATTCCAAATAACTGGACCATCCATTTGGCCATGAATGTTTTGTTCGTCTCCTCCATCCGTAAGATCCATATGCCTCCATTTCCCTTTGGCTTGGTGACACTCCTCCAATCCACCAAATTTATTCCCTTCATACCTTGTCGCCCATCCGACCAAAAGAACATTCTCATCAACGCCTCCATCTTACTTCGCACCCCCACCGGCAACAACCTTGTAGAGAAGAAAAAACAAGAATTGTAGACAGAACATGCTTAAGGAGATTCAACTTCCCTCCCCTAGACAAGGTCACCATCTTTCACCCCGCCAACTTCCCCTCCAACCTCTCCAACAGCCCCTTCCAAACCCTCATTTTGTGCCTCACATCTACCAATAGCATGCCTAGATACATGATAGGCAATGACGCCGACGGGCACCCCAGAGCCTCCGCTACACGCTGCCCCTCCGCCACGGAAAGTCAAACGGAACCACTAGCGATTTTTCCATATTCACCCTTAGGCCCGACAACCCCAAAGATCTCCATTATGCAAGATGCTCTTCGAATATTCTCATCCCTAGCCCACAAAGACATACTTGACATCTCTCGAGGAGAGCTTGTCACGACCAGGAGTTGGATGATGAATGAATGCAACAGAGCCAAAGACACAAGGTGTATAAGAGAAAAGATCATTCTCAATAAATTCAATCGAGAAAGGAATCTTCTCTCCTAATATAGAAGACGGCATGCGGTTCATCAGATAACAAGCAATAAGGACCGCATTACCCCCAAAAAGAGTGGAGAGCACAACTTTGAATCAGATGAGTCCTGGTAACATCAAGTAAATGATGATGTTTGCATTCAACAATACTATTGCGTTGGGAAGTGTACTCACAAGAAGTTTGATGTATAATGCCCAGGGACCGGAAGAACTGAGCAAGTTGTAAAGTGCAGAACTCCAAGGCATTGTCAGAGCGACTATACTTGACAATAGCAAGAAAATATTTTTTTATTTCATGAATAACAGACCTAGTCTTAGACGTTCTTTTTCAAAAGAAAAACCCATGACAGTTTATAAAAATCATCAACTGCTACATGATAGAACATATGCCTCTAATGGTCAATTAACACGATTGGGACTCCGAATATCAAAATAAACCAACTCAAATAAGTTGCTAATACATGAAAAGTAGAGTGGTGATGCTTTCCAAACTGGCAAACCTCGTACTATATGACACAACTTCTACAGAGGAAGGTGACTAAAGCGACGATGCCACATGTACAAAGAGACTAAACCCTGAAGCGTATAATAGAACAACTCTCTTATATATTTCTGTAGGTTTTAATAAACATATTTAGCATGTTATAAGGTTTTGAGGTTATTCTTAATTAATCCGTATCGTGTTGTATCTACATATCTTTTACCTAAATTTTTAGCTTAATAACTAGATGAGTTATGATGATAAGTTGTGTACTCATCAGTGCACTAAATATGTTGAAGGTGGTTGACATTTACCAGAGATATGATTCCAAGGGGTTTTCTCTACACTAGTGTTATTTCCTCGACAAAGAAGTTGCAAATACATTCACCAATGCAATTCCTTGAGTTACTTTTAAGAAGTGTTGTAGCAAGTTGGGCGTGATAGATATATATGCTCCAACTTGAGAGGAGTGTTCTAATATATTAGTCGTCAAGAAAATAGTTGATATTTTTTCTCTCCTTTCCTATTGTACTTCTTTCCTTGTTGTGCTTGGTCTCTTCTCTTTATTAAGAAACTCAAGGCTACGGGGGAAAATATTATTATTATTTCTCAATTTGATGATAATACTATCATGGCACCTCGTGGTTGCAGTTTTGGAAAGGTAACTTGCACATCCCGAAGGGCATCTACGACAAACCTAACTAGTAAATCTACTCTTGATTATTGCCGCTACTAGCAGCCACTTACATGAATGCCATCCATTGTATATATCACTAGAATGAGGGAATGCGACCGGAGGGCAAGGGGTAGGTGTGGATGAAGAAGCATCCGGATGCTTTAGAATGTCTGTTAACTGCGTCAGTAGTGTTTGTGAACTGCCCTTGTTGATTGGTAATAAAAAAATCAATCCAGGAAAACCATTCTATCAAAACCGCTGAGTAGATATTGTAATTATTCACAAGTTCAGATGGTTCTAAATGATTATCCCATAAGATAAAAATCAATCATGTGTTGAAATCTAAATGTTGCAAAGCTGGCATCTTAAAACAAAGATTTATCAATGTCTGCTAAAAAACTGGTTTCATTACGCATATTTCTTCAGATCAGAATCCAAGCACCGCCTTGAAACAGATCACAGAAAAATATCTAAGCATAGGCAGAAGGAAGGCTCCACTCTCTAGGAGCAGATCGTCCGCTGCAATAGGGAGTCAGCAGACTCTGCAGTACCCATTTGAGCTGCTCGATCTTGATCGAGTGGTTCACGCGATTTTACACGGTACGGGTCCATAAAAAGTGTAAAATCGCGTAAACCGCCAGCAGATGATCCATTTCCCCACTCTCTTCGTCTATAACTGTCGTTACCGCCTGAAGGGTATGCAATAGAAGACAGTTTTTCAG
Organism: Ottelia alismoides; assembly: GCA_037367405.1. NCBI lineage: Eukaryota > Viridiplantae > Streptophyta > Magnoliopsida > Alismatales > Hydrocharitaceae > Ottelia > Ottelia alismoides. The sequence goes on from JAZKJV010000462.1 coordinate 222,682, forward strand.
AGATGTTAAGCAAGAGAGCATTTTTCTTTTTCAAGTTACTTAGCGGCCAGTACACAAGTTATATAGATGAAATTGTTGTGACGGCCACAAACGAATTTTTGGATGTTAACTAACGTCAAATTGTGTCAATTTGTTATTGAATGGTAGTCTAAGTAGAATCCTATCGGATTTCTTATGCGCTAATAGACTCAACATAAGAGGAGAATTCGTGGGTATTGCTTCCACGGATCATAATTCACCATATGTGGTGACGATTTTTTTTGTTATTCAACATTGGTAAGCCACATCTTCAAGAGATGACTTAGTTATAAGCCCCCATGCTTCTGCCGGTTGCTTTGGGAAGAAACCCAAAGGAAGTCGACCCATGTTGCTGCAACTGCAAAGAAACTCAAAGGAAACATCTCTTGGACAGGCGGCTTTTCTTTGGATAGATCCAGAGCTGAGTCCGCCTACGTAGATAGCAAAATAAAGATTCGACTCTATAGATGGCGGAATATGCTTTGTAGCTGCACTACACACGGATTTTCCTCCTCAACATAATGCCGTTCTGCTTGGGAACACTTTAACGTAAGGGGTGAACACCCAATTTCATCGTTACAATTCACAGCTACAATGGCAGTAGGATTCCATACTCACATGTATACAAATCAAGATACCCAATTGCATTGTTTTACTTTCTCCCTTCTAATTATGGCCGACATTGAAGCAGAGAATCACAGTGCGTACCTCTGAGCCCGTCAAGACCGGAACATCATATGTTGTTCTGGCGATCCCCTCGCAGCCTGCAAAGGCATCACCACTAAAGCAGTTCACAGCTTGAAAGAACTCACAAATGCGTAGAAATACAAGGAACTCGTCAACGGAAACTCACGGATTCCGCAATTCCATGACGAGCAGTGGCTGGATCCCGAAATGGTTGGCCGGCACTGAAGAGATAGGCACGAACGATCGGAACTTTGGAGGTGGTTTCTGCTGCAGGGGAAGCCTTTGAAGGGGAAGGGCTGTAGGGAGAGAGCGTTGGACGCCATGTCGGTGACCGTGGATGTGTGGAAGCTGCGTGCGCTGCTGACAGTGAGGGGAGCAACCGTCGCACACTGCACTCCGGTAGATCTTGCAACGTTTTGGTCACGGAGTCAAAGAACAAGGTTTGATATCATGCCGACACCAAACCCAATGCGATGGTTTTATCTCATCTCCTACTCTGCCTCTATCATCTTCGCGATCTCGATTAGTTTTGAGACTATTTTTTATCAAGACTTTTGCATTTATACTCGACTTATTAGCATTTGTTATATGTATGTTCTTTTCATTTAATTAAAGTGAAAGAAGGGATTTATGTGATATTGAGATTATGTTATATTTCCGTAATCTCATTTTATATGTATAGTTGAAAGCCATTCAATATGCAGTTTAGTTGTCTGGTTTTTTTTTTGCTACAGTCTTTTTTTGTCTATGCATATTGTTGAAAGCGATTCAATGAGGTAAATGGGGCTGCCACCAGGGAGTAACCAACTTGGCTACTCCCACCCCTATATTTCTCCTCATTTTTTTATTTTTTTGAAAAATAAAATTTTGTATATTCATCATTGTATCCCTCTCACATTCTATTGAAATTTCGTCAGAAACAGAGACTCCTATGGCCTCCATCCAAACATGGTCGATTTAAAAAATCATGCGACCGTTAAAAAAATGACGTCTGGATGGAGGGCTTAGGAGTCTCTGTTTCCGACGAAATTTTAATAGAATGTGAGAGGGATATAATGATGAATATACAAATTTTTATTTTCCAAAAAAATAAAAAAAATGAGGGAAAAATATGGGTGGGAGTAGCCAAGTTGGCTACTCCCTGAGGGCAGCCCCATTTTTTGTCTATGCATATTGTTGAAAGTTATTCAATTTGCATTTTACCCAAATATGTAATGTTGTCTCACTATTTTGCTAGGGGTTTAGTTTTGATTCAGCTTTTCCTTCCGTTACAGTGAGCTTCGGAGTGCACTTCAATTTAGTTGATTTCATCACACGTTTTCCATTCGATTACTTATGAGGATATAAGAGTTTTTGTTTCTAGCGAAACTTGAATGACATAATATAGAGATATTGTGATGAATTTCATGTATTTATTTTTCAAAAAATTTAAAAAATGTAAGGAAAATGGAGTGGGGAGAGCTAACTAGGCAGCCTTTGTAACACATGTACTTCCAAAGATAGTCTCACATCTAAAACTCATAAAGTATGAGAGAGTGGGTTATAAGTGGCAAGGATTACTACTTGGTAACTTGAACTTAAGCATTTTGGATGGATGTCAACGGGATCCATTTGGATCCGAACTCAATAAGTTGTTAAGGCCAGTTTTCTTCGATAACGAACGAAGGACCTAAATCCGAGACATTACAAATGGTTACAGAGTCAATTTCCCTCTGATAGTGGAAAGGATTATTCGAGAGGTGGAGCCGCCCCTACACGGAGATAGGAGGAAATGGCTACCCAGAGCGTGCAATCGTCACTGTACTGAGAATAAGTGACGGGCCATGTCGCAATGAGAATGTTGAGAATATAAGTGGGGGATGTTGTAACACCTATACCCTCAAATGTAGTCCACATCTAAAACTCACAGAGTGTGAGAGTGGGTTATGAGTGGTGGGATTACTATATGACAACTTGAGCTTAAGCATTTTGGGTGGTTGTCAACGGATCCATTTCGAACCCGAGCCCAATAAGCGGGGGAGGTTGCGAATATAAGTGGGGGAGGTTGTAACACTCATATTCTGAAAGATAGTCAAATCTAAAACTCACAAAGTGTGAGAGTGGATTATAAATGGTGTGATTACTATTTGACAATTTGGGCTTAAGTATTTTGGGTGGTTGTCAACGCATCCATTTCAGACCCGAACACAATAAGTTGTCAGGGTCAATTTTTCTCGATAACAGACCGGGGACGTAAGCCAAAGACGTTACAACCTTATTTTACCCTATCAATATTATTAGTATAGTATTAACAATGTGACCATCGTTTGGTAAGAATCGCCTTAAATTGGTTTTAAACAAAATGGATAATAGGCTAAAAAGTCACTCCTGAGCACAACATTATTGGACATGCGAGCCCACGACGAGCCATTGTGCAACAAATGTTATTGTGGATGTCATTCTCTGATCTGAAATGAAAAATAATTATTTGCACAATAGGTCCCTTGGTACAATTAAGGTTACGTACCATGACCATCTTAACGATCATATGTCTGCTGATTCAATTATTGAATCATAGAGGCCAATGCTTGGATGAATATTTAATGAGTTAGATTGAGGACTCATCAAGCACCGTCAAATGATTGTTAAGAGATGATCTCCAGCCTGAGTAGGAGATGGCAATCCTTTCTCATTTGGCTAATATCTAACTGACCTCTCTGATGCAAGTATTCTGCGTAGGAATTGAAATTCTGAGGTGTTAGATAAGTTAGATAAAAGAGTTGACTTAATAAGATCGAGACAACCAAAGTCATATGTCGTATGCTGTCACGATATAGGCACGCACTCTCTGGCCGGAGACAGATGTGTTACTACATGTCTGAGTATGTACATTTGGCAGACCAATAGGTTGATGATTTAACCAAGATCTATACACCGACGCGTTGGTGTGCGCAAGGGTATGTGAGTAATACGATCTCTCAAAAAGATCATACATGTTCGTTTACTGACACCAGAAGGCATGAACTCACTCATGAGATATTGTGAAGAATTAAATTCCGTGCATGGTCATCTCGTTTTAGAAGCTTGACAGAATTTGTAGGTTTGATATATACTTTTGGAAGTATGTGATCAACACCTGGGTATGATGTATGCTTTTGGAAAGTATATGATCGACACCGACTCCCAATGATCAAATGAGAAATTCAATGATAAAACACTGAAGGAGACAGTTTAAAAGAGATCTAAAACTTCGGGTTTGTTCTGGGTCTTCCAATATGCAGATGTACAAGTATTGAGAATACCTAAGGGTGATGTGATTATAAACAATTATATAACCATGACACTTCCATTCTGATGGAATGATGAAACATGTCTGGATTTTAGTGACTCCTCTCATAGAGAAGTGATCTTATCTTACCATGCAAATAAAGATATCATACATAACATATGGGCACATATATTTGACAATACAAATACATATGCGAATACGAATCATACATATACGAAGTAGATATTAATACATATACTCTCTATCGTGACTAGTTGTTCAAAATGTGAAATCGATATGAATAGAAAGATAACAGGATGCGTCAAATGATGAATCATGTTCCCAAAATACAACGAATGTAAAACAGATATTAACAGTACAGAAGGTACTTGACAAATGAATGCAAATCAATTTATGAATGCAAAACATTTTCCAATTTAACTAATAGTTTTAAGCTTTTAAGATCCATGACAAACTCTAAAATGTAATAAGCACATTATTTTTTCATGGTGGGGACGTATTTAAAATATAATTAAAGAATAAAAGGGAAATACCTATATTGATAGCATCTAAAAGTTTGAGCGCATATTTGTATTTGTACTTGTCATCGTATTAATATTCTCAGAAATAAATATCTATATTATTTAAAAATTTAACATTCATATTCATTAAAACTAAAGATACCAACTTAACGTTGATATTCATAAATTAGATATAAGAAAAAGGGGTTGAGATGCATGCACCAAGTGCATATAATTTTACATGTATCGGGACCTACATCTTACACGATTTTTTACTACTTAATCATCATGTATATTCATCCATTTATCCCTCCACTGTGCCACTCGAATTTCATCAGAAAAAGAGACTCACATGCCCTTCATTTAGAACATGTCGATTACCGCAATTCTGAGACCATTAAAATTACATGTTCTAGATGGAATGCATACGTGTTTATGTTTCTGACGAAAATTGAATGACATATATGAGGGATATAGAGATGTACATCGATGGTGATATTTTCCAAAAAAAGTAAAAAACGTGGAAGATATATGTTCCGGAGCATGTAAAATAACATGCACCTAGGTGCACGCTCCCTAATCCCTATATAGGTCATGATAGATGTAAAATTACATGCACCCAAGTGAATGTAATTTTACATATATCGGAACCTATATCTTTCACATTTTTTACTTTTTTGAAAAATATTATCATATATATTCATCTATGTATTCCTCCGTTATGTCATTCGAATTTTATATGAATAAAAAGACTCTAATACCGCAATTACAAAAATTCTAAAACCATTATATCCTCCGTAGAAAGAACGCGGATACGAATGAGGTGTATACATCCCTTTTAATTGCATCATATTTCCCCTCGCGCCGATTCCCTCCTCCCCAAAGCCCTAACACCTCCCTGCCCTCGAATCTCGTTCCCTCCCAGAGACCTCCACCTTCACGTCAATGGCGGCCTCCTACGATTACGACGATACCTTCGACGGCGGGCGACCATCGACCGCCGACGGCGCGGCCGCCGCCGAGTACGACCCGAACTTCGTCCCGGACTCGGTGAAGACGTTCGCGGTGCATCTGTACCGGCACATCCGCGAGAAGAACGTGTACGAGATCCACCAGATGTACGAGGGGAGCTTCCAGCGGCTGAGCGAGCGCATGTTCCGCGACACCCCCTGGCCGTCCGTTGACGCCGTGGCCCCCTACGTGGACAACGACCACGTATTCTGCCTCCTCTATCGCGAGATGTGGTTCCGCCACCTCTATGCCCGGCTCTCCCCCACGGCCTCCCAGCGGGTGGAGTCCTGGGACAACTACTGCAGCCTCTTTGGCGTCGTCCTCCACGGCGTCGTCAACATGCAGCTCCCCAACCAGTGGCTCTGGGACATGGTCGATGAGTTCGTCTACCAGTTCCAGTCCTACTGCCAGTACCGCTCCAAGCTCAAGACCAAGACCCAGGAGGAGCTCCAGCTCCTCCGCCAGTACGATCAAGTAATTACCCAATAGTTTGCTGATGTTAATGGTTAGAGATTTTGAGACTTAGATTTAGTGATAAGGCCATCGTAAATATTCCCAATTCGGACATTGTTTATTAAATGCACGGAATGAAAGGGAAGAATGGCACGCGGGAAACGGAATGAAAGGGAAGAATGGCACGTGAGTATCAGTTGTTCGACTACGTTGAATATTAAAAACAAGTGGGTTTATAGAGTCCTGCAAACTGGTGACCTCCGCCCAAAAGATCTCCAGAAAGCATCCTCCCAACCCAGCAAGTGATTGATCCAACTGATTTATCAGCAATATTGCTTACATCTTTGATAATTGAACACTAGATGAAAAGCACGTGCAAATAGTATTGCGTTTGGATCAGGCTTTTCTAAAACTTTGAGACCAGTGTTGTGAAGGGACACAGATCTAATGTCATGGATAACAAGCATATCCGAGAAGCCAAATGTCATGGATGACTGTTGACCATTGACACTCATCTCCCAAGACATCCAAAGTCTGTCAGATAGCAAAGCAGTTGGAGGTCGGGTGTACATCTTACAGGGGTGTTCTCCATTCTTTCAAGAAAAAAAGGGAGTCGGATGATAATTCTGTCTGGATTATATTTCTGAAAAAAAATCTGTATGGATTATATTTATGAAAAAAATTCTGCCTAGATTCTGATTTGCTCCATGTTTTACTACCACCACTCCAATATCTCCAATTCTCAAGAACTGGGAAAGCTTTCATGGAATCTGTCAAGCACTCCCTAACCCATTGCATGATCTTGCAAAACCCACCTTTTTCGAAAATGTTGCAGCATCTGGTTTCTCAAAGAGCTAATGGGTCGACGACAAAAACCTCTCACTAATGCCTATCTTTGATAAAACTGCTGGAAAACACATCTGGTTACCTAAACTTGTTTGTTATTTTTTTTGGAAGGATGAGAAAAAAATAGAGTTCGAAAGAGTGATGGGATGCTTCTCTTCTCCTTAACAAACTGAACCTATGAACCCTGCCGGGATCTAAAACCTATTCAATTGGGTATATTTCACGAGGAAAAGAATGAGGATCGGGACACAATAGAAGAAACTGATTTTATGTGAAGGCCTAAAATTTGTACTTGACTCAACATGACCTTTCCAGATATTATGACTTCATGGTTATTTTAAAATAGAGGAAAATCCAAGTCATGCATATCACATGAGAAAGATATGGAAAGAAATGACAATGGTTAAATCAATATGCAAGGTTGCAGAAAGTGGTAGTCAGTACTCGGTCAGCGGGGTCACCTATTAAGGACTAGTCGACAGTCGGGCGACTAGTCGGAATCAGTCAGTTTTGAATTTTTTAATTATTTTAAATATATAAATCAATTTTTTTATACATATTCGTGTGTATATACATATATTTGTACATTTTATATGACATCATGATCAAACAAAAGAAGTAATTGACTTTAAACATAACATTAAGCATATTAGAATATGTTTGCTTTAAAAAAAGGTGAAAAACAAAAAAAATTAAAAAGGTTGTTGTAAAAGTCGGCCGATTAGTCGGCCCGACTAGTCGGGTGGACCGACTAAGGGCCGACTAGGCCTAGTTGAGTCGGCTACCCCCCCGACTCGACTACTCGGGCCGACTATTCAGTCGACTTTTGCAAGCTTGTCAATATGTGTCAATTGTTTCATCAATATGTGAATGAAGATTGCGAGAAATGAAGGAGTTATTTCGTGTATGAGGTGTTTGTGAAATGGAAGCTTATGAGAGACTCGTTGGATGCAGGGGTTAAGATTTGCAGCATTTCGGTATCGAACAAAACAGAATTTCGGTGGAATTTCGATCGGAATTTCGATCATTTTTTGTACCAGGACCCCCATATTTCGGTCGAATTTCGATTTCGACCGGATATCGATATTCGATAGAAATTCGACCGAATTTCGCTAGAATTTGAGGCCATATTTTGGACAAGGGGCTTATATGATGAAGGAATGAGCTCGTAAGGACAATAAAATTGCATTTGTAAATGATACAAATTTTGCATCTCTCGGGTGCGGGTGTGGCGCTGAGGTGTCTAGGAACTTGCTTGATCTACTGAAAATTTTCACATAGAAAGTGATGGGGCTGGGGATGCCATAGAAAAGGAGGATTATTGGGACATATGTGTAGGTTTGGGGAGCTAAGATTATTCTTTTGCATGTTATGAAGATGGCTTATATGGGGTGTTTAGGAGATGTGCTAGGTTAGGGTGGGACCCGAATTTTACTTTCTTGATGTGGAAGCAAGTGAATCGGTGGTCATCTAAGTGTCCTAGGTAGATATGCTCCATGGTGGTGGCAATTGTGCTAATGCAACAACTAAATGACTTCCTTATTTATTATGCTTTAGTGTACAGGTCAGTGGAGCAACCTTTAAGTGGTGAACTACAATGGACTTCTAGTCCATAGCGAGTTATCAATTTCCAGATAGACTGTTCATGATTGGTGGCGATTTCATTGTTACACTCTCAGTGCTTGTGTGCATTTAGGGGATCACGGCTGATGATGGTGATGTCATGTTTTTAGACGTGATCGAAGAGCATGGTCTCATGGATCTCCAAGTGTACACCTAGTTGTTGCTAATGGTAGAGCAGCACTATAACATATTAACGCCTACTTTGGGATCTAAACTGGTCCGCGTTCTATGCTTCGTTGTGAAAACCTTTTTGGTTTGTGCATGGTTTCAGATATGGCGATCGATATTGTCAAAGGATCGATATCAATACATATATGTGCACCTTTTTCGGCCCTTCCTTCACAAATTGGTGTCGATATGAGCTATATATCGTATCAACATGATACATGGATATTGATGTCGGCATTTAAACCCTTGGTTGTGTGTGTGTGGGGGGGGGCTTGACCCTCCATAAACCCCCTTTTTAAATCACACCGTATTGACGTGGACTATGGAAGTGGTTGAACAGATTTGTAGTACTTCTAGTTTGATAAGTCTTCGTTGAGAAGCCTTGTTCAATGAGCTGGTGGCTGGGCATTGGAGTGTTCTTGGGGGGATAATGAGGACGTGTACTTTGCCAACTATACTCAAACTGTTGCGGTTATTCTTGATTGGGTTTCAACAACAATTGAGGGTGGATCATGAGGTGAGAACTCTGAGAAGGAGAGTGGCCTTGGAGGCATAGGCAACTCTTGACAGAGATAGGATGAGTGGAACCTCAATGAGGAGGGCATATTGACACGGGTAAGGGATTAAATTGTTGTGTTGGAGGAGAATAAGAAGACTGAAATGGATTGATGGCAAAGGTTGGGATAAACATTGCGGTAGGTGGGGGTGTCGATACTTGATCCATCAACCTTTATGTTTTGGAGGGGCCATAGAGGTGTTTATGAGTGGTAATGCATGTGTTTGAGTTGATGAACAAGTTCTTCTTATTCCTTTCGCATAGGAGGAGTGGAGGAATTTCATTGATGTGCTGTCCAATTTCATTTACTTGATCATGTCCAAGCTTCTGGCATCCCTTTTGCACATGTTAGTGTGGGATATTGTCTCTTTGATTTAAAGTTTATCAAGGGCTGCTCTGTTTTGGATGGTTTTTTGGCAGTATTTTAGATTCTGGCCATTGATCAAAATGTCACGATATATTGATAGCAATACGGTGGTGATATTTCGGCAAAATGGTCGATATCCATGTCTTTTTCCATCTTGCTTCACAAATTGTGCGTCGAAATGAGCGATATTTAGACGATATCGATAGATCGTTGAAATACCGAGTCGACTCCATGTCAATATGTTTTCGAAATCGATATTTAAAACCTTGGTTCTGGATTCATGGTAGAGGTGTGTTAGGTGCAGAGTATTCACTAGAAGGTAGGTTTCAGTAGGACACGATACTCTCAGTTGGTCATTTCTTTGGTCGACACTTGAAAGAGAGATTTCCCATAATGCGGGGAGCTTGTATGAAAAGTTGCGTGCCATGTTTTCTTTTTTGGTGTTCGTTGAAAACTCGAGGGGGTTGGATTTGGTCGAGGAGGATGCTAGACATGGTTTTGTGTTTGTCCCTCTTTTTTTCTAATATTGTGGTAGATACTAGAGCATGCTCTGGACATTTTTTCTATGGGAAAGATGTGGGGATTCTCGTGGGATTGGGGGTGAAATAAAATTTCCCAACTCTTGCAGCATGCGGACTACGCTCTTCTTTGTTGAAGGTAATCAATGACAGTCTTTTGTGGTGAGGTGTCTTTGGACATCTTTATGGACACCTATGGGTGCTAGATAAATCATAATATCATATGAACTCAAGCTTCGCTCCTTTTTATGTAAATGATATCAGACGATTGAGATGTTTGATTGTGCTGTCAGCTCGTGTGATTTTATTGATGTTATACTTGGGATTACTGCCAGTCAATTTGGGTTGCATATCTGTTGATTGGGCCTAATTTCGGAGTAGATGGGTAGACTTTTGTATGGGTGGACATCCAAAGTGTTGTCTAGGGTGGACGGTCAATTTTGTTTAGATCCATCTTGTCATCAACACGTGTATTTTCTCCGTCAGTTTTCATTATACCTATTGGGATGGCCAAGAGGATGGATTCATTGTGGAAAGGTTTTGTTGGGCTTGGGGAGGGTCATCGGGTGGAAGTATGCTGTCGGTGAACTGGTTGGAAGTGTGCATGCTGATTTTCTTTGGGGCGGTATCATTTTGAAGGACCCCTCAGGATGTTGAACAAAGTGCTGCTATGGCCAGGAGGATGGATACGTTGTGGAGATGTTTTGTTAGGCATTAGGCGAGTTTATTGGGTGGAAGTATGCTGTCGGTGAAATGGTTGGAAGTGTGCAGGCTGATTTTCTCGTGGGGGTGGAGGGTGGTGGTTTGAAGGACCTCTCATGATGTGGAACAAAGTGCTGCTACCAGAATGGGTGATGAAGATTTTGGGGAACAGGAATGGTTCTCTGAAGAGGATGTTGTTCACTTGCTATTAGAGGTCTTTGGAGATGGGAAATCAAGCACGTTTATTGGCCAGGTCAGGACTTTTTGTATCAAAGTTGGATGATGGATCCAATTTTTAGTCTAGATTGAGAGATGGCCATGCCTCGTTAGATTTGAGGAGATGTTCCTCAAACTGACTAATCTTGTGGTTGCGCTACAGGTCATGATGATTGAGTATTGGTCTGACATGGACGGATAAAGGGGGTGTGGGTTCTTGCCTTTGCTCTCCCTTTCCCAGAGGCAAGATGCATTGAACTTATGAAATGATCTTGAGTCTTCAATATATATGAACCAGTGAAAGGCGTCTAAGACTTTTGTTTTTGTGACATGAGATTTTTGATGCTTGCCTTTGCGGGAATATTTTTGAGGGTGATGGAAACGGAGATTGGAAGCTACTTCATGATAGTAGAATGTATTTGGAGAACTTATGGCATCAGTGAAGGCCAATCTTTTAACTGGTTGGTGTGAAGAAAACTGCTTGTCAGTTGTCACTAATGTTTATATAAGAAAGCCATCACCTTTGGAGAGTGTCAGTTTTCTTTGTAGGACGTGTGAGGAGGATGTTGAGAAGTTCTTCCTTTGTCCAGAAGCACAGAAGGTATGGAGGAGACATAACATTTGCTGGCTGGATGCTTCCATGCTGGAGACTTTCTGGCAACCTCAGGGAGGGAAGTAGCATGATAACATTGCTACTTACCTCAGTAAGTAGGATATGTGTAGACCTTTGGCAGTGATCTGGGCTATTTGGCTTCCGAGAAAATGGCACGATCTTTTGGAGCAAGATCTTATACAGAGAATTTTTACTCAGTCTTTCACTACTGGAGCTTGTGGGAGGAGGAGCCTTGAATCTTGTCAGGTTTAGGGTTGTGGTCATCTTTTTTTTTGATTTAATATACAAACAGTCATCACCTAATAATCATCTGTTGTCTTTTAATTGAGAAATGAATAAAAGCGATTTTACTTTTCTTATGGAGTGGATTATATGGCTCCCTTAGAAGCTAGAAGAATTGATCATTAGCAGAACTTGTCCACTTGAGAAACACTCAATGCTTTTATTGTGCTTATGATGGGTAAAAATTAAGTACCATCCTTACGGAGTCCATGGATAGGGTACCAGTTGGCAGTCCCCTGCTATATTATCTTGTTCTCCGAGGTGCTGAACTCTTCTGTTGTCTAAATTTTCTTTAGTGGGTCTACCATTTAATGCCAAACTGGTTTTCCAGATTCATATTGCTGTTTATAATCTAACCCTTGGATTCATGGGTTCTTTGCATTCCGATTGATAGTATTTTGAGATGCATTCATCTGCACTATATGCATATTTTGCTATTTTTTTGGTTTTTTTGTATACTATCTCGTATTTCTATTAAACATTTCTAATGGGTATTTTTTTGCATGTCTGTGACGACAGGCTTGGAATGTATATGGTGTTCTCAATTACTTGCAAGCTCTAGTTGAGAAATCCATGATTGTCCAGATCTTGGAACGGGAAAAAGAGGGCTTGGAACAATTCACTGCCACTGATGGCTATGATTATGAGGGTGGAAGCAATGTTTTGAAGATGTTAGGATACTACAGTATGGTTGGCTTGCTGCGAGTCCATTGTCTTCTGGGAGATTATCGTTCCAGTTTAAAGTGCATGGCTCCCATTGATATCAGCCAACAGGGTGTCTATACTACTGTAATTGGTAGCCATATTACTACTGTCTATCATTATGGGTTTGCAAACCTAATGAGGCGAAGGTATGCCTTTTTTTCTGTTGAATGCACTTATTATTGTTAATTATTTGTGTGTGTGCATTATCTATTGTCCTTACTTTCCTGTTTTTTCAATTTTTTCTTATGTACTTTGTTTTATCTCATGATTACTTGTCAGTGGCAAGTGCTTTCTTATGTAACATGTCATTACAATCAGGTGAAGGATTTGGCTAATTAGTTACAAATTTCCATCCTAGAAAAGACTGCAGTTTAAGTTAAATGATCACACCTAAACAAGACATGATGTGAAATTACAATGCTGTGGGAATCCGAAGTTGTGAAGTTATAGCTGACAGTAATGTCAAAAGGATAACCTGTACCGTCCATAATTTTTAAAACAAATGGAGGAAAGTAAAAAAAAAGAACAAGCAATAGTTGGGGAAATGCTAGTCTGAAATGAATTCACTGGCCACATTGAAAATTTTGACCACTTCTTCTTTTGGAGGTCTTCTTTTGCAAATGTACTTTTATTTTTTGGGGTTTATATCGGTCATGCCCTTTTGAGATATTGCAATATCAATTATGTTCCTCCCTTTTTTGTACTATTAGTTGTGCCATCGACGACTTCTTTTCTCAATCACTTGTGTCCCTTAGGTATGTTACCATCCATCCGCATCTCAAACGGAAGTTATCTTTTGGGACACAATGGTCATAACATTGAATAGATAAGTCACGAAAATCCATTTGCATCCTCCACCCCACTTCTACCGCCCCTCCTCATCTGCCCCCTCCTCCTCTGCCCCTCCTCCACCGCTCCCTCCTCCACCCCTCCTCCTCCCTTGTCCCCCTAGGACAAGGATGGCCATATTGATATCGGTATCAATATTGGTACCATGTCGATACGATATATCATCGATATATCGACGTCATATCGCCGATATCGAACCGAGATTATGAATAAAATGGCCTTGGAAGGCCAAACGATATATCGGTGACCCGTCGATATTGATACGTCTTCGATATATCATGATACGACCTTCCATGCCCTAGGATAAGCGAGGAACCCTTTGCATTTAGCGAGGGAGTAGAGCTCTTGCTATGATTAGATTGATGATCAAAGGGGTAGCCCTAGAGGATAGAAGAAGATGATGAAATCGGATCAAATGATGGCGGTAATTCTTTAGACGTTAATCCCGTTGTTCTTGCTCGGGTCTAGGTATTGCACGATTAGGGGGGAATAAGGGATGTTCTTGATTGACGGAGTTATGCTCCAGCAAATGCTCTAGAAGATTGAAGGCGTTCTTGCATGGGCTGTGAAGATGGATTCGGATTGTTTTTGCACGTGATTGCATGTAGGCGGTGTGCTACTTCTTCAGGCGATTTTTATAATTATGCTAATGGAATATGGACTCTACCATGGATGCTGGTCGAAATGAATCTTTGAGATGGTCAGAGGTATATAGACAGTGATGTGATACTTCTGTACTTGCATTGCTTAGCAGATGCTGCTCCTGGAGGTTTGTATTAAGGCTTGCAATCCTGAAGGCTGGTTGATTGTTTGAAGATGCTGCTCGTGCTTCGATATGATACTGCACAACAATGCTCTAAAACAAATCCATGGGTTGCTAGAAAGATTCTTTTGTGAACAAATATGGATTGGCACACATAATCAAAATAAATTTGGCAATCAAAATGTGTGGATATCCCCCTTTTTATATTGGGGGATGCAAAAAATGCATGAAGGATATAAAGTAGTCCTGAAGCTTTCGGAGCTTTCATACGATTGCCGGGTGCGAGGGGGGGTTGTTTGGACAGTTATGCCCCTCTTAAGCACACCATGGTTTGAAAAAATCATGGTTAAGTTCAACTTATTGACAACCAAAGCCTTAAATGTCGGTTTCGATCACCATTTCGATCGAATTTTGATCGAAATTTCGATCATTTTCGTCTTTTTTTGTACTAGGGCCCCCATATTTGGGTCATTTCGACCATTTCAGTCGAATTTCGATTTCGACAGGATATCGAAATTCGACCGAAATTTGTCGAAATTTGGGATGATGTTTAACAACTAAAGTACTAGAAGGGCAAAGTGATAGAACGATAAGAAGTTGCGGGCACAAATGATAATCCAAAATAGGGTGGGGCATAACCGATATTGCAATATCTCATAGGAGCACAACTGATAAAACCCTATTTTTAATAGTTAATATTTTGAATTTAGATTAGAATTAAATCTTTTCAAATGAATTTAATTGTTTATCGAACTTTCCCTTTAAGGGACTTTAGACTTCTAACTTTTTTTTTAGACTTCCAACTTAATTCATGATTTAATTGAAGAAAAGGAATCTAGTTTCCATATCCCCCTTTTCTGTCTATTGTCTCCCCTCTCTTTTCTCTCTCCTCTCTCTCTCTCTCTCCATTTCCCTCTTTCATATTATCTTTGCAACCAAGGTGGAGAGAAGGGGTCCTTCAAGGGGATACCCGTGCTGTGAAGTAGAACATAGTGACCAAGGACACCCTCAACACCACTGCGTGGTCGATAGCTCTGGTGGGCTTTGTGGTGCTGCAGGATGCTGGCGTGGTGTAGTGCCTATGAGAGGTCGAGGCAGTGGTCTTGGCGAAGGTCGACCTCATCGAGTGGGCTAATCTCCGAATTGTGGCCGTTCATAATGGTTGGAGCACTTGTTATGAGCTCCCCGAGCTTCTCGATTTCATGAGGAAGGGTGTAGGTGTAAGAAATCATTATTTAACCAGATATTGGTTTGAATAAACCATGATTTCGTTCACCCTATCGATGGTTAAAGTAATGGAAGTGCACATGTGATAATGGTGTAAGAAGATGGGGGAACAATTGATTTCGCAAAAAAATGAAGGGGCATAACTTATATTGCAGAACCTAAGAGGAGCTTAATTGTAAATCACCCTAATATAAAATATATATTATATAATGAGAGCCCTATGCTGATTGGAATATTTTGGCATGCAATTAAGCATCTACTTTTCTTGGTGTTCGGGCCCTTGAAACACCTCACTTTTAAAGGCACGACATATAAGAAACATGAGCATCATGCCATCTTTTCTTTACGATGTTTACATGCACGTCTAGTTGAAAGAAAAAATCTTCAAGATTTCATGGATGCAACCATGTAGGGATTGGATGAGTTGCTATTGCTAATGATGCCATGGAGCTTTAGACCCTAAAAGTGTTGATATCAAAGTGTTTCATACATTTTTTATGAGAAAAGAAAGGGAAACACACTTAGGTGTCCACCCCACATGTATTAGTTATTCGAAAGAAATGTAAGTTACGTCATGAAATCCAAGACTTTAGGAAGTTCTTTGTTTGGATGATTACATTTTCAGAATAAAAATGCTCCGCAGAGAAAATAACATCCTTGTGGGATAGCTATAGTGCCCAAAAAATAGCAATTGACATCAGGAGCTCTGAAGTATATTGAGATCTAGCACAATAGATGGAGTCCCAGAAATGCACAACTATACAAGGTCTCTGTAATCTACCCAATCAATCCCAAGGTCTTGCAAACTACCTGTGACTTTCCACATTCAAAGAATATGTAAACAACGGTCTTTTGTTGCGTCTTCACAAAGGGGCAACAATTAATCAAGCCTCCTCACGTTCTTACCCAACGATCTCTTGTAAGAATTCTCCCACGGCGAAGCAACCACAAGAAAACTTTGATGCGCAATGGGACCTTCATATCCCAAATAAAACTACAATCTCTGATTAAGTTTATAGGGCAAAGATCAAGGGGTTTGTCCAAACTCTTGTAAGTATTTTTTACTGCAAAGTCCCAAATCCACTGTTCTTTTCCTACTTCGGGGCCTTGTCTAGAAGATAACACCATATGGAGGTCTACAAAATCCATGTCCCTTTGATCTGAAAAGGACCCACTAAAAGTCGGCAACGAACTATTTTTCCCCATGCATCCGCTACTCGTGCATCCTGAGATTTGACAATGCGAAAAGGTGAGGGAACCTAGATGCAAAGGTTCCATAATCAGTTTCATTGTCCTTCCAAAATGCGAATGAGCTTCCATCACCCAAGACTGACTTGAACAACTCATGAGCTTCAGGCAACATGGAAATAATACCCTTCCAAAAAATCGAGTTATAACAGCCTGGATGAGGATTGCGATAGAATGATGTCTGAACTCCATAAATACAATGAATAAGCCTACTACAAAGGTCTTTGCCATCCTTCCCAAATACGAGACATCTATTTCATCAAGAGCGCTCGGTTCATGATCTCCTACCTTGAAATTCCAAGCCCTCCTTATCGAACTGGAAGTGTAATCATTTCTCAATCTACCAGGTGGACACCAGATGTATTGCTACCGTTCTTCCCTTATAAAATCTTCTCATGTTCATCTCAATTCTTTGACGGACCTCTATATGAAGGAGTTTGGATGACATAAAGAAAACATGGAGTTCGACAGGGTTGTCCCTTAGCACTATTATTGTTTGTTAGTGACGGATGTTCTTGCCAGGTGGTTCTCTGTGAGAGGATGACCGAATGCTCGCGAGTAGATTTCTCCACCATCCCCTTGCTTCAGTATGCGAATGATACCATGTTCTTCATTGCGGGTGCTAGCGAAGAGGTCGAGGCCTTGAGTACAATGCTCGACATGTTCGGGGAATTATCTGGACTGGAGATGAACATAGTGAAACCTGCATTCATGCCCTTTGGTATGTTGGGTTCAGAGATTGAGGAGTGCTTGAGGGTATTGTAGACTCTATGTGGGTCATTACCTATTTGTTATCTTGGTCTACCGTTGAATTATGGGCTTTGAAGCAGTCGGACTGGTTGCCAATGGTGGAGAAAGTGGAGCGAAAGTTGGCATGATGGAAAGCCTCTTGTCTTTCACATAGGGGGGGACTTGTGCTTCTTAAATTGGTTCTGACGGCAATCCCTATCTCCTTCATTTCGTGAAGGATTCTACCAATTGGGATCCAGAACCGCTTGGAATCGTGTATGCAACGCTTCTTCTGGAGTCCATCTAATGGTCAGTCAAAAGGGTTGCATCTGGTAAATTGAGAGATGGTTACTACTGCGAAGGATCGGTGCGAGCTAGGCATGCTCAGGTTGGAAGAAATGAATAAAGGGCTATTGCTGAAGTGGGTGGCGAGGCTTTGAGGCAGTGGTGAAGATCTCACTTGTAGGCTTCTTCGGGACATTTACAATATTCAGGCGCAAACTCAATTGGAGATCTCATCTCAATGCCATCACTTGAGTTTTTGGAAGGGGATATATTTTGTTTTGTAGGAGCTACCGGTGCGGATTTGTCCAGTTATGGGGGACGACAAATCCTTTTTGTTCTGGAGGGATGACTGGTGCAGTGAGGGTCCTCGTCTGGAGCACTTTCCACATCTTTTTCTCTAGCAAGGGATCAGTAGATATGTGTTGGAGACGCTTGGGTAGATGGAACAGTGGATGTCGGGCTTCTTTTCGCTCTCGGAGCAGTGGTTTGATGACTTGTTAATGATGTTGGAGCAGTTTACATCTGTGTCGCGACCTTCTGACGGATGGGAGTCAGGGCCACTGAATCTGATGAGATGGATGCTTTTCCGTCAAGAAGGCCTATATGGCACACACAGACGTTCATGAGGGAACCATGGGAGATCGGGAAAGGGATTACAATTTGATCTGGACGCTGCAGGCACTGTTTAAGATAAAGGTCTTCCTTTGGCTCTACAGACTGGTTCGGATACTGACTAAGGTGAGGAGATCATCCTTCATCCATTGGGGGGGGGTGAAGAAACCTTGCGCTCTGTGTGCTGCGAAGGAGGAAGATTTGGATCTCCTCTTTTACTCTCGTATCCATGTTCTGGAGATCTGAGCCTCGATGAGCATTTCATGGGTGGACCTCTCGTCTCAAGTAATGGGCCTCCCTTGAGATCAACCGATCCAAACCAATGGCGGGGTTCCTGCACCTAATCTCGGCTATTTGGGCCACTTGGCTCTCTCGCAATGGGCTGATTTTTAGTTCATATAGATTTTATGTGGAGTGTGTTGTTTGTTTGGCTAGATCTCTCCTCAACATGGTATCAAATTTTGGCGAAATTCAGTCGAATTTCAGTTTCGATGGTTGAGCAAAATTCAACCGAAATGACCTATATCTACCAAACTTGGAAGGCCATGTTCAAAAACTTACCGAAATGACTGAAATTTCAGTCGAAAGTCGACCGAAACTCGACCGAATGGTCCATCACCGAAACTAAATCGAAATTCGACATTTAGGGTCTTGCTCCTCAAGACCCGATTGTTGTAAGCTTTCTGTAACACCTTCCTATTAAAAAAAGCTTGGGGCGGATGCTTTCGTAATGTTTCCCCCTTCTTATTGATTTAAAAAAATAAAGAAAATAGGGATAGCTGCTAGGGCTGCCTTGACAAGGACCAACCTCCCACCACAGGGTAACAAAGTTGCTTTCTAGCCAGACAATTTTCTCTCTAGCTTTTCAACAACCGGTATCCAATCCACCGTGCTCAGCTTCCCATTCGTAAGTGGAAGTCCCAAGTAACAAATGGGAAGAAAGCCACCCTCGGTCCCTAGCACCAAACAACTCTCCTTGGCCTCCTTAGTTGAAAGATTGAAAGAGATAACGACCGACTTCTGTTTGTTTAGCTTAAAGGTCGGAAAGTTCACTAAAAATTTCCAGTACCGTGGTGGACATGCCCAATGCTTCCTGCTTCCCCCTTCTATGAAGACAATGGCGTTGTCTATTTATTTAAGTAACGAATGGAGATGTCTCCATTAGTGTAACCAATGGTGGCACCTTGCTCGACTACGTTTGACACCATACATGCCAGGACATCTACTGCAATGACAAATAGTAACAATGCAAGCTGGTAGCTCTGGCAAACACTTCTCTGCAGTTGAAAATAACCTTTTTCTGGCCTCCCATTAACCAAAATAGAATAACACGCTGAGGTAACACACCTCTTCATCAGTAATATCCAAGTGTCAGAGAAGCCCATTTTTGCTAATGCAGACCACAAGAATCTTCAATCAACAATATCATAGGCCTTTAAAAAATTAATCTTCGATAACAATACACGAGATTGAGACCTCTTCCAGGTTGTGATAATCTCGCTTGCCATAGCTAAGCTATCACCAATGTGCCTTTCTGAAATGAACGCAGATTGTGTGATGAGATGATAGTTCCAACTTCCAAGAACCATTTTAAGATTATTTGTCAGAATCTTCTCTACGATGAGATAGATTGCATTGGACAATGCAATTTGTCCTAGGTTCCACTCTCTCAGACCCCTCCTTTGGCATGAGAAAGAGTAAGTCCTTGTTTAATCCGTCAAAGCTCGCATTCACCAAAGAGAAATATTCCAATACTGCCATTACATTGGGACCAACAATATCCCAAAACTCATTGTAGAAACATATAGAGAATCCATCTGACCCAGACGCTCCATTTGCATTCAAGTTCCAAACTGTTGCTTTTCCATCCATCGGAGAGAATGGTAATGTCAGCATATTCACATGATCCATCGAAAGTGATGGAAAACCGCGTCTTAGCCATCTCCATGGACGACTCGTTGATCTTCACGAAAGTCCTTGAAAGTAAGACGCCAGTTCCCTACCCATCGCTACTTCTCCTTTAATCATTCTATCTTCCACAACAACATCCCAGATCAAGTTGTATCCGCTTCTTTCAATGGACACCTTGTGAAAAAACTGTGTTTGCATCTCCCTCCTTGAGCCGCTTCATTTCAAATCTCTGTTCCCACTTTGTTACATTTTTCTTGTCTTCAATAAATTTCAGAGACTCCATTCTTAACCTCAGTTCGTCTACCTTCAGTTCCATGTTATCTTCCTCTCTGTCAGGTCTCTTGACCTCTAGTTCTGCAACAATGTGATGGATTTTTCTTCTCTCCCTTAACTCCTATTTGAAAATACATAGTTTCTTACGTAATGAATTTAGTTTTTTAACTAGTCTAACTGCCGTCGAGCCCAAGCAATCATGTGTGGTCCAATGATGCTTCACCAATCGAATGAAATCATCCTCAAGCAGCCAGGCCTTCTCGAACTCGAAGAAAGAACACATCTGAGCTCCCTCCCCCAATTCCAGATGAGCAGGGTATGATCTGACCTAGATCACTTTCGAGAAACACTAAACAATGGGAAAGCATCCTACAACTTCGTTGATCCAAGATACCGATCAATTCTTGGCTTAGATCCATTGTTTCTCCAAGTATAACGTGTATCACTGGCATTAAGGACATCTAGTTGCATCTTTGTTATAAGCTCAACAAAGTCCTCTGAGCCCACATCTTGTTCTCCATGAAATCTTGGACGATTTGTAAAAAGAAGAGACATTGAAATCCCCCTAATAAGCTATGATACTCCCTGATGCTGCTCTCTAACATCCCGCAATTCAGCCCACTGGTTCCCTCCCTTTAATCAAGGGGTCATTTGGTCCATAAACACATGAGAATCGAAAATAGGGTCCCTTTCGATTATCTCCTAACAATACCGAGATAATATGTGTCCTTTTAACCTCAACCACTACGGTGAAAAAATCACTTTTCTAAGCAATACAGGAGCCCCCCACATTCCCCACAACATCTAACACAGTGAATGCAAACGAGCTGTTGGTTCCCGATCAGACCCAAAGCCGATCAGTCCACTCTCGAAGCTTCATCTTCTGCAGCAGAACTATGCCACAACTCCACTCGCTTATTAGAGACCCAATCGATATGTCTTTTTGCGGGTCTCCCAATCCCCTAACATTCCACGTTAGGACCTTTGTTGAGATTGGTTCTTCTCTCCCTCCGGAGGAGTCACTCCTGCCAATTGAGCTATCCACTTTTCTCAACAACAACTGGGCTTCAGGAGGCACTGCCGCCTCTTTTGTTTCCCCTTCCTCTTCGTTGGGCTTCCAAGAACTCCTCTCTTTGTCTCCCGATTTTCTTCTTTCTTTTCCTATATCGTTTCCCTTTCTTCCACCTCAAGTTGTTTCCCAAAGAACTTGAAGATGTTGAACCTAAAACCTACCATCGGCACCTCAAGCGAGATCGCGGGGTCGAGAGGTGGTGGGTGATTGATCACACCAAGCTGCAACATCCTCGCCTCGCGTGGCTCTTCGATCTGGAGCATGCTGTGATCGTTAGTTGCCGTTGTTGATTCTTTCGCCTCTTGAACAATAGTTGGCTCTCCCATGAAAAAGCCCCATCGGAGATTAATGGCAAGTTTATGGGGTTCGTGAGCATAAGATGATCCAGTTGATCCAAGATCTGGCAACGAATCCTCCAAGTGATTAAGGGTGTAAACAGATCGAACTTGAGCAAACCTACATTTTTTAGGTTCAGTTCGTTTATTTAGTCTATCTTAAACTTGTGTTCATGTTTGGTTCATTTATTTTCGATCTGAATCGAACCTCTTTTTAATCGAATCGAACCTAATTGAATATTGAACTTGAGAATTCTCTAATAAGAGGGAGTGAAAAGAATAGAATTGGGAATATATGTCTGCAATTTGAATAAATATTCATTCAATTTTTTTCTTTATCTAAATCATCTTCATCTTTTGAAAAAAATTAGATTAATAAGGATTCATCTCTTTGAAAAAAGTATAATTATAATATATTTTTAATATCTGTTCAGATGCGGATTAGGAATAATGTGGAGTCAGTGGAGATATGCGTTAAGTAAGGTTTATACTTGTTCAATTGATTTGAGGATAAAGAAGGCAAAAGTACTAGATACATAGATGATGCATGCTGTAACCACATTGTGACTATTTATTTTGGGATAGTTTATATTGAGATAAAACATACATATCCCTTAAATATTCAGTTATCTCTAGACAAAGTTCACTTATCTTGGGACAAAATCCACTTATATCAAAGTAAGATCCGTTTCCACGGATAAGGATTTGCAAATATGTATATATATATGTGTGTGTGTGTGTATCGATCTTTTAACGAATCAAACCTGAGCGAACCTATGATTTTTAGGTTCGATTCGTTTATTTAATCGAGTTTAAACTTGTATTTAAGTTCGGTTCTTTTATTTCCGAACCCTGAATCGAAATTTTAGCGAGCCGAGAACCTGAGCGAAGATCGAACTTGAGAATTTTCTGACACCCCTACAAGGGACCCGAGAGATAGCCCTACATGACCCAAAACTCTCATTACTCTTCATGGATATGAAAGACCCAATAAACTCGTGAGACGGATTTGATCGAGTAAGATTCGAGAACCCGATCTGATCCCTTCGAATAAAGGTGCTAAAAACCTAATGCTCTTAAAAAGCATCTTTGGAAAGCTTGCCTGAAACAATCGTGCTTTGTCAGTTTCTAGGTCCTTCGCACTTTCAAATTCAAAATCCCGATGTTGCCGAAAATGTCGCCGCAACTTCAGTCAGTGGCCCCACCACTGTTGCCACTAACGAGGACTCCGTTGGAAAATCCCCTTCACCGCCTTCTCTTGAAGACAGAGACTCCCCAACTTTTGTAAATGGCAACTTTGGTGGCAGAGGCGGCACTGGAACTCTCGTTAAGCATTGGAAGGTCGCTCGACCCACCCTCAAATAGCACATAAACTACGTTGGCGTCGCCTCTACTCTGAGGAAGGAAACCAACATCTTTGAAGCTGCTTTTTTGACTGCCTGCCATCGAAAATGATCTTCGACGCCCTACCCATCATCGGTTGTAATCTCTCCACCATTCTTGAAAGGTAAGGAACGTTGATGATTCTTAAGGTCGTCGGCATCGACCCTATTCATTCGGCATCGGTGAAACGCAACGCAGGTGCCTCCATCGTACTCGCTCCTTAGGGACAAATCGCGACAGGAAATTAGCAATCCTTTGGCGATAAGCCTCTTGCACAAAGGAGGCTGTCATTCAGAATAACCACCACTCCGCCGAACCTTACTCCCAACGAAGCCCTATCCTCAACCACAAGCCGATTTGCATCTCCCACCTTGTCGAGCGACACCCACAAGCATCTCTGACGATGGTGGGAATAATGAATCTCTCCTTACTGCAGCATCATGTCTGCACGGCACTTGCTTTGACGAAGGAGAGCTAGCCACTAGCCCTGAAATTGTTTCCTTGTTCTTAACCATCCCCACCATAGCAAGTGGACACGAGGCAATCCGATGTCCTCCCCTACCACATTGGAAACACCACCGAGGATAGGAGCAAGACGACGTGTGATGGCCGCGGCTACTGCACCCGAATCACCGAGGTCTCAACTTCTTATGGGAAGCATTCTCCCAGCCCTTCTCTCCTTCTCCCGCACCTCCAACCGCTGATGCTCCGGTTCTCCCTCCTTTCTCCCTCCAAACCCAGGGACCACCCTTCACCCTCCCCTTGGAGATACCTCCCACCTCTCCTTCCCTCGCCCTCTCTCCCTCTCCCACATCTTTCCCCTCTCTTCTGAATTCGATCATGAATAACCCAACCAGCCTATCTACTTAGATTTACAAACCTGATACACCAACCAGGTGAACGCAATTCTCTCCTTCCGCCACAGGTGATCAAGTGTTTCATACATGAGTAGCTTAATGTTAGCAAGTCAGGGACTACAACGGCAATGCAATAATCAATGGATGATAAGGATTCTGTGGTTATAAAGATGGCGTTGATCTCCATTGTTCACGGATATTCTCTTACAAGCTGCACAGATGTGAGATAAAGAATACTAACTCAATAAAGAAAAAAGTCCCAAAAATTCTGAGAAATAAATCCTCGAACTCTGCTTGTATTTGTCTTCATGCTTTGTTATGGTACTACTGAACATTGAGGGATCTGAATGGTTGGACGTGTTATGGAAAAGAATCAATGTCCGGTATTAAAGTGATCTTGGGAAGATTCAACGAGCTGCCTAACTGATTAAATAGATTTAGCTCTTAGTCTCCTTGTGCATATATGAAAAATTACTATCATTTTCATTAACTACATGTGCTTATTTGTACCCAAGGAGAAGCTTGATTTTCTGAACGCACTGTTATATATCAAAGTTATGCTCATCATTCCTACATTGGTGATAATTTAATCAGAAATTTCCTTTACGTAATTGGCGCTGTTAAAATTACATTTTGCACTCTTCTAGTTATCAGTTTTTTTGCAATTGACTAGCCATTTTTCTATGGTTGTTGTACAGGTATTATGACGCTATACGCGAGTTCAACAAGGTTCTTATATATATTTTGAAGACCAAACAGTATCACCAGAAGAGTCCACAGTACGATCAGATTCTCAAGAAAAATGAGCAGATGTATGCTTTGTTGGCTATCTGTTTATCATTATGCCCTCAAACTAAACTGGTCGACGAGAATGTGAATAATCAGCTAAGGGAGAAGTATAATGACAAAATGTTGAGAATGCAGAGATATGATGATGAAGCTTATGCTCTTTATGATGAGCTTTTCTCATATGCCTGCCCAAAATTCATCACTCCAACTGCACCGATATTCGATGAACCTCTTGCAAATTACAATCAGGTAATTTTATTTCCTTCAGTGTGGTTGATTTTGGGTCATCAATATTTACTGTTTTCATGCACAGATACATGCACTGATTTTTTTGCATGGTAGCCTGGTAGGGTGTCTGCAGCATCCCTGCTTTTGTCTCTAAATAATGTTTGTTTTTATAAGAAAAGTATGCCTGTTATTATTTGATGGTACACTTACAGATGCAGGTAAATGGTTAGTGGTGAAAGTTATGAGCTTTAAGATTGTCATATTTTTGCTTTGGTTAAGAAGGCCAGCTTGGTGCTTAGAGATCGCATAAAGCAGGTTTAGGGTAGTAATTGTTCCACCTTAGGTCTATAATGTGCAGTCTTATCTTGTATCTTTTGCAAAAAAAGGCTTTTGCCACAACTCAAACCTAAGATATTGTGGTTGCATATAACATTTACTTTCATCATCGTGACATTCTTTTTTTGCTTTTGTAGTTGAAGTTTATTTGTTTTTTTTCAGTAGCTTTTCTCTGGGTGGAATCTCACAAATAAAGGTTGCATTCCTTTTGACACAAACAGGATGCCTACCGGCTGCAATTAAAGCTGTTTTTATATGAAGTAAAACAGCAACAATTGCTTGTTGGTGTGCGTAACTTTCTCAAATTATACTCAAGAATATCAATTGGGAAGCTGGCAAATTATATGGAGGTTGACGAACCTACTTTAAGGTACTAGTTATGAATTTATACTTTCCATATAGATTAACGTTGCCGGGTATATCTGAGTTGAATGTCTTATGAAGTATATGTTTTTGATAGGACAATTTTGTTGACATATAAGCATAAAATGCACTCTGTGGATGATGGAAAAATCGTGTCCAATGCTGACATTGATTTCTACATTGATGAGGTATTTTCCATTTGCTTGAAGGTTTCTATTCTTGTTCCATTTGTCTTTTCTTTTTTTTCTTCTAATTATTTAGCGAAGGGAAGCTCTGAATTGTTTGCTTTGGAGGTCTATATTCACAATCTTATATGCTAAATAAAAAGCGATTGTTGGACTAATAATTGATTAGTCACATGAGATCCTGTGTATTGGACCCTCTTTAAAAATAGTAAAGCATCAAAGTTCGGAGCATTTTACTTACAGGGATTCAAGAGCATGCTAGGTTAGTGTTCTTTTTAGATTGGCTGGTTTGGATTAACCATGCACTGCCACCAAACAATTACAAGACACAGGGAAATGTATCTGTGGAAGTTCATAAGACAAGATTTAGGATGCAGTTCGAGCAGTAGTGCTTTGCATCTAAAGGAAGGCATGGTCTTTATAAAGCATAATACTACATGGTAGATTACAAGCTAGCTAATAAATAATTTTGCCCTCATTGGGTTTCTAGGTGGACTTGTACAGTTCATCCCTCAGGCCTTCTATATTTCTCGTACGAGCTGATATATTGTTATTTTGATTTCACTTACATGGTTGGCCAACAATTAGTTTCATAGTGGATACTTTAGTAATGACTTGGAATAAATGTTGATAATGATGCATGTGGAGAATAGAGATGAATAAGATGTCTATTACATAGGGTTAGGATCTCTTA
Organism: Ottelia alismoides; assembly: GCA_037367405.1. NCBI lineage: Eukaryota > Viridiplantae > Streptophyta > Magnoliopsida > Alismatales > Hydrocharitaceae > Ottelia > Ottelia alismoides. Next base: position 249,354 of record JAZKJV010000462.1, read on the forward strand.
TATAGAGAGAAACCCCTAGAGAGTACAACAGGAAAAATACATACCCCGAGGGGTCGCAGAACCTGAAGGGTTAAGGGTTAAGGAACCTGAAGGATTATGAACATAAATGTAAGTATAATAACTCTAACACTCCCCCTCAAGTTAGAGCATATCTGTCGATCATGCCCAACTTGGATACTAAGTACATGAAGCGCTTCCTTGGAAGAGCCTTGTTGAAGATGTCTGTAAGTTGAAGTTCAATAGAGATGTGTGGAGTGTTGATTCATCCTCCTCGTACTACATCACCAGAAATGACAATCAACTTCAACGTGTTTTGTCCGCTCATGGAAAACTAGATTGGTGGCGATGTACGTGCCAGACTTGTTGTCCCAATATAAGGGCACAAGATTGGGTACTGACACGCCAAGTTCCGTCAGGAAAAAGATAAGCCACATAATCTCACAGGTGGTCTGAGCCATTGCCCAGTATTCTGCTTCCGCATTGGATCGGGAGATCACTGTCTGCTTCTCGCTTCGCCAAGTGACAAGGTTATCTCCAACAAACATGGCGTAAAGTATATGCGGATATATTAGTGTCTCAACGATCCTCAGGAGAGTTATCATAGTCAGAATATGTATAGGAGGATATATTAGCGTGTCTATTCACCCCATAGAAGAGCTTATGTCCGGGAGATTCCAAATATCGAAGGATCAAAAGAACATCATGACAGTGACGATAAAGAAGCTTCTCCATATGTTGACTTGCTCTGCTTACAACATATGATATATTTGGCCTAGTAATAATGAGATAGAGTAATTTTTCCACTAAGCTTATGTACCGTGTTGCATCTTTAAAAGCTGTAATAGTAAATGCTGAATATTTTCTCACTTTTGTAGGGATGTCAGATGGCTTGCATCCAAGTAGTCCCGCATCAGTTAGAATACCAAGGCAATACTTCCAAGAGCCCATCTGTAGTACGTATTACGTCGATGCTAATAAATAACGAAGTTGGCTGATGGCTTTCGTGATAAAGACCTTCTGGAGGAAGGTCTTGGTCTCCTGAATAACGCCTACATCATCTCCTGTGACAATCATATCATCAACATAGACAGCAAGAATGACCGTGCTAGTATACCGTCGTCTAACAAAGACATAGTAATCAGATGTTGTTCTCTGAAAACCAAGTGTGTTGATCTTCGTAGTGAGCCTGCCAAACCATGTCCTGAGGCTCTGCTTCAGGCCATAAATGGCCTTGGTGGCACGAGAGGATACTCTGTCAGTTGCATGAAAGTTATGAGCAAAGCACAAAAAATTCGCATATGTATGGGAAAAGAAGACCCAGTAACATGGAAGGCCATATCGGCGATATATCGCCTATCTATCGGTTTCGACAAGGTAGGGGTTTCGATATTACCCAGTATGTCCTTTTACAGGGATATCGGCGATATATCGCCATACGGCTCATATCGGTCAAAAATGATTGGATTCAATAGAAAAAATCCTGGATATCGATCGATATCGTCGATATTTTGTCGATATTTCATCGATATCTCTATATATCAATGCTATTATTCATGCAATATTGATTCAACTACTTATTTAGCTACACCCAGTATTAAAACACATATATCTAGCTTCACCTAGTATTAAAACACACAATGGTTTACATATATTTTTAATGCGAGACCCCCGTGCTGGTAGGGTATGGTGCGACAGGACACAGGAGGGTGTATACAATGATTTTTCAACTAGGTGTATGTTTACAAGTTATTTCATGTTGTAAGACTTGAATGAAATCGTTTTCCTTTATCTATAAAGTGAATTCTTCAAACCAAAGTATCTATAAGTCAAGAATCAAACATTGATATCGATATGTTCAAAATGATCGATATATGCGATATAAGATTCATAGATTGATCGAGACGTGTGATCTAAGAGTATATTTGTAAGCTATTTAGTGATCTAAGAACTTGGATGAACTCCATTTTCAATATATACAAGTCAACAACTAATAATACCAACGATATGTTCGATATGACCGATATGTGCAATATAAGGATCATAGTTTTCACAAGTGATCTATATGTGTCATCTAAGTGTATATTTGTAAGTTATTTAATGTTATAAGAACTCGAAAGAAATCCATTTCCAATATTTAAATGTCAGGAATAAACATTAATAGCGATATGTTCGATATGATGATCGATATGTGTGATATATGGGGTATAAATGACCGATAGGTGTGGCATAAGTGTGTACTTGTAGGTTATTTGTTGCTTTAATATCTTGAATTATCTTAATTTCTGAAAAAATGACAAAAAATGGCTTTTGGCTTTTTTGGGTCATTTCCGACATTTCCACCGATATCGTCGATATATCGGTGATATATCCCTATATATCCATTTCCGGGCAAACGGAAACGATATCGATATCTATACGGCCTTCCTTGCTCAGTAGGGTAAATGAACGTGGTTGATGAGATAAACCATGGTAAGGATAGCATCTCTCAAAAAATGTTTAGGAATACTCATTTGATTGAGAAGAGATCTGGCAACATTTAGCAAGTGTCGGAGTTTCCTCTCATCTATACCATTTTGTTGTGAGGTATATGGACATGATGTTTGGTGAACAGTTCCCTGGGACGCAAAGAAAGAGGTTAAGTCCTTTTGGGTTAACTCAAGAGCATTGTTAGTACGAATGATCTTAACAATGCTAAAAAAGAAAGTTTTAACATATTGAAAGAAATTTCTGACAATTTGATTAATCTCCGAACGTTCCTTTAATAAATACACCCAAGAAGATCTCCTATAATCATCAATGAAAACCATAAAATAGCGATTACCCTTAATGTGCGGATCAGACAAAGTGTCCAAACATCACATTGAACAAGATGAAAAGCAGCACTACTACGAGAGTTAGTACGAACAAGAAACAAAGCTCGATGGTGTTTCCCGAACTCACACATCTCGTACTGAAAGGGCTTCAGAGCAGAGAGTTCAGGAAACATCATGGAGATGGCCTTGGCAGAGGGCTTGCCCAAGGCGTAGATGCCAAGGGAGCAGATTTTCAAAGACAGACGCAATACCCACAGAATTGGAATCGGAGGATATGTCAAGATAATACATGTCGTTCTTCTCATGACCCCCACCAAAAATCTGCCTTGTCCGAATGTCCTGAAAATAACAAGACTCATCACATATCACACGACAATGAAACTCAACATAAAATCTTGTGAACTGATAGCAAGCTAAGAGAAAAATCAGGAGCATAATGAACCCCAGAAAATCGGAGTTTGGAAGAGAATTCCATAGTTCCGACAGCAGTAATCGGTGATTGAGTCCCATTAGTGACTCGGACACTTCACATAGGTAGATGGTACGAAAGTGGTTAGCAGACTACCTTCTTCATTGAGATGAGTAGAGGCACCGAAATTAATAATCCAAGATGGAGCAGGAGTGACAACATAGTTAGCTATTGTAGTACCTGAAGGAGTAGCCAGAGCAGTTGTGATAGAGTTACTAGTGGTAGTAGACCTTGGAATATGAAGGATCTGCATCAGGCGGGAGTAATATGCGTGATTAAGATGAACAGTCTTGCCACTGGAGGTTTCTGTAGGAGATGCCTCTTCCACATCATAGGGATCTTCATAGTCATTATTGGCGTGATAAGATGGTACGTCGAACTTTTGTCAGCATCATTCAGTCGAGTGATTCCACCTACCATCGTGAGTGCATGGAGCAATAGAGTCTCGTCCATGACCATGGCCGAAGTTGCCGTCTTGTCCAGATTCCCATCCACAACCATGACTTGGATCACGACCGCGTCCTCCTCGTAAGATGTAACTACCTCCTTGTCCATATGACGATGTGTGCAAAGTTTTTTGTTGAATGTAAGGCGGGAGACCGGATAACCGATGCCTTGAGTTCCTCAAGTCGGTCGAAGATGGCCTTCATTGTTGGCAGTGTGTCTGATATAAGAAATTGCTCCTTTGTTGCATGATATCTAGAATGCAAGCCATCAAGAATGCGGTATACATGTTAGTCAGAACGCTCTTGTATTTGTTTGGTGCAAGATGGGGGCTGAAATATTGCAAGCTCATACAGGCTAGAGAGGTGTCTGTAGTACTCGATGAGGGTGAAATCACCCTGAGATGCCAACCAGATTCGCATGTAAATGTCTACAAAGCGTGACTTTGTGTTCTTATGGGAGAATGTTTGCTCGAGATCCTCCCACATTTCCTTGGCCATATTTTTGTAAAGAAGTTTTGAGGCAATGCGAGCCTCAACACTGTTGGTCATCCAGTTGATAACTAAGTAATTGTCTATCTGCCAATTTTCGTACTCTTTGTCCTTTTCATTTAAAGGATCTTTGGTCAGAATGTAGAGTTTCCTCTGACCACCAATGAACAACATAAAAGATCGAGATCGGAGCACGCAATTTTCTGTGCTCTTGAGTTTGATAGTAGTGCCTTGTGCCATAATATTCGTGGTCAAGGGCTTTGTCTCGGTAGAAGAATGCGCTATGATGGTCTTAAAATAGAAAGAAAATCTTGTGATCAACTAAGGTTGCATAAGAGGGCTTGAAAATGCCACAAAACTCACATTTACCCTTTACGAAATGATGAAAAACCTCAACGAACATCAAATTTGGATTCCTGGTAGTGGTCTGGGATGAGTTTTGGATCTCCAAAGAGACCTACGGTACCCGTGGAGGGTAGCTGTGGGGCACAAGGGTACTTCCTCCTCATAGATCACTATTCACCCAACCCCACCCAGCCCAACCCAACCCTGCCCAACCCTGCAACCAAACAGGCCCCTAGGAGGTCTTGGAAGCGTTGGGCAGTGGTAGCGGGAGGGTTGTGGCCCCTTGGCGTCACTAGCGAGCCTCCATAGGTGGTTCTAACAACACCGACAGATGTTGGAGACGCTCCTTTGGGGCGAGGTTTTAAATATCGATTTCGATTTCATTTCTTGATGGCGAAAAAACGAAATAATTTCAAAATTTCATCGAAATCTCGCCCATTTCGATCAAAATCGGCCTAGATTTGTGAAGGAAGGGTTCATATCGAGATTTCGATTTCGATTTCGTTGAAGTGTTGAAATCGAAATTTCGCTAAATTTGGAACCCTTCTTTGAGGTCGAGCTGTTGCACTGGAGGCGATTGGAGGGACTTGCGCGAGGCCCTAATTTGGGGAAGAGGGTCCGTACGGACTTTTGCGAGGCTTGAAGGTGGCAGTGGGGATTTTAGGTTAGAACCCCGGTCTAGGACCGTTGCTAGGATATCACGTGGAGAAGAGAGACGAATGAGATGTCTATTCCATAGGGCTAGGGTCTCTTATATGTAGAAAAAACCCCTAGAGAGTACAAAAGGAAAAATACATAGTTAAGGATTACGGAACCCTAAGGATTATGAACATAAATATAAGTAAAATAACTCTAACAATGCGAGCACACGCGTCAATAAATTAATATTTACATGGAGAAGCAACGTAATAACTTATTACTTCATTGTTTTCTCATTGAAATTGTTAATACAAGGTCATATATACATGCCTTACACCCTACTTTATCCTGCTAGGTGCACTAAATGGTAGACCCCATTGCATACAATAGATGAACCTCTCCAAAAGATCCAATTAATCAAGTGGCTTAATCTGCCATTATTATTATCAGTGTTGTCAAAGGCGCTCGCCTAGGCGCTAAGGCGAGGCGAGCCCTAGGCTCCTTGCCTTGCTTCAGGTGAGGCGTTTTGCCTCAGGCGTTGCCTAGGCGAGCGCCTAGCCTAAGGTGTCAAGTGCTTGAGGTGAGCGCCTGAAGCAAAACTGAGGCTTTTTGCTGAATTGTTTGTATTTTTCCTTTTTTTTTAAATTTCAAAGTTGCATAGATATTAGTTCTGAATAATATTTGGGCATGTTAGTATATATATGTGCATACAAATACATGCATCAATTATGCATACACTAGCAATACACATACATATACACACTAAGATCTACATAGGCCCATACACATGCATTAACGCATGCATATTAATTATAAGTATTATAATTTAAAACATTATACATACATACAAACACATATATGTATATATAGACATATACACATATACATGTAAACATATGTATATGTATTCATATCCATATCCATGCATACACATATGTACAAATGTACATGTATACACATGTACCCGTATTTACATATACTACACATATATACTTGCAATAGACATTCACTTATAAATATTTATGCATAAACACAGACATGTTAGTCCTTAATTCTACATATACGCATACATTTATACATTTTAGTTCTAAATTCTATTTACAAGTTACATTTATATTAGTTTTAAGTACTACACATATATGTATATAAATAAATATACATGTACTTACATATACATGGGATTGATATTAGATATAATTTATACATGCTAATAATTAATTCTACATATACACATACTTGTTAGTCCTTAATTCTATAATTCTACATATAGACATACATGATAGTCCTTAATTCTACATATACATGTACATTTATATACGTTAGTTAGAAGTACTATTTACACGTTACATTTAAATTAATTTTAAGTACTGTAATTGCAGACATAATATATACTTACATACGCATATATATGCATATATAAATAAATATACATACACTTACATGTATATTGGATTGATATTAGATTGTAATTTAGGTGTGTGTATGTGTGTAATATTTTTTTGAAAAAATACATGCATATACATATAAATACATACCCACATACATATATGTATGTATAGGTATATAAGATTATATTTACATATGATAAATATATGTAGTATATATAGCGCCTCGATTGTCTCAGACGAGCGCCTAGTCAAGCGCCTAGCGCCTAGTCAAGCGCCTAGCGCCTTAGGCGTTTTGGACCCCTAGCACCTTAGAGCGCCTAACGCCTCCGACAACGCTGATTATTATGATATTATCACTCCTCATTAAGCTGAAGCAATTATTGCTGAACTTGTACAAATTGAATTGTCCCACTCACCCCTATGGAAAACATGACATAGCAACGCATCTCGTATTGTACAATTCCTCTCACCCCATGGAATAAATGATACTGCAATATATCTTGACTGATGATGATGACTAAACATCTTTAGGTCATGCTGTTGAGTTGGATACATGAGGATTGTAGTTGGAATGGTGATCCGTCAAGCAATTTCCAATAGAGTAGGAACAGCGATCTCGTGCTCTGCATCTTCATTTATTTGAGCCATTGCCACTGCAAGTCTCAACAATTCTATATTATACAAGGTTCACATAAGTTGTTCGTGCAGCAGCATATGTGTTGGTGGGACATAAGCTGAAGTGAATATTCAATATGCGTCATCATGCGGCTTGAACGCTTAATTGGATGTTATAAATCACATATGCGGGCGCGTAAACGGGCTATGGGGTATGCCTATCATTTGTTCGGACCCGTTTAGGAATCCAAATATCCAGAATATTTACCCAGCATTTGTCCCACCTTCCATTCATAGTCCCGACCTATGCCTCCTCTGAAAGCCTCAATTGTGCCTCCTTTGGAACCTCGCCACGTCCCTTCCCACTCGGCTCGTAATTTCCCATATTTTTATCTGATCTTTTGGACGAGAGTGTGTTGGAGTTTTTGGAGATGCTCGGGTCCCGTTCTTATGTTGCGAGCTCATCCATTGAGACTGACCATTGGGTTTCAGTGGATGGAAGCTTCTCAATGAAGAAGATGTATAAAGTGATTTATGCCTTTGTTGTTTTTGATCGAAGAATCTGTACCGTGGAGTGTAGGCACATATGGGGTTGGAAAGTTCTCTTGCCGCGGACCATGATTTTCTAGTGGCTAGTAGGGCAAAACTCTGATATCGAGCTCTCAGGAGGTTGGAATTTTTCAGTGGGTGGGCGGCACATTTTGGCAGAGTTTGGAGGGGTTGGAAGATAGTGTTGCCGATGGGAGATGGGAGTTTTTAGCGTTATAACGTGGGATTTTGCTGGCTAGGAACAATCCATTTTTTTGAGGAGAGATTCTATGGTGAAAATGTGCTTGAGCATACCAGAAACCCAACATATTCTTAATCTTTGTAATTCTGATACTTGTGAATATAAAAGTTTTTGGGAGCTAGCCTACTTGACATGCTTCCCTTTTCCTTTCAATAAAATAAAAAGATGGAAATGACATTCCTATGATGTTTATAGGATCAATCCTAATTTCTTGTCTTCTTACTATCTTACAAAAACGTCGATAAGAGGCATGTGCCTTGATGCATGTTGTTGCCTGTTAGTTGTAATTATTTCAGTGACGACACAAGTCATGAAGTCAACATGAAACTTGAGGTTTGGATGATGGTTTTTGGAAAAACAAGGGATTCCGATTAAGTGTAGACAAAGTTTATGGAATGTAAGTTCAACTTGGAAGATAGAAATGTTATAGAGACAAAGCTTGAAATACACATCATTCCAAAGAAGGATGCTTTTACATACGCAGGCCTGAGGTAGCTTATTCGATGGATGTCACTCATATGATTGCTACATGGTAATTAAAGTGGAGGTTAGCTTCAGATATTTGTTGTGATTAACTTATAACTTTGAGGATCAAAGGCAAATACTATTATTTATCAGTGTTTTGTGTCCACTACTGTTGGGCAGTAAACTATAGACATGTGCAGAGAATATCTTAGTTGAGATGCTGCTGCTGTGTGCATGGCACAAAGAAGGTTCAGATTCACCGCGTATCATACAAAAGGTTGGAGTAATATTGATAGAGTATAAAATGAGAAAAACACGTATATTGTGGTTTTGACATGTCCAAATGTCATTTGGTTCTCCAGTTTGAAAAAGCGGGTGGCTAAAAGAGCGATGTAAGATGATACAAGAAATGCCAAAGAAGTGTTGGAAGGAGACTGGTAAGAAGGATCTAACCAATTTCGGATCTAAGCCTATGTATAACTCAATTAGATTTTGCTTGAAAGCAAAAAATGCATGCAACTAACACTCCTTTAAGTGGGGAAAAGTCTTGGTTTTATTGTTAATGTTGCTGTTGCTGTTGCTGCGAGGTATGTTTCTTTTGTTGAGTAAAGAGAGGAAATTATCAAATAATATGAAACTTTATCTGATAAACATGCTTGTTTGAAATTCTTTCACGTGATTGGCATTTTCGCCTGGCATAACAACTACAAAAGACACGTCTCTGTCTTGATATGGAAGACTGCTTGACAATCGACTTTGTTAATGACTGTTTGGAAATTCAGCATTTATAGTAACCGGATAAACATTCATATGCCATACAAAGTATTGGAGATTTAAATTTGCATTATGTGGCACTTATATACGAAGCTTGGTTCGATGCCTAAAGTTTGGCATGCATGTCAGTATGATGACATTTGTGTAAATGAAATCTGCATATGCACCATTGCTTGCATTCTTATATTCCATGCAGTAGGTGTATTCAATTGGGATAAGTGCATACACATATTTTCTAGATGAGATGTTGACTGACTTGCAGGTTGACATCAACTAATTTGTAGCTTGCGTCAATGATCTGACTGCTCGTTTGTGGACATGCATGTTACTGATATTCTGAACTTGTTGACATTGCTGTTGATTCTAATGCAGGATGTCATACAAGTCTTGGAGTCCAAATCGGAAAAAGATACGGAGACTACTTCCTGAGGCAGATTATAAAGGGTTTTTCTGCTGATCCATCTCATTTTTGGTTCATTTTCTGTTCTGTTATGTGACGGCCATTCTGTTCTGGTGATATGCAGTTCGAAGAAGTGATTAATGAACTGGACAGAGCAAAGCTGGATTAGGCCCAAGTCTCGCGATAAGTAGATTATATGCCCCTCTCCTATCATTGCGGTTTTTCTATTTATTGATACTGAGAGATTTAGGAAAGTCACCTGAATTCGACCTTTTTGTAGTGTTCTATTACTTCTCTGTATTGAAAATTCATGAGGGAGATCGTAATTTTCTGGATATTTTTTAATGCTTTTATTCACGGTACAAATAGAAATATAAAGGACTGAGATTTGTCATAAACACGAAGAAACCTAGAAAGGAATGCAGACTGTTTAGAAAAAGGAATCATCAATACAAAGAGAAACATCAACTTTGGATTCATGTGGAGGATTAGAGAACTAAGACAGGATCCTGTGCTAGCAAGGCATTGTTGACCGGTGAGATCGACGGAAGCACTGGTCTATCGCAAGCGTTCGAACATGATATTTGAACAGACGATTATTGCAGGCGACAAACGGTTTCGTGCCTATCAAGTGACATTGAAAATATCATGACTATCAAATGACATTGAATATGATACTTGAACATGTCAGATTTGATTTGGACTTAACGTCTCCCTTTGAATATGGGAAACTGAAGATGCTAATAATTTTATATCTCAAATTTTGGACAGCCACTCTTGTTTTTTTTCAGGTATGTTGGAACTTGGAACTAGTGCCGGTGCCTACTTCTGATGGTTTAGACAAAGATTGGGAGATTGACTCCTTTTTCCAGCAAGAAATCGAGCACCAGATGTTCTGACGGGTCAGGCGCTGATGAGTACATTGAACTATCCGTGTGGCTGAGAGCCTCACAAGGCAGGCACGGCACAATTATCAGGAGTGTGCTCTACCCGTGAGCTAATGACCCGTCGTACGGGTTTCCGGTTCTTTTCGTTTGTCCATGTCGGCACATGGGGACGAAGAAAAGGGGATCCTACTGCAACAGAAAGTATCTTTATTCTTCTGTACTGTCTTTGTTTAAAAGGGTTTGGGGGGTTTGGGGGGGGGGGGGGGGGCTTTCGCGGGTTGGGTCGAGGTGGGCTTGCTGATGTCCAGGGGTAGGCGGGGTGGGCCGACAATGGTGGAGGCACAGGGTCGGGAGGCGCAGCTGTCGAGTTGAGCTTCCAGGTGTGTGGGAGGGGGGTTCTTTGCGTAGAGGTTCGGTTGGCGGTCGGGGCTTCTTGTGCGGCAGGGTTCGGGTGGCAGCTCAGGTTTTGTCGTGCGGCGGGCGAAGGCACAACGGCTGGGTTTCGTGGTGCGGCAGGGTTCGGGGTTGGTTCTTACTCGGCCTTCCATGGTGGGTGGGGGGCTTGCAGCATGCGTTAGGGGTGGGTTTCTTGTTCTCATTGGTGATGAGCCTTCGATTGGTGGAGGCTGTGGACTAGCTGGTTGGTCGGGGCTCTTCGACCTGGCTGGCGGAAGGAAGGGAGGAGAGGTGGTCGGGGGGGGGGGGGGTGGGGTGGGGGGTTGCCTTGCTGGAGGAGGTTAGCTGGTTGGAGGAGGGAGAGTGGTCATTTGTAAATAATGGGAACATAAAGGGTATATAATGTAAAATATTTAACGGATACCGTCATATTTTACAGAAAATTGGATGAAAGTTAACACGAGGTTATGAGTGCAAGAGTTAAACATTATTCAGGGTCCTAAGTGTAATTTGTGATTATAAATGATTTCTAAGGTAATTACGAAATACTCAGAATTTTAGGTGTAAACATCCAAAAAAATCTCGCCATCCAATTTGAACAATATTAGCTTCAAAATCATAAACAACATGGACAACCTCCTCAACAAGTTTCATGTTAATATAAAATACACTCACCGCATGTTTAATTTAAAGACGGAACATAATGTAATGCGTAGGTAGAATGACCTAATACTCTATATAACATGAAGTCCAAGATTTATGTCCCATGGATTAATGATCTAATACTTTCCTTCCTCTTTTTTTTCATTCTCTTTTTTTTCTGGTCTTTTCTTGTCCTGTTGGGGTCTGTCTCCCTCTGTATCTTAAATTTATAGAGGGCTAATCCTGTGAGAGCACGAGAGCAGTCCGATGTTGTAAGTTTTAAACATATACACATACTTATACCAAAATATAGGTAAAAAAATGGATACGAATAATGCGATAATAAGATCAATACGGATACACATGTATTCGGTTAATCTACACGTAGATAGAACAAAATCTCCACAATCTCGATACCCATTCAGATTCAACAAAACCATAATTGAAACCGAACTCGGAGATTCATTCATAAATCTTAAAACGTATGCTTTGAAATCTACAGTTGCTGTATATCCTCCGCAAGAAAAGGTCAGGTTATCAGATTATGCCATCACACAAAATCAAAATAAAAAAAATTAGATAATGGATTCCTTGCCCTCCACGAAGTCTTGACCAATCCCCATCCTATTCGAATTGACTCGTTGTTTCTGCTTGTGAGTATATATATTGTATAATAGATCCAACAGTTCTTGTGCAGTTTGTTTCTCCGGCGATGGGTTCTCGGGGAAGAAATAAGCGTGTTATGCTGCAGGAGGATCTGTTCGCATCCCTCCCGTCGGACGTACTCCACCTCATCCTCTCCGGCCTCGATCTCCGCGACCACGTCCGCCTCGGAGCAACGTGCAAGTCCATGCAGCACTTCGCAATGCAGCTTCACCTGCCATCTTCCAAACCCTTCTGGCTCGTCGTGATAGACAGTGATCCCACGGAACTCATCGACGGCTTCCTGAGTAATTGGCCGAGCAAATACAGTCTGCGGCATCGGTATTACCATCGGCATGCGGCATCGCGATGTGTAGGGTTCTACCAAGGTTGGCTAATGATAGAGAGATTTTACGATCGCTCACGAGCACTCCATGTATGCAATCGTGTTTTGGGATCGCAGATCCAGCTTCCTCCCTGGAAGGAATTGTACGGTATTCGAAAGGTGGTGTTGTCGTCGGAACCTGGCTCCGATGGTTGCATGGCGGCCGTGATGCACGGCAACAGGAAAGTGTCGATCTGCAGACTGGGATTCAATAGGTCATGGGTTGCGTTGGACTGCAAAGAGGAAGAAGGCGATGCCATGGACGTGGTGTTTGTCAGGGACAACCTCCAGGTTTTGTTTAGCAACGGCTTTCACACCGTCGACATGAACGAGGATCCTCCCATGCTTAAGAGGTTGCACTTGACCAAGCCCATGCACTCGGGCTGCCGCTACCTGATCAAGATCAAGGAGAGGCTACTATTGCTGGCACTCCATGTTTGTCCTGTTGGGCGTACTGGTGATATTCTCAACATCGATTTGCAGGAGCTTCGAACGCGAGACTCCATCAGGATCGAGGACTTGGGCGGCGGAGCGATCCTTGTTTGCCTGGGTCATGCGGCATATGTTCCTTCAAGAGAGCTTGGTCCATTGAGAGGAGGTTGCATGTACTTCATGGATGGAGGTTATAGGCACATTCAACGATTCGGTGATCAGGCGAAAAACATTGACGATGAAGAAGAACACAAGGCATGGAACCTTCCCTTCTTCCGGATGTTCTGCATCGACAATTAAGATCAAGTATCTGGAACATCTGCTTATGAGAAGTTGGGAGGAGGAATCTACTGAACATCTCATCCATTGGCAATAGGTTCATCAGCATCGATCCTCGAATCTTATTCACCTGAATCATCTCGATGATCGTGAAAGGGGAACGCGACCTCATAGGTTCTTATTATACGAGCGATAGCCACTTCATCGCAGTACCATACACTCACAGATTCTGCAGGGCCAGAAACTCAAAGCAGACGAGGATGAGTAGTGGTTCACTATATCTACCACATCCTGTAAGGTGTACTTAACAGATAATGAAAGCAAGGTGAAGGAATTTAAGTAGGTGTTGAGATTGCGGCTTCCATGAACAGATTCCTACAAGCCCACACTCAAATTACAAAGTCGAGTGAGTCGCAGCGAAAGACTCGAAAACTGATACAAACTATCTACTGATATTACTACTGCTATATACCGAGCTTTCCTAGACGCTTTACCCTCCTCCAAACTGTCAGAACAATTCGCTCACAAGTAAAGGATAAAGAGAACTTACCTAAACACATCGACCTCAAATCTCAGCCTCACCTACTCTGGGATTTGGGAAGGGCAGTTAGTTGGCATGTCATCCATATTATAGTCTTCCAAAATCCAACAGATTTGACTGGAATAAATACTGCATTTTCACCTTGGTAGTCCTGTCCATGAGAATCTTCACAGTGCTAGTTCCCATTTCAATGAACCAATAGATGGTTTTGGGCCTATGAAATGGACAAGGATGCAAATGATGTGCATGCAAAGGATGGTCAGAATATAATCTCAAAGTTCCAAAACTTTAGTAACATTTCTACCTCTCAACTTCAAATAACCAAAAGTTCAACACAAAAGTTCAACATAATTTGTCTACATCTCATAGAACTAAAACCACCAATACCACTTAGTGTGACTTGACATATTCCTGAACAATGTGAAGTCCCTCTGATTCTTCACCATAGTCCTGCATATGGGTTGATATATAGATTAGCATTGGAAAACCAGATAATTGAGAAAAAAATCAAATTTATTAAAATAGTAATTCCGCAGCCAACCTTAACAACTGCACATGAACATCCTACAACTTTCCTTGCCTTCCCTTCTAAATCAATCTTGCAAAGCTGTAACAGAAAAAACACAACCACAAAAATATTAAGATAACAAGCTAATAGACAACAACAATTCCACAAGATTTGGTACATAAAACATAAAGTACATAGCCGTCAAAGCTATCTTTGCGGTTTAGGTTCAAATGGAATATCATTTTTCCTTTAAAAAACATGGTTATTTGCAATTTAATGTCAACCATTGTCAATTGTTCTAATATATATATATATATATATATATATATATATATATATATATATCCCTACCCTTTGTTGCTCCCACACATTTTCATGCATCAGAATATCGAAATAAGGCCCATACTTCCTCTTAGGTAGTGGAAAAAATTACACAAAAGTCTGTGAGTTATACACCCGATTTCAATGTCAGAAATTTAATAGTAACAGTGTGAATGGAGATAATGTGACTTAAGATAACATGATCAACATAATTCCTTAAGTCCCAGACCACACTAAGATAAATCTTAGAAATATGTTGTATGGTGTATATAGTTCAAGACTTTTGTGTAAGTACCCTAAATCTTCTATTGAGTTCGCTAAAAAATTAAAAGAATCACCAACTCAAACTGAAAAATACAGGCGGCATTATAAATAAACATCCACATACATAAAGTGGACAAAGATATATGCTATGGCATTACACTACGAGATTCTATAGGGCATTCAATCTTAGCTTTATAATTGAACATTATATGTATACAAGTAAATAGATAGGCCCTTTTCAGACAAACACAAGTCAATTAGATATATAAAGCAACGATGGTATGCAATGCTGCAGTGATGTCTCTGTTTATCAGTTTTTTTGGGTGTTTTTGAATATGTTCACTGCTTTAGATACTACGAAAGAAAAATATCACACAAAAACATAGATATCCTCTAGATGCCATTGCATGTGATTATCATAGAAGGCCATATCGCGATATATCCGTATTGACAAGTGACCGATATATCCCCGATATGGTCGATATTTGGCCTTCCATGGCTATTCCATTCACAATCTTGGTTCGATATTGGAGATATGGCATCGATATATCATCGATATACCGACAATATATCATATTGACATGGTACTGATATCGATACCGATATCAATATGGCCATCCTTGGTGATTATATATCGAATGTCATCACAACTTCTCATTTTTTTTCTAAATCAACTATAAAATCAAAAGGACTGAGTATTAAAATTCTACATGGATGTCTAAATAGCATTTTTAGTTATGGGTGATTATCTACGTGAGAAAAGGCTTTGTTGTTGTTGTTGGTGATTATCTATGTGCATGCAATTTCACTTTTGTATTAAATGACATGACAAATGAAGCTATAAGTCATTTAAGGTTACAATGTGACCCAAAACATATCAATTGTGATCTATCAGTGTTATAAATGTGCTCTCAGGTTCATTGCTACCAATAAACTTTTTTGTGCATGTGGCTAAATGATATTCCCAATCGAATATGTTTCTTTGATGTATATAAAGATCATTTGGACAGGGTGCCAACCACCCAAAAGACCAAGGTTGAACCCCCCCCTGTGGGGGTTGTGTTAGCCGTTAGGTAGCCGACAGGTCGGATCTATCAACGTAGATTTGAGCATGAATCAATGTAGCCAACCCTACTTAAAGTGGGAGAAGGCTTTTCCCTTTTATACAAAGACCATTTGAACTTTCAAAAAATTCTAACTTATATAATATTCTTATCCATATTTCATTAATCATACCCCACTTGAATTGCACGGAAAATTGAGAAAATGACAACATGCAATTTACCATTCATAGATGAAATTATGCACCAGTCTACATTCAACAATCATTTGAAACAAAAAGACATTCTGAAGTAGGAAATATTTACTCATTTTTGAATTATTCAAGCAAATTGTAACAAACATAAAGATAGTGAGAGAAGTACATGCAGACAAGCAACAAGTAGGAAACTTGAAAGAGGAGTTAGGGGGGTCTAGAAGAAAGTGGGTATCACCCAAATCAAATTGTGCTGATTTTTTGGAGAGGCTCTCTGAATCGGCATATCACATGTTGTTGGCGGAACACCTATAACCTTTCGCCAAAATTGTTACTTATGACTTATCTAAGAATAAATTACAATGCCAACACTAGCCAGCATTAGCAAAATGTTTCTTGTAGGATGGAAGAACAACCGCAAATGTATATGTATATTTAAAAAGTGTGAGAGCAGAATACTGGAAGAGTGCTAGTTTTCAACCTAATTGTACCAATAGTCAAAATTCTAACCAGATGAAGTGCAACATATATTGAAAATTGCACGTACCCCTATCCACTCCCCAAGTGTTTTTGCACTCGGGACTGTTATCAATTGAACAACATGTTCAGCACAAAGTGCTTTGACAAGCTTGACGTAGTCAGGCTGATCACAGTCCTCGGCCAAAACACAAAGTTGTGCAGAATGCTTCTCGATGGCCTTGGCAGCTTCATGGAGACCACGGGCAACACCATCATGCGCCACTGCCTTTTTCATCACCAATTGCAAGGCGCTCATCAAATCCATCGGTTCTCCCAGCACTGGAGCTTCCACTCCTGAAGGGCCATCCTCACTGTGAAATTAAGGGAATCAGAATTCAACGAGAACCTAAATGAATTAACGACTAAATTATTCAACTCATGGATTTTTTTAGAGAATTCAATGCATGAAAACGACATTGGATTCTGCAATCATCTTCCTTTCACTTCAGTTAAAACAATGGTGCCAAAAAGAACTTCGATTTTTTAACTACGACTTCACTAAAATAGCGTTCTGGTGTCAATGTAAGAATTTGTATAGCAACATGTAAATCATGGTTTCAGATTTCGCGAAATTTAGGCAAAATTTCGGTTTCGATAAGGAACCGAAATCTTGAGCGAAATGGCGATACGAGGGTAGTTTTCAGTCATTTCTTTACAAATGATGGTCGATATGAGCGAAATGTCGTCAAAATTTCGTATCGACAAGGTATCGATATGATATCCGAAACCGAAATTTAAACCCTTGACATGGTTTCAGATTTCACGAAATTTCAACAAAATTTCGATTTCGACAAGGGACCGAAATCTCGAGCGAAATGACGATATGAGGGCAATTTCCAGTCATTTCTTCACAAATGCTGGTCAACATTGGCGAAATGTCGTCGAAATTTCGACGAAATTTCATATCGACAGGGTGTCGATACGATATCCGAAAACGATATTTAAACTCTTGGCATGGTTTCAGATTTCGCGAAATTTTGGTGAAATTTTGACAAAATTTTGGATTCGACAAGGAACCGAAATCTCGAGGGAAATGACGATATGAGGACAGTTTCCGGTCATTTTTTACAAATAATGGTCAATATGGACGAAACGTCATCGAAATTTCGTCGAAATTTCGTATCGATAGGTATCCGATACGATATCCGAAACTGATATGTATACCGAGGTAACACTCCCAAACGCATTTTCCATCATCGTGCTCGAAGATAACCACTTTCACAGTTTCTGCAACATCTAGCGATGATCCACACTGGGAATTCAAAAAATTAGTCTTCATTTTCGTATAAAGGCGATTAAAAAAACCATCTTTCGATCGACAGCACGAAGAACATTGCTACTTTATGGAAGACAGCCGAATCGGATCCATCCAAAACGCACCTCGCCATTTTTGAGTAGAAGAGAGACGGATCTAAAGAGGGTTCGTCGGAATGGGATCGGCAGCGACGACACCAAGCAGGAGAGAGGAGATTGATTAGGGCTTCAAACGATATTCTATATGAATAAGTTTTGGGGAGAGAGAATTTATGGAAGCGCCCCTACTAACAACGGGACGAAGGTAATTTTAAAATATACCCTTCCGGACGTTACCAATAACACCCATGCCCCTATGTATTAAATAAGTATGTGCATTCAAACTCTTCTATGCTCTCAGAGATGGCGTACATTCGAACTATTCTATATTTATAGCATTTACAAAGAAGATGAGAGGAGTGATCCTATGAGTATGAGAGGGATGATTCTGAACCACATGATTCTGTTTTCTCTCTCCTGGTCCTCTCTCCTGGGTGAATCATGTGGTCCAAAATCATCCTCTCATTCTCTCACAACTTTTTGCTCTCATAGGATCACTCCTCAGAAGATAATTAATAGCTATTTACATGCAATTATTATCGAGACAACGTAAATGAAGGAATAAGTATGAATTATGGATTCACTCCTTCTTCCGATTTCTTTTAAAATCCCCCTTCACCTTAACAATGCTTAGGATTTTAAGCCCAATATGTAATTGTCCAGTATAGTTGCAATGGCTACTGTCGATCGCCACAAGAGCCGGTTGCTACCGTGAAAGTGGGGCCTATTGTCTGCTATAATCCCTGCTGCAACAGACTCTACAGGGGCTGGAACCGTTCGATCTTGATCAAACGGTTCGCATGGATTGGCACGGTAGAGCCTCACAAAAAATGCAAATTCATGCGAACCGCTCGATTAAGTTCGAGCGGCTCCAGCCCCTACTGCAGAGTCTGCAGCAGAGGATCCTCTCGCCTTGTGGCAACGAACAACAAAGGGAGGATCAACCAGTACAGAAGTGGCTTGTTGATAATAGCTTCTGGAAAATGGATTAAACTTCCTTCTACCTTTTGTGGTTCCTCAACAACAGCCCTAACATGAGTTGCCCTTTCCCCCATGAAGTTTCCCTTCTTTCTTCCCCTAAGCTTCCCTAACTTCTTCTAGGATACGCACCGATGGCACAACAATGCACGCAAAAATTGGGCTCGATCATAGATGACCCAGGATTTGAAACATTATATAGTCGATCTTTGTCTCTGTTTCCACATTGTGCTCGACATTGGGAAGCCATGGTGCTATACATATGGCGACGACGTGGGTAGCACAATCAAAACGGAGGGGAATTAGAGGAGAGCCACGCATATGCCATGCTCTTTTCAGAGCACACCTCCCTCCGAGTATCTCTACATGATTAGAAAAATAAAGCCTGCATGCAACAGAACGATGCATAATATATACATCTCTTCTTCTTCTCCGGGCAGTTGCAGATCCTGCAATGGGGTACGAATCAAAGCCCTTGCAGAAGCTCCTCCATGCAGACTCCCAACACCTGTACATCGTCGTAGCTGTGGTTTCTCTGCTTTTGCTCGCCTCTATGATTCTGTCCGTGTCTAATACCAATTCGTTTCCCGCCGGTATGCATCGGATTCGAAACCCAACCATTTTCCCGTTTAATTGTGTTAATTTCGTCCGCGATGCAATGCAGTGAGGTTGAAGATAGCATGGAATGGAAATTACAAAGCCGACAACATAGAGAAGCCATCAGGTGGATTTGATTTACACTCAATCTAAATGTCTTGTTTGGTTGCAAGAATACGTCAGTCTCTGTTCAATTAGCTAATGGTGTTTTCAAAACCTATTAATGTGATTACCTATGCATTATTCACAAGTTGTACTTCTGATTAGAAACAATGCGGAAGAACTAGAACTTGTCTTAAACATATATGTGGCATTTCTGTTTATTGACGTAGAAACGCGGATCTTTGACGAGTCTGATAAGCCACCCTGCAAGGCTGAGTCTGGTCTATGTGAAAAGGATGAACATCCAGGCCGGGATGTCGGTGTCACAAGAATTAACGTTCCGGCGACTACGGTTAATGACAGCTCTTCTCATAGATCTGATGCTAGACGAGGTGGAAATGGCAATGCTTCAGAACTTGGTAAGGATTCAAACACTGGATCTACAAGCAATTATATCTCTGTTTGCTGCCTTACATCTTCTCCAATTCATGCAGTCCTTACAAAACAGAGTAGCTCGCCAATTTGCAACACCTCTTACACCAGAACGGTCGTCTGCGAGATCCCCCACGGCGTCAGAATCCACGGCAACTCCGGCACAATCCACTTCCCCAACGCCGTCGACACGATCACCACCCGTTGGCCGGTTAAGCCCTATGCCCGCAAGGAGGATCCCACCGGCATGGCTTACGTCCGCGAGCTCACCGTCACTCAGCTCCAAGCTTCGCCCCTCCACTGCCAGGTCAACCACAGCATCCCCGCCCTCGTCTTCTCCACCGGTGGCTACCTCGGCAACGTCTTCCACGACTTCGTCGACGTGCTCGTCCCCCTCTTCATCACCTCCGTCCCCTTCTCGGGCGAAGTCCAGTTCCTCATCACCAACTACAATCCCTGGTGGATCTCCAAGTACAAACCCATCTTGGACCGACTCACGCGTCACGACCTAATCGACCTCGACAAGGACGATCACGTCCGCTGCTTCCCACGAGCTACCGTCGGGTTGAAGCGCCACGACAAGCGGGAGTTCTCCATCAATCACACCGCACGTCAAGGTGGGTTGTCTTTGAAGGATTTCTCAAGACTTCTGCGGTCGGCATTCTCTCTCGAAAGGTCGACCGCATCGATAGCAGGTCGACCGCGCCTATTGATAATATCGAGGAAGTGGACAAGGAAGTTCGTGAATTTGGATGAGATCACGAAGCTGGCGGAGAGCGTGGGATTCGAGGTGGTGGTGAGTGAAGGGGGGGAGGCGGCCGAGTTCGCAGGGGTGGTGAACTCGTGCGACGCGATGATGGGGGTGCATGGGGCGGGGCTGACGAACGAGGTGTTCCTGCCGGAGGGGGCGGTGGTGGTGCAGGTGGTGCCGCTGGGAGGGATGCTGTGGTGGAACCGGGGGTGCTTCGGGGAGCCGGCGGTGGAGATGGGGCTGAGGTACGTGGACTACGAGATAGAGGTGGAGGAGAGCACGCTGGCGGAGTTGTACCCGAGGAATCACACGGTGCTGAGGGATCCGGGCGAGGTGGGAAGGAGGGGAGGGTGGACTGGATTCGGGAAGGTCTATTTGGAGGAGCAGAGCGTGAGGCTCAACGTGACGAGGTTCCGAAGTGTGCTCTCCAAAGCCATGGAGTTCTTGCGACCCTGACGCATGATAGGGAATGTTTGTTCCCATTACTAACCAGTAATCATCTAGCTTGTGTTGCTTTGGTTAATCTCATTTTGAGGCTTGCATGTCATATTGTCATATTGTCCTTAACATAGGAATATGTTCTAAAGGCAAATTATACAAGGGATTTTTACTCAAATAACCTTGAATAATTATGCAATTACAATCATAACCTTGAATAATCGTGAATTACATCTAGGACCATCAATAGTCTTAACTCTTACACTCACAATCCCGAGTTAACTTCCATCTAATATTCCATTTACTATGACGTTATCCGTCAAATATTTTACATTTTCTACCCTTTAATTTAAATATTTACAAATGAGTACATTCCTCCTCTCCTCTCCTCCCCCTCCCATCATTCTCCTCCCACCGAAGTCCCCCCACGACTGCTTGCAACAAGACTCCCCACCGTGCAAGACTCTCCACTCCCAGCCCCGACGCCTCTCTATCTCTGTCGCCCTGGCTGGCCGAGATCTTCCTCGACCCCCTCCCCCTGTCGAGCCCGCTTCCCCTTCCCCACCCTCCTGCGTGATTCCTGCAAGACTCCCCGCCCCCCGCTAGCAACCCCCATGTCGTCTCACACTGCAACCCCCTGCCTCCTGCAACCCCCACGCCATCTCACCCTGCAAGTTGTCCCCTAGCCTGCAAGCCCCAAATACAAGTGATATTCTTTTTCATTTTGAATTTTGATTAATCTCAATCGTTAGATCAAGAATTAGTTGGATTAACTCAACCATCTGGTTAAGTTAATGAACTAGTCTAACGAAAGGTTATGCATGAAAAAAATCGCATTTATTCGGGGTCCTGGATGTAATTCACGATTATGTAGGGTTATCATTATAAGGAAAATAAGTTGTGACTACAGAACTAGGCCACTGATGAATACCCATTCATCACTCTTTATTCTTCTATTTTAGCTACAAAAACCTTCGCAAATACACGTAGATATGTGTAAATACAAATAATTACCAAAAGCATGCATTGTGTAAAAACCTATAATTAGCATGTTTTTGTGCAAAAATAAAAGAACAAAGATCAAAAAGAAAAAGAGGGAAATATTTAGAATAAATATTGAGCAACTTAACCCAAGGGAGGGCTCAGCATGGGCCTGACCGCATAAAAGCCACAGTAGAGAGAGATAGGGGCTCATGTGTAAACATTCATGTAAATAAATAAAATTATATTTTCCTCAACCAAAAATATGCTTGTACATATTTTATATATATTTAGAAACTATTAAAAACAAAATAAAAATCTAAAAAATCAAAAATTCAAAAATGCCCTTTCACCATGTACATAGACCATACCTCCTTATGTATTTAACCTTGGAAATAAATGTATTTATTCTCAAAACTTTTTGTGAATATTCTATGGTATATATTGTAAATAAAATAAATAAAAAGAATTAAAACAAAAATCAAATAAAAATAACAAAAATTAAAAATACAAAAATATATTGTACATATGCCATGTACATAGTTGTACATAACTATTTATTTTACCTATGTATATAAATAATAAAAATAGAATAAAAACACCCTTTTATTCCTCATTTTATGATATAAATAAATAAAATATAAAATGGGAATAGAAATGCTCAAAAATAACAAATTAAAAATCAAAAATTAAAAGAAAAATACATATTGTATATATACCTATATATAGCTATATATTGTAAATACCTTATTTTTATTTCCAAAAAATTAATTAAAAATCACCAAAAAATAGAAAAAAATAAAATAAAAATGTTTTATGTTTTAAGTTTTCACTAAATCGGCCATTTGCTACCCTTATTTTTTACTTTCAAAATCCAGCCACGTGGCCGCTTCCTACTGGTCCTGGGATTGTTGACCGCCCGGTCAACTACCCCCCCAGGACCACTTCTCTCGGGTTTGGTCGTCCGACCCGATTTCCCTGATTTTTAGCACCTAAACCCGATTGAGTCTCACCTAAACCCCGGGTCAGATCCATGCACGACATATCCGTCACCCTCGCCAGAGCCTTAGCCTCGGGATCCACGCTCCAGATTGCCCTACCCGCGCGCCTCTTTCCGGACCCTCCATGGTATATATTCCGAGCTCCGCCACCCATTTTAGGTATCTTTGGCCATTTGCTTTGATTTCCAGTGAGCTCCAGAGAGAGAGAGAGAGAGGTGACAGTGACGACCGGCCAAATGACAGAGGTAAAGGTACAGAAAATTAGGTCGTTGCGACCTCAGTCACTCAACACGTGTCGATCAAGAAAAATGAACCACAAATGAAGATAAATCAACGAAACACAGAGAAGTGGTCCTGCTATAGGATTAACCTGGTATAGCTCCCAGGGTCGAACACAAGGAGCACAGATTGGCCTTGCGGCCTACGATGTAGTCAGAAATCCAAGGAAGTCTTTTTTTAGTGTTTTTATTTGTTTTTATATTTTTTAGATTTTTTTTAAATGATGAGAAAATAAAAGGAAGTAAATACAAGAGAACTTCAACAATTTATCGAACACATCAAAAATCAAACAAAAATTCCAGAAAATTGGTTTTTAGGTTTTTTAAGTTTTTTACTGTTTTTGGTGAATTTTTGGAATTTTTCTAACGGGTAAATTATTTATTAAAAATCAAACAATGCGAAAAACAGAGGGTACTGTCCAGCAAGGCTTAAGATCCAAAAATAAAATACTCTTGGATCTCAAAAAAACCTAAAGGTAATTTTCCTATAATCTAGAAAGAATAAGGAAAATTTAGGCACCCTAATTATTGTTTTTGGATTTTCAATTTAATTTTTACAATTTTTATGAGTTTTGAGGGGTTTTTCAATTTTTAGGGTTTTTAATTGATGAAAAGTAGCCAAAATTGGCTAGAAAATCAAATAACAAGTAAACTACAAGTCCTAATTTTTTTAGAATTTTTGGTGGAGTTTTTATAATTTTTTGGTATTTTTAAAGTCAAACAGTAGTAAAAATATGGGTTTTTGAATTTTTAAAAATAATAAATGAAATCAAAAATGTCCCCAAAAATCATAGAAATTCCTACACCATGGCAGGAGCCATGTGTCAAAATTTCATTGGATTTGGAGGGCGTTTGATATTTTATTCAAAAATAAAGGTGGGGCACTGTGCACAGGGACCTAAGTGCAAATACCCAAAAGTTCTGGGGGTCTGGTGCAAAATACCCAGCAAAACACGTGCCAAGCACGTGTCTGGGGCACTCAAGGACCCAAATGTAAGAAAAAAATAAGTCCGAGGACCTATTGATAACTCGTATCAAAAGTCCAGGGGGCTTAGTTGCAATTTACCCAAAATAATTCGCACATGCGCATAATCAATGCTCACAGGGGTATATTTGCAAATAAACAAAACGTTTCATTCAATGAATAACATCCAGAACTACAAGGGGTCTTATGCAAATATTCCAACAAAACACGTGACGAAGCACGTGGCTCTCTACTGGCAGGGGTATAAATGCAAATAAAAATAAGTACGAGGTCCTTGATGCAAATATCCCAGAAAATAAACAACTTGAATTAAAAGTTACAGGACTAAAACGAAATTAACACACTACGAGGGGGCCTACGATATTTACCCCTTTATTAGCCGACGGTCAGATGTGCGCCACGTGTATGATCTGACGGCTGGATGTGCGGGCGCTACTTCTCTCTTCTCCTCTTTGGCTCGATCGACGGTGGGGAGAGGCCCACGTGTATGATCGGACGTCTGAAACGCTGGCACCTCTCTCCTCTGCTATCAATGGTCCAGATGCGCTCCTCGGGTGGATCGACGGTTGCTGCTCCTCAAAAGATGGACGCTCACGATCAGAACTGGAGCTGGAGCGTCATCGGACGGCTCTGGATGATGGAGGAAGAACTCGACGCCGGCGAAGTTCGCCGGCCTCCTGCGTGCGCTCCGGTCCTCCTCAACTGCTGCTGATGATCTGAACACGTTCCTGGTGGCTGCCCGCAGCTGACGGTGATGGCCAATGGCCCAGCCGAGCCCTGGAGGGGCTCCGGCGAGACCTGGCGGCGCGAAGCTCCGGTCTGAACGATAGGGGGCTCAGATGCCTCCCTTTGGACCTGCAAAGTAGACACGAAGGTTCGCGGGTCGAGGGCAAAATGCCTCGACCCCAGAAAGTGGGGTGAAGATGGTCTGTGCGGTGGGGCGAGCGAGCTCCGGCGAGGTGGAGACGATGGAGCTCGATTCCCAGATCCTGTGCGATCTGGGTTGAGTGAAAGGGCGTAGAAGGTGCACGGGGATATGGCGGAGGTGATGAGATGGTCCGATGATCGAGATATAGAGCGAGGCAGTCGGAATCAACGGAACACAGCAATGGGTCGATTTGGGGGTAATCCGAAATTACACTAAATGGGTAGGAACTAGGGTTACCTGATGGATGCTGGAGACTATGCTGGAGCTGCTCTTGCTCCTGGTCGTAGCTTCGAAGGGCGTCAAGGCCTGAAGCTCGATGCTCAACGCTGGTGGCGGAGCACGGCGGCGAAAAATGCCGGATCGATGGTAGGGACACCCTCACCTCACTGCAACAGGGGCTAACGCGAGCTGTCACCTCGGGCTTCGCTCTGGAGGTCACGGGAATAAGGATGGCGATCCAAAGATGGGGCGCGGAGGCGGCGGAGGTGCGAATATATAAGGTGACAGCGTCGATTAGGGTTGAGGGCCGACGGCTAAGGAAGGCGTTGATTTGATGGCGAAGGATCCGGCGAGGGAGAGGGATGAACGGCGAAGAATCCGGGCATGGGATATGCGTGGGAGACAGCCTGGAGACGCGTGGGAAAATCGGGGAAGATGGGGTGGCGCGCGTCTTCCAGAATAGGAAGGAGTCCGCGGGGGAGTTGACCGGGGTCAACAGTCCCCCGTGGACCAATCAGGAGCGGCCACGTGTGCGCGATTTTTGCTTATTTATTTTAGGGTAGAAATAGGCCGAATTAAAGAAAACTCAAAACATGAAATATTTTTCTTTTATTTTTTTCTATTTTTTGGTGATTTTTAATTAATTTTTGGGAATAAAAATAGGGTAGCTATATATATAGGTATATGTACACTATATGGATTTTTATTTTTGAATTTTTATTTGTTATTTTTATGTATTTTTATGCTCATTTTGTATTTTATTTATTTACAAGATAAAATGAGGAATAAAAGAATATTTTTATTTTATTTTTATCACTTATATACAAGGGTGAAATAAATGGTTGAATACACTTATATACATGGTATTTATACAATGTATTTTTGTATTTTCAATTTTGTAATTTTTATTTGATTTTTGTTTTGTTTCTTGTTATTTTATATATTTACAATATGTAACATAGAATATTTACAAAAAGTTTAGAAAATAACTGAATTTATTTACAAGGTTAAATTAATACAATGGTGTGGTTCATGTACATGGTGAAGGAAGGTTATTTTTGATCTTTTTGCTTTTTATCTTTTTATTTTGTTTTTAATAGTTTCTAAATATACACACAATATGGACAAACATATTTTTGGGTGAGGAAAATATATAGTTTTATTTATTTACAGAAGTATATACACATGAGCTCCTATCTCCCTCTACTTTGGCTTTTATGCGGTCAGGCCCATGCTGAGCCCTCCCTTGGGTTAGGTTGCTCAATATTTATTCTAAATATTTCCCTCTTTTTCTTTTTGCTCTTTATTCTTTTATTTTGTGCACAAAAACATGCTAATTATAGGTTTTTACACAATGCATGCTTTTGGTATTTATTTGTATTTACACATATCTACATGTATTTGCAAAGGTTTTTGTAGCTAAAATAGAAGAATAAAGAGTGATGAATGGGTATTCATCACCCCCCTATGCTTAACTTTGCTAGTCCCTTAGCAAACACTTATTTGAAAAAGAAGTGAAAAAGAAAGAAAAAGAAAAAGAGGATGTACATGGATCAAGGTTGACTTATTAAATTTTCCTTCATTAAATTGAAATATGGAGCTCGATCAGATCTTTGGATTATTAATGTGTCGGAACCTTATTTGGACTTAAACCTAAAACTCAACAGCCTCCAAGTTCCACCAATCTATGGGCAAGACTCCTCAATAAACCAGATCAGAACAAGTCTACATACACAAACTCTAATGACCATGAATCTTTTCCTTGCGGTGTAAGTGATATGTGGCTCCCCACCTCAGAAGTAACAAAGAAACAACCTCCCTCAACCTGGTAACTCTAATGCCTCAGTCTAGCAACTCTTTCCTCGAGAAGCGGGGTATTCCCTTCTAAGTTCAAGTGCAACCGGCTCAAGAAGAGGGGGTAGAAGTATAGAGTTTTGGAAGCTTAGCCAGTGTAGCTAAGTCTCCCGCTGCAAGCTTCATGAGATGTAACATGGATACCATAAGCTTTTGCTTCATACTCCGGTGGGGTTATTAAATTTTCAATCCGACCCACCACTTTTTTGGAGTTCTTTTTGCATTTTTGCATTTTTTTTTTCAAGAACTTCTGAACATGGTGCAGCATGTAAGAAATTTCCCCTTGAGCCAGTAGACTATCCCTCTTTTGAAGCTTTATTGCAACCCACAGCTTCTGTCTTTAGCTTTCAACACCACTAGACCAAGTTGAGGTGCACTTCCTTCACTATAAGAAGAAGAGAGGTTCCGCCTAGAAGTACTACCCTCATATGCTACCCCAAGCCAAAGGAAACTGCCTCCTCACCACCTCATCCATGGAGAGCCATGTGTAAAGTGCAGGTGCAAGTGAAGCCATTGTCTCTGAGAGTCATGCGTGTGTTGTTAAGTGCTCTACTTAGGCTCATCAAGATGACATATGCTCATAGCCTAGTGGACTCAAAGAATTAAGCCCTTATGGACCTGAAAAGCTTTAACCCTAAGTCCTACAAGGTTCCTCTTGAAGTTAAGTGGATTAAGATCTTATTCAAGCTCCATTTCTCAATTTAATTCCAGGCTTAGTTTAAATGTCAACTCTCATCCAGGAAAAACTATATACATATATGTACACAAAATGCTATTTACAAATATTTTACAATCATGCAAAATTTTTGAAAAAATGTTTTGAAATCATGAATGAATGATGCATGAAGTGCAAGTTTTGCAAAAAGATATTTACAAACATTTACACAAGATTTTTGCAAACTTTTGATTTTCAAAACATTTTGGAAAAATTTTGTACTATATACATAATTTTGATACAAAATATTTACACAAGCTTTACACAAAAGATTTTTGAAATCATTTTTACAAAAATACTTTATACACTAGCTATGTATGTGCAAGAATAAAAGAGGTTTATGTACATGAAAAAAAAAATTTTTAATTTTTGTGATTTTTAGCCATTTTATTTATTAACACACTCACACAAAGTACGAGTTATGGCTAAAGTATATATGAAATATATACACACCCCCCTATACTTAGCTCGAGCGATGTCCTCAGAGTGATCAAGAGCGATGAAGAAGACATAACTCGTGCTTAGTAAAAGGAAAGTGAAAAGTAATGTCTAAATACAGGAACGAATAAATGAATAGCATGAGAGGAACTCGGTGGTCTCCCCCTATACTTAGGATTAACTAATCCTAAGTATAGAGAGCTGTACATGAAGGGAAAGCCGAGTGAAGAAGATACAGACTCTGCCCCCCCTATACTTAGGGTAAAATATCCCTAAGTATAGGCAGCAAAAACAAGAGCAGAAAGAATGAAGAGACTAATCACTGGTTCGACATCCCCCCCTATACTTAGGGTAAAGTACACCCTAAGTATAGCATAATCATAAGATGAGAGACGGGATGTGGGGCTAAAGAATAGAATGATATGGACAACTGGATCTATACAGGCGGAGGAACAGTGAAAATCAGGCGTGAGATGTAAAAGATGTGAGTCAAAAGACCACATCTCACGCAAAATGAATAGCGGCAATAATAACGTCCCGCGGCTCATGATCTAGAAATGGTTTGAGCCGCTGGCCGTTCACTCGGAAGGTACTCTCAGAAGATAACTCAGATATATCAATGCTACCGTTATCGTGTACCTTTCTGACCAAGTAGGGTCCTTTCCATTTGCTCTGTAGCTTCCCTGGAAATAATCTAAGCCTTGCATCAAACAGCCATACTTTCTGTCCAATCTCAAAATGCTTGTGGCTGATATGAGAATCATGCCACTCTTTGACTTTCTCCTTATAATGTAGGCTGCTTGAGAAAGCTGCGTCTCTAAGCTCTTCCAAGGCGGCTAACTCTGCCCTCCTCTGATCTCCTATACCATCTGGATCCATAAGAATATCTGTGACTGCCCAGAGTGACTTGTGCCTCAGCTCAACAGGTAGGTGGCACGGCTTGCCATAAACGAGGCGAAAGGGAGATGTACCCAATGGAGTCTTGAAAGACGTCCGATATGCCCATAAGACCGAGTCCAAAAGCTGTGACCAATTCTTTCGGTCAGGGCGGACGACTTTCTGCAAAATATTCTTGATCTCCCTATTCGATACCTCAGCTAGACCATTCGTCTGTGGATGGTATGGTGTGGCAACACGATGGTCTATGCCGAACTCGGTAGCAAGTGCCTTCACCTGGTCGTTGATGAAATGAGATCCCCCATCAGAAATCAGAACTCGTGGAACCCCGAACCGCATGATTATGTGCTTCCTCAAAAATCTGCAAACTGTCTTAGCATCAGCGGCTCGGGCGGGGATAGCCTCAACCCAACGACTCACATAATCTACGGCCAACAGAATATACTCGAATCCCTGACTCTTAGGGAATGGACCCATGAAATCGATGCCCCATGCGTCAAAAACCTCACAGAAGTGAATGGGCTGCATCGGCATCATATCACGTTGTCCACAAGTGCCCATTCTCTGACAGTCAGTACACCTCTTCACGAACTCATCTGAGTCCTTGAAGAGGGTAGGCCACCACAAACCGGACTGGAGCACTTTCTGTGCCGTTCTCCTCCCCGAATGATGTCCTCCTGCCTCAAGCTTGTGGCAGTAAGTGAGGACACTATGATGCTCCTCCTGAGGAATACACCGACGCCAGATGCTATCCCCTCCTTCGTGGTAAAGGGTGGGATCCTCCCAGTGGTAAGACTTGGCCTTCGCAAGGAAGGTCTCAATCCTCTGCTTGGGCCAGTCTTGTGGAACTTTCCCAGCAACGAGAAAGTTCACAATATCAGCGTACCATGGGAGTGAGGCGATAGCAAGGATCGCCTCATCTGGGAAGGTATCACAAATGGGATCAATCTGCTCAGAATCCTCAGGCTGCTCTAATCGGGATAAATGGTCCGCCACCACATTCTTGACTCCAGGTTTATCCTTGATCTCAATGTCGAACTCCTGGAGTAGAAGGATCCATCTAGTAAGTCTGGCCTTGGCATCCTTCTTTGACATGAGGTACCTGATGGCGGTGTGGTCTGTGTACAAGGTCACTCGGGATCCAATGATATATGATCTGAATTTATCTAGGGCAAACACTACTGCTAGCATCTCCTTTTCTGTGACTGTATAATTCCGCTGGGCGGAATCCAATGTGCGGCTAGCATAGTGTATCGCAAATGGTACTCCATCCCTCCTCTGTCCTAGCACTGCCCCTACGGCAAAATCGGAGGCGTCCGTCATGATCTCGAATGGGAGAGACCAATCCGGCGGCTGAAGGACAGGAGCCTCAATTACACACTGCTGGAGAGTCTCAAAGGATGAAAGACACTTGTCATCGACAAGGAACTCGGTGTCTTTCGTCAAGAGGTCAGTCAACGGTCGGGCAATCTTGCTGAAATCATGAATGAATCTCCTATAAAAACCAACGTGCCCCAGAAATGACCGTAACTGCTTCAGATTGGACGGCGGTGTGAGTTTCCTAATGACATCGACCTTGGCCGGATCAACCTCCATGCCTCTGTTGGAGATGATGTGGCCAAGCACCGTCCCTTGAGTTACCATGAAGTGACTCTTCTCCCAAGACAGAACCAAGCGGGTAGCAATACATCGCTGGAGTACTCGGTCTAGGCAGTCAAGACAGGAATCGAATCCGTCGCCGTAGACTGAGAAGTCGTCCATGAAGACCTCCAAACACTCCCCTACCATGTCCGAAAATATCGACAGCATGCATCTCTGAAAAGTCGCAGGGGCGTTACATAGCCCGAATGGCATGCGTCGAAAGGCGTACGTACCGAAGGGACAGGTAAAGGTGGTCTTCTCCTGATCCTCAGGAGCGATGGCCACCTGGTTGTAGCCCGAGTACCCATCCAGGAAGCAGTAATGGCTCTTCCCTGCCAGTCTCTCTAT
Organism: Ottelia alismoides; assembly: GCA_037367405.1. NCBI lineage: Eukaryota > Viridiplantae > Streptophyta > Magnoliopsida > Alismatales > Hydrocharitaceae > Ottelia > Ottelia alismoides. The sequence continues at coordinate 280,994 of JAZKJV010000462.1, forward strand.
GATCTGGTCAATAAAAGGCAGGGGGAAATGGTCCTTCTTGGTGGCTTGGTTGAGTTTTCTGTAGTCAACACAGACCCGCCAAGAGGTGGGTACTCGTGTAGCAATCTCCTCTCCCGACTCACTGATCACAGTCGTGATGCCCGTCTTCTTGGGCACCACATGCAAGGGGCTAACCCACTTGGAGTCGGAAATGGGATAAATAAAATCTGCACTCCACCATTTTGATATTTCCTTCATGACAACCTCTCATAGGTTGGGGTTCAGTCGCCGCTGGAACTCACGCGACGGCTTCGCCCCTTCCTCAAGATAGATATGGTGGGAGCACAATGAGGGACTAATCCCATGGAGATCTGCTACGCTCCATCCAATTGCCTTGCGGTTCTTTTCAAGAACCTCCATCAGACGGGATTCTTGTTCTCCAGTCAGATCTGCAGAGATGATGACTGGGTACATCTCAGACTCTCCCGCAAGGAATCTATACTTCAGCGAAGTAGGGAGCGGCTTTAGCTCTGGACAGCTGGGTTCTGGCAAATCTGGCTTCTGAAGGAGATGTGTGTATGCGGATAATTCTGCCAAATTTGCCTGGGAAAATGATAAAGAACTCTCACAAACTGGATCGGGAGAAGGCGGGTCCTCTACATTGTCTCTGTTCTGCTCTGCCTCTACCTCCTCCTCATCTATAGGCTCCGGTGGATCCAGATCTGGCATCTGATCATCACAATCTGCCCAATCAGATTCTGAATCCGAGGGATCTATATCAGACTCGGTGGCATCAGTACCACCGGAGATCAAGGTGGCATCAGCACCACCATCACTGGAAATCGTGTCGCGATCAAGGTCCGACTCTGCTGACTCAATAGTATCCTGAACCAGGGTTGTGTTCTCCAGACTATCCTCTGCTATCATCTCTGCATCAGCTGTGGCTGAATATGAGAGGATGGTCTGTGCTGCAGGATCTGCCCAAATTGCCTCATCATCTGTGATCACAAAGTCACAGTCCTGGTGGATGTCTGGCTCTGCGTCTGTCAGCTGCTCTGAATCTGTACTGGCATCTGAGCGGGAACTGGATCTGGCTCTGTAGTCCTTGACCGTCTCTATTTGTATACTCTCGCCCTGGACGCGAAAGAATACCTTCCCACTATCATGGTCAGTCACTGCCTTGGCTGTGGCCAAGAACGGGCGACCGAGGATGATGGGGGAATCGGTCAACGAGTCAGGGGTCTCCATGTCTAGTACGACAAAATCCACGGGGAATTGCAAACCCTGAATCGTGACGACAACGTCTCGCAACAACCCCTTTGGCCTCTTGACAGACCGATCAGCAAACTGAAGGTATGTCCTGCTCTGTCTAAGAGTGCCCAACTCTAAGTGGTCGAGAAGGGCTGCCGGAAGAAGGTTAATTGACGATCCGCTATCTAGTAGAGTACGGTCGAACCTCTGCTCACTAATCTGGCATCTGACATACGGGGCCCCTAAATCTGGCCTCTTAGTCGGCAGATGGTTCTGGATCGCGTAACACGTGGCTTTTGTTAGCACATGAATTTCTGCGGTTTTACTCCTCTTCTTCCTCCTGACGGTGGTCCTGTCTCTCACGGACCGCTGAAGAAGAGGGATTTGCTGCAAAGCCTCATTGAGGGTCAGCTGGATGTGAAACCGGTCTATTATGCCCTGGCTGAACTCCTCCTGCGCTCTCTTTTTTTGATCTTTTTCTTTTTTCTTCCCTTTCCCTAACTCAAGGGCTCTAGGAAAGGGGATCACAGGGTCCTTCTCAGATGAAGGACTAGGAATAGGCCTAGACGGTTCGATGACCGGATCCTCACAAACATCATTCACCACAGTGGGATCAAAAGAAACTAAACCTTTTCCTTTATTCCAATCAGAGTTCTGAGATACATTCATGCGAGGAAAGACAACATTTCTATCAGAATAGATGTTGGTGGCCTCAGTACCACCTCTAGCTGGCTCTACAACTAGACGTCTTGCGGCCTCAGTACCGCGGGCTGGCTCGGCTCTGCTGGTGGCGTCAGTACCACCTCCTCGATGTGGTGAAATGGCGGCCTCAGTACCGCCGGTGGGATCAGCATCTCGGGTGGCCTCAGTACCACCGTCATCATGATGTGCGGCTTCAGTACCGCTCTCCTCTTCCTCATCTGGCGCTCTAGATGGATCCTTGTGTTGTCGCTCAGATGAGGCGCCGCCTGCTGGTCTTCTACCGCTCCTAAGTGTAACAAAATCAGCATCAAATAGATCCGATGACATATCATCAAATGAGTTACTAGGAGTGGTAGGCTCAGTGTGAACTACCTGCTCAGATTTCCTCTTCAAGTTATTCGGGTTAGGCTCGATCTGTGCAGGGATGGCGGCCTTCCCTCTCATCAGGTCCCGCATCTCCTGGCGGAACTCGTCCATCTCCCGTCTAAATGTAGCCTGCTGCTCTGTGAAGAGGCGGGCTAGATCATCCATGGCGGGGCTCTCATGGGAACCCGACGGGTTGCCTCTCTGGTGATGAGGCTGCTGGACCTAGTGTTGCTGCGGCTGAGAGGGGTAAGAGGAAGGATGCTGCTGTTGGTGAGCCTGCTGCTCACGTCTCCAACTCTGTCCCTGCTGCTGGTAGGGACGAGGTATGAAGGATGATGGCTGGTATGCTGGGGGCTGCTGGTGATGGTGATCTCTCTGCTGGGAGTACTGCCCTCCCTGACCGGCTGGCTGCTGTTGGGACTGGTTACCCCCATTCCCCCACCTGAATCCGGGATGGTCTCGTCGGATTCCAGGTTGAGGGCGGTCATACCAAATCCCGTTGACATCCATCAACGGTTCCGCATCGTAAGGGGCTGGTGGGAGTACATCCAGAGGCTGATCCGGCTGATATACCACCATCTGTAAGTCTGGAGATGGTGGTGACTGGTAAGAGGGCTGCTGCTGCTGGTACGGCTCCGCCTGTACAAGGTGAACTTGTCTAGGCTGCTGCAAGGAGCTGGAGCGCTGTGACGAGCTGCGGCTGCCGCCGGAATCGCCTCGCGACAGAAGACGGGGCTGAGGAGCCGTCTGTGCCTCCTGAAGACACAAGAGCTGGATCTTCATGTCGCTCAGAGTTTGTGCCATTTCCTCCATCTGAGTTATGCCCTGGCACTGCTTCTTCTCTATGATTTCCATGCGGTCCAACTTCTCGCTGATAATCCCCATGTCCGCAGCGGCCGACTCTGCCTGTGCGGCTGCAACTGTGGACGAACTGGATGGACCTGCATCAACCCGTGCTATCCGCTGATACTGCACGGGTCCTGGCGGCTGCTGAGATCTCTGTGTGTACAACCGAGTCTGGGACATCACCATGTAATTTTCTGCCATCTCCTCATAGATGGCCCAGACTTGGTTGTGGTCCTTGGCAAAGTAGGACCCGCCGCAAGAAGCATTCACCAGACCCTGAAGCTCTGGTGTCATCCCACTAAAGAAGCTCTGAACTAGGTTCGGCTTCGAAATGTCGTGATGTGGGCATCTATCCAGAAGCTCTCTGAACCTCTCCCATGCCTCGTGAAATTGCTCGTTAGGGAGCATGGAGAAGTTGTTGATCAGGGCCCTCGCTGCATTCGTCCGCCCGAGTGGATAGTACTTGTTCAAGTACTCGGTGCGGAGTTGCTCCCAGGTGTAAACAAACTTCCCTAGATGCTTCAGCCATGCGGCTGCTCTATCTGCCAGTGAAAAAGGGAAGGCCATCATCCGAATCGTATCTTGGTCCACACGACGGTCGTGGACAGTGCTACAGATCATCAGAAACTCCTGGAGATGGAGGTGGGGTTCCTCAGTGGCGAGTCCGTGAAAATGAGGAAGCATCTGCAGGGTATTCGGAGGGAACTTGAAATCCCCCACGATAGCAGGTATCACCACCCACTGGTGCATCAGTGTAGATCCGGGGTTGTGTAGCTCCCGCATCGGTCTTGCTGCGGCGGCGGCTGCTGCTGCTGCGGCAGCTGCTGCTGCGGCTGCTGCCTCTGCATCAGCGTCAGGAATGTCCTCCGGCTCGCTCGGCTCGTCTCGCTCTCTTCGGAGTCTCTCCAACTCCCTCCTCATCTCTATCATGAATGCCCCCTGATCGCGTAACTGTTGCTGAACCGTCTCTAATGATGCGATCAGGGTGGAGTTGATCGCCCCCTGGTCTAAGACAAAATGTTCGGGCTGGCGATCGTCTGAACTGCCGGCTCCGGCCATAGGGACGTCTGCAAAATCAGATGAGCCCAATTCAGGTTCTGTCAAATTAATTCGTCTCTCCTCGGGCTCATGTCTCTCAGTAGCAGAAGAAAGGGGATCGAGGGGGAACAGGGTGGAATCGTACTCGGGCCCGGAGAATTGGTCTTGACTCTCGCGGGCCAACCTAGATGATGAAGTAGCCGCGCCTGAAAGCGGTGCAGCCAGAGGCTGCCTAAGAGATCGTCTACCCATCATCTTGATCTGGCGAGTAAGGCGGATGGGATCTGGAGAAAATATGATCGCAAAGCAAACCCCTTGTTCACCAACTCAACACAATCTGAAGACCGTGAAAGCTCGGTCAATTTATCTTGTCAATTTTATTTGGTGAACACACAAGATATCAGAGCGATTACGTGACCTGCTGGGATACCCGATACTCTCTCAACCGACTGTCCCGCACAGAAGAGTCGGTAATCAGTCGAGATGAGCACCGGAGGGCTTTACCTAGTGTTCGGGTCACTCTCTCGCACAATCAAACCAAACAATGAGGGGGTTGCTCTCCCCAAGACAAATTTTTAATGTGAGTGTCTTTTAGGGTCAATAGTGTTATCCAGTCCCAATTTTTTTGTTTTTCTTTTTAATTTTTTTCAAAATAAATACAAGCGGCCTAACGGTTTTTCCGATTCTCCTGATGATTAAGCCAAAAACAGAGGGAGAAGACGAAAAAGCCGATGCGCGAAGAAATCAATGATGCATGCAGAGAAAGAAATGCGTACCTTGTCTCCAGCACTCTACATGCAAGTGATCCGCGCAGACAGAATAAAAACTACCTAAATGATGCAACAGGAAAAACCGAGTCCTAGATGAGCAACTTCTATTGATCGTGAAGAACAATAGTTAGTTAACCGAATCGAGTCCGGAGTCCGATCTTGGGAGTCACTCGGTGCCCGCCACAACGGGTCCTGCCAGCGCTGTATGTGACTCCTCACGGCACGTGGTCTCAAATCCAATTAAACTATCTTTTTCAGTGAATTTTATTAAGGTCCAATTACGTTCTATAGGAACAGATATTCTATTAGGTGTTGGGCCTTAAAAATTTGCGTCACAATCAATCAAAATTCCTATGTCTAGGGGCTCGAGAAAAACCGCGTAAACACCGGAAAAGGCAGCTAGCTATAAAAACCACGATAAAAGCCGCGAAAATCCAAATGGGTCCCCCGAGCACACCGGTGCTCGGCGAAACAGACCCGCTAAGTTACAAATGTCCACAGTTCAAAGTCTGAGTTATTACAACAGTATTGTTCTCTCTCTCTCTCTCTAAATAGAAAATCTCTTCTCCTCTCTCTCTTCCTCCTGCGCGGGTCCTCTAAATAGTAACTCCAAGCAGTCCAAGCAGTACCTCGCACAAAAATCCAAGAGAGAGAATGTCAGAAAACAATTATAATATAGAGAGACAAAAATAGAAGAATGAAAACTGACTACAAAGCCGTGCTCCCCGGCAACGGCGCCATTCTGACGACCGGCCAAATGACAGAGGTAAAGGTACAGAAAATTAGGTCGTTGCGACCTCAGTCACTCAACACGTGTCGATCAAGAAAAATGAACCACAAATGAAGATAAATCAACGAAACACAGAGAAGTGGTCCTGCTATAGGATTAACCTGGTATAGCTCCCAGGGTCGAACACAAGGAGCACAGATTGGCCTTGCGGCCTACGATGTAGTCAGAAATCCAAGGAAGTCTTTTTTTAGTGTTTTTATTTGTTTTTATATTTTTTAGATTTTTTTTAAATGATGAGAAAATAAAAGGAAGTAAATACAAGAGAACTTCAACAATTTATCGAACACATCAAAAATCAAACAAAAATTCCAGAAAATTGGTTTTTAGGTTTTTTAAGTTTTTTACTGTTTTTGGTGAATTTTTGGAATTTTTCTAACGGGTAAATTATTTATTAAAAATCAAACAATGCGAAAAACAGAGGGTACTGTCCAGCAAGGCTTAAGATCCAAAAATAAAATACTCTTGGATCTCAAAAAAACCTAAAGGTAATTTTCCTATAATCTAGAAAGAATAAGGAAAATTTAGGCACCCTAATTATTGTTTTTGGATTTTCAATTTAATTTTTACAATTTTTATGAGTTTTGAGGGGTTTTTCAATTTTTAGGGTTTTTAATTGATGAAAAGTAGCCAAAATTGGCTAGAAAATCAAATAACAAGTAAACTACAAGTCCTAATTTTTTTAGAATTTTTGGTGGAGTTTTTATAATTTTTTGGTATTTTTAAAGTCAAACAGTAGTAAAAATATGGGTTTTTGAATTTTTAAAAATAATAAATGAAATCAAAAATGTCCCCAAAAATCATAGAAATTCCTACACCATGGCAGGAGCCATGTGTCAAAATTTCATTGGATTTGGAGGGCGTTTGATATTTTATTCAAAAATAAAGGTGGGGCACTGTGCACAGGGACCTAAGTGCAAATACCCAAAAGTTCTGGGGGTCTGGTGCAAAATACCCAGCAAAACACGTGCCAAGCACGTGTCTGGGGCACTCAAGGACCCAAATGTAAGAAAAAAATAAGTCCGAGGACCTATTGATAACTCGTATCAAAAGTCCAGGGGGCTTAGTTGCAATTTACCCAAAATAATTCGCACATGCGCATAATCAATGCTCACAGGGGTATATTTGCAAATAAACAAAACGTTTCATTCAATGAATAACATCCAGAACTACAAGGGGTCTTATGCAAATATTCCAACAAAACACGTGACGAAGCACGTGGCTCTCTACTGGCAGGGGTATAAATGCAAATAAAAATAAGTACGAGGTCCTTGATGCAAATATCCCAGAAAATAAACAACTTGAATTAAAAGTTACAGGACTAAAACGAAATTAACACACTACGAGGGGGCCTACGATATTTACCCCTTTATTAGCCGACGGTCAGATGTGCGCCACGTGTATGATCTGACGGCTGGATGTGCGGGCGCTACTTCTCTCTTCTCCTCTTTGGCTCGATCGACGGTGGGGAGAGGCCCACGTGTATGATCGGACGTCTGAAACGCTGGCACCTCTCTCCTCTGCTATCAATGGTCCAGATGCGCTCCTCGGGTGGATCGACGGTTGCTGCTCCTCAAAAGATGGACGCTCACGATCAGAACTGGAGCTGGAGCGTCATCGGACGGCTCTGGATGATGGAGGAAGAACTCGACGCCGGCGAAGTTCGCCGGCCTCCTGCGTGCGCTCCGGTCCTCCTCAACTGCTGCTGATGATCTGAACACGTTCCTGGTGGCTGCCCGCAGCTGACGGTGATGGCCAATGGCCCAGCCGAGCCCTGGAGGGGCTCCGGCGAGACCTGGCGGCGCGAAGCTCCGGTCTGAACGATAGGGGGCTCAGATGCCTCCCTTTGGACCTGCAAAGTAGACACGAAGGTTCGCGGGTCGAGGGCAAAATGCCTCGACCCCAGAAAGTGGGGTGAAGATGGTCTGTGCGGTGGGGCGAGCGAGCTCCGGCGAGGTGGAGACGATGGAGCTCGATTCCCAGATCCTGTGCGATCTGGGTTGAGTGAAAGGGCGTAGAAGGTGCACGGGGATATGGCGGAGGTGATGAGATGGTCCGATGATCGAGATATAGAGCGAGGCAGTCGGAATCAACGGAACACAGTAATGGGTCGATTTGGGGGTAATCCGAAATTACACTAAATGGGTAGGAACTAGGGTTACCTGATGGATGCTGGAGACTATGCTGGAGCTGCTCTTGCTCCTGGTCGTAGCTTCGAAGGGCGTCAAGGCCTGAAGCTCGATGCTCAACGCTGGTGGCGGAGCACGGCGGCGAAAAATGCCGGATCGATGGTAGGGACACCCTCACCTCACTGCAACAGGGGCTAACGCGAGCTGTCACCTCGGGCTTCGCTCTGGAGGTCACGGGAATAAGGATGGCGATCCAAAGATGGGGCGCGGAGGCGGCGGAGGTGCGAATATATAAGGTGACAGCGTCGATTAGGGTTGAGGGCCGACGGCTAAGGAAGGCGTTGATTTGATGGCGAAGGATCCGGCGAGGGAGAGGGATGAACGGCGAAGAATCCGGGCATGGGATATGCGTGGGAGACAGCCTGGAGACGCGTGGGAAAATCGGGGAAGATGGGGTGGCGCGCGTCTTCCAGAATAGGAAGGAGTCCGCGGGGGAGTTGACCGGGGTCAACAGTCCCCCGTGGACCAATCAGGAGCGGCCACGTGTGCGCGATTTTTGCTTATTTATTTTAGGGTAGAAATAGGCCGAATTAAAGAAAACTCAAAACATGAAATATTTTTCTTTTATTTTTTTCTATTTTTTGGTGATTTTTAATTAATTTTTGGGAATAAAAATAGGGTAGCTATATATATAGGTATATGTACACTATATGGATTTTTATTTTTGAATTTTTATTTGTTATTTTTATGTATTTTTATGCTCATTTTGTATTTTATTTATTTACAAGATAAAATGAGGAATAAAAGAATATTTTTATTTTATTTTTATCACTTATATACAAGGGTGAAATAAATGGTTGAATACACTTATATACATGGTATTTATACAATGTATTTTTGTATTTTCAATTTTGTAATTTTTATTTGATTTTTGTTTTGTTTCTTGTTATTTTATATATTTACAATATGTAACATAGAATATTTACAAAAAGTTTAGAAAATAACTGAATTTATTTACAAGGTTAAATTAATACAATGGTGTGGTTCATGTACATGGTGAAGGAAGGTTATTTTTGATCTTTTTGCTTTTTATCTTTTTATTTTGTTTTTAATAGTTTCTAAATATACACACAATATGGACAAACATATTTTTGGGTGAGGAAAATATATAGTTTTATTTATTTACAGAAGTATATACACATGAGCTCCTATCTCCCTCTACTTTGGCTTTTATGCGGTCAGGCCCATGCTGAGCCCTCCCTTGGGTTAGGTTGCTCAATATTTATTCTAAATATTTCCCTCTTTTTCTTTTTGCTCTTTATTCTTTTATTTTGTGCACAAAAACATGCTAATTATAGGTTTTTACACAATGCATGCTTTTGGTATTTATTTGTATTTACACATATCTACATGTATTTGCAAAGGTTTTTGTAGCTAAAATAGAAGAATAAAGAGTGATGAATGGGTATTCATCAGACAGCTCGACCCTCGACCTGTTGCAGCGAGGAAAGGAGGCGAAAGCCACTGATCCGGCGAGTCTTCACCGCCGTGCTCCGCCCCGAGTAGGAGCTCGAGCCTCGGACGTCGACGCTCCTTGAGGCGAGGATCGGGAGTTTCCCTAGCTCCAGCACAGTCGATTCACCCACCCAGGTAGTTCCGTAGCTCCTCCATTTAGTCTAATCTCCGATTACCCCCAAATCGCGCCGCCGTCGATTTTCACCGATTCCGACTGCCTCACCTTCCCGTTCGACCATCGGAATCCACCATCGCCTCCGCCTTCCTCCCACGCACGTTCTCCACCCCTCCGTCCAACCCAGCTCGCACAGGAGCTGGGGTTCGAACCCCTTCGCCGTCGCATCGCCGGGTTCGCCCACACCGACGCACCCCTTCACCTTCACGCCGCCTAACCGGGTCGAGGTACTTTGCCCTCGACCCGCGAAGTTTCTGAGCTGTTTTGCAGGACCAGCAGAGGCCATCTGAGGCCTCTCGACATCTAGCCCAGGAGCTTCAGCTTCGCTACCCTCGTCGGAGCTCATCCGAGCTCGGCTGGGGCATCGGAGACCCACAGCAGCTGCGCATCTTCAAGCCGGAGCTCCTCCGATCGTTAGGCGCAGCAGAGGAGGCCGGAGCCACCGTCACGAGGCCAGCGAAGTTCGCCGGCCATCAGTTCTTCCAGCATCCTCCAGAGCCGTTGGATTAGCCTCCCGCTCCAGATGCCATCTTGACCGTTGGTGGCTGGAGCGTTCGTGGACGTCAGATCTGAGGTGCTAGATCCAGGCCGTTAGATCCACACGTGTCCTGGCCTGGACCGTTGGATCGATCAGAGCAGCAGCGACCAGAGCCGCCCCCACCTCGACCGTCCGATCGCCACGTGGCGGCCATCCGTCAGCTCCGGTTAATAAAGGGGTAAATTACCCTTAGGCCCTTATCTGAGTTCTATTTCATTTGAGTCCTGTAAATATTTCAGCACGTTATTTAGTTTTAGGTTTATTTGCACAATGGACCCTGCACTTTGTGTATTTGCTTATATGCCCCTGCCTGTGTGAGCCACGTGCTTCGTCACGTGTATTTTCGGGTTATTTGCAAGAGACGCCCTTGTAGTTCTGGTTGTTTATTAATGAATGAAAACTTTTTTGGTAATTGCATATATGCCCCTGTGAGTGTTTTAATTGCACATGTGCGTCTTTTAGTGGGTTATTTGCAACATAGCCCCTGGACTTTTTGGTACGAGTTACCAAAAGGTCCTAGGACTTGTTTTTATTACCAGAAGGTCCCTGAGTACCCCAGGCACGTGCCGCGCGTGTGACTTGCTGGGAAAATTGCACCTTAACCCCCAGAGCTTCGGGTATTTGCACTTTGGTCCCTGTGCACAGTGCCCCCTTGTGATTTTTGAATAAAATATCAATCCATCTCCAAATTCGATAAAAATTTGATACATGGCTCCTGCCATGTTGTAGGATTTTTGAGAATTTTGGGGGTCATTTCTGAGCTTAGTTGTTATTTTTAAAAATTCAAAAACTCTCATTTTAGCCACTGTCCAGTTTTAAAAACCCCAAAAAAATACAAAAACTCCTTGAAAAATTCTATAAAAATTAGATACTGTTTCTTGTGGGTTGTTTGATTTTCTAGCCAATTTTGGCTATTTTTCCTTGCTTAAAACCCTAAAAATGCAAAAACACCTAAAAATTTATAAAAATTATAATAAATAATCTAAAAACCCAAAAACAATAATTCTGGTGCTCAAGTTTTCCTTATTTTATTTAGAATACAGGAAAAATACCTCCAGGCTCTCTTGAGATCCTTAGATATTTTATTTTTGGATTTGGGCCTGGCTGGACAGTACCTTACCTTTTTCGCACTGTTTGATTTTTAGAAAATAAACTACACCTTATAAAAATCCCAAAAATTCACCAAAAACACTTAAAAACCTAAAAACATAAAAACAATTTTTCTTGAATTTTTGCTTGAGTTTTGTTGCTTTAAATAAATTGCTCAAGTGTGCTTGTTCTTGTGTTTTCTTATTTTCTTTACATATTAAAAATCCAAAAAAAAATTAAAACAATTAAAAACAACTAAAAATGTTTTCCCTTTTTCTCTGATTCTTCGACTACTTCGTAGGCTTTTTGAGCCAACCCGTGCTCCTTGTGTTTGACCCTGAGTGCTATACCAGGTTAAACATTTAGCAGGACCGCTTCTGTGTGTTTGATTGATTTTACGTATTTCGAGTGGTTCATTTTTCTTGATTGACTAGTCCGAGTGATTGAGGTCGCAACGACCTAATTTCTGCACCTTTACCTCTGTCGCTTGGTCTGGTCATCAGAATGGCGTCGTTGCCGGGGAGCACGGCTTAGTAGTCGTTTTTAGCTTTTTCTGCGGTTTTTGTTTTTCGCGGCTTTTTGTATAGATTTTGTGTATATATTTTTGGACTGACCACTTTTCTCTCTGTTTCTTGCGAGGGCCCGAGGAGCGAGGGCGGCATTCCTAGGAGCGTCGGTGCACCCGAGCGAAGCGGAGGCGGCTCGTTTCTTCATCGAGCGCAGGAGAGAGCGAGAGAGAGAGTTGAGTGGGTGAGGTTAGCTTAGGACATTTGATTATTGTTGTAATAATACAGGGACTTGAATTCTTGGACTGCTTGGACACTTCTACCGTAGCGAGTCTGTTTCGCCGAGCACCGGTGTGCTCGGGGGACCCTTTAGAACCTTAGCGGTTTTTCGCGGTTTTCTCGCGGCTTTCTTCTTCTTTCTTACTGCCTTTCTGGTGTTTACGCGGTTTTGCTCGAGCCCTTAGACTTAGGAATTTCTGGTGCTTGTGACGTAATTAGTAGGATCCACACACCTAATTGCTTATCTGTTCCCATAGAACGTAATTGGACCTACTAATAATAAATAATAAAAATAACTTAGTTGCTTTCCTGAGAGCCTACGCGCCGTGAGCCTGCCCCGCAAGCGCTACTCCTGAACTCGACCTGTCGAGAAGAGGAGGGGTGGGCCAAGATCGGACTCTTTGGATCGAGGGCGAGTGACTGAGTTAGACGGTTCTGCGCTAGGAATTGCTCATCTAGGACTCGGTTTTTCCCGCTTGCATCATTTAGGTAGTTTATTTCCTGTTTTTAAATTCTGCGCGGATCACTTGCATGTAGAGTGCTGGAGACAAGGTACGCATTTCTATCTCAGCATGCATCATTGATTTCATCGCGCATCGGCTTTTTCGTCTTCTCCCCCCTGTTTTCGGACTTAATAATCAGGAGAACCGAAAAATTCGTTAGGCCTTTTGTTTGCTTTGAAAAATATTAAAAAGAAAAACAATAAAATCGGGACTGCTAATCATACTTGATCTTAAAAACCGCTCACCCTAAAACTTTGTCTTGGGGAGAGCAACCCCCTCATTGTCTTGTTTGGATGCGCGAGAGAGTGACCCGCACCCAAGGTAGAGCCTCCCGGTGTTAGACCCGACCGATTACCGACTTTTCTGTGCGGGCCAGTCGGTTGGGATAGCATCGGATATCCTAACAGGTCACGTAAGCGCTCTGATATTTTGTGTGTTCACCAAAATAAAATCGACAAGATAATTTGACCGAACTTTTACGGTCTTCAGCTCGCGTTGCGTTGGTGAACCGGGGGTTTTGTTTTTATCATAGTTGATTCCAGATCTCATCCGCACTACTCGCCAGATCAAGATGATGGGTAGACGGTCTCTTAGGCAGCCTCTGGCTGCACCGCTTTCGGGCACGTCTACCCGATCATCTAGGTTGGCCCGCGAGAGCCGAGACCAGCTCTCCGAGCCCGAGTACGATTTCGCCCTGTTCCCCCTCGACCCCCTTTCTTCCGGCACTGAGAGACATGAGCCCGAGGAGAGATTATCAGATTTGACAGCACCTGAGTTGGGCTCATTTGATTTTGCAGATGTCGTCATGGCAGCCATATCAGACGATTACCCCGGAGGTCCACAGGGAGATCAGCATGTTGTATTTGACCAGGGGGCGATCAACTCCACCCTGATCGCATCACTAGAGACCGTTCAGCAGCAGTTACGCGATCAGGGGGCATTCATGATAGAGATGAGGAGAGAGTTGGAGAGGCTCAGACGAGAGCGAGACCAGCAGAGCGAGCCTGAGGAGATGCCTGATGCAGAGGCCGCAGCCGCAGCCCCAGCAGCCGCAGCAGCAGCCGCCGCCGCCGCAGCGGGAGGCGCTGCGGCAGGAGGACCACCACGACCGATGCGGGAGTTGCACAACCCCGGATCTACTCTGATGCATCACTGGGTGGTAGTGCCGGCTATCGTGGGGGACTTCAAGTTCCCCCCGAACACCTTGCAGTTACTGCCCCGTTTCCATGGGCTTGCTACTGAGGAGCCCCATCTTCACCTCCAGGAGTTCTTGATGATCTGCAGCACTGTCCACGATCGCCACGTGGACCAGGATACGATCCGGATGATAGCCTTCCCGTTTTCACTGGTATATAGAGCAGCCACCTGGCTGAAGCATTTAGGGAAGTTTGTCTACACCTGGGAGCAGCTCCGCACCGAGTACTTGAAAAAGTACTATCCACTCGGGCGGACGAATGCAGCGAGGGCCCTGATCAGCAACTTCTCCATGTTCCCCAATGAGCAGTTCCACGAGGCTTGGGAGAGGTTTCGAGAGCTCCTAGACAGATGCCCGCACCACGACATTTCCAAGCCGAACCTAGTTCAGAGCTTTTTCAGCGGGTTGACGCCAGAGCTTCAGGGTCTGGTGAACGCTTCTTGCGGCGGGTCCTACTTTGCCAAGGACCATGAGCAGGTCTGGGCCATCTACGAGGAGATGTCCGAGAACTATATGGTGATGTCTCAGACCAGGCTCTATACTCAGAAGACCCAGCCACATCAGCCAGGACCCGTGCAGTACCAGCGGATAGCACGGGTAGATGCAGGTCCATCCAGTTCGTCCGCAGTCGCAGCAGCACAGGCAGAGTCATCCGCTGCGGACATGGGTATCATCAGCGAGAAGTTGGACCGCATGGAGCTGATAGAGAAGAAGCAGTGCCAGAGCATCACGCAGATGGAACAGATGGCACAGGTTCTGAGCGACATGAAGACCCAGCTCATGTGTCTTCAGGAGGCACAGACGGCTTCACAGCCCCGTCTTCTGTCGCGAGGCGATACCGGCGGCAGCAGCAGCTCGTCCCAGCGCTCCAGCTCCTCACAGCAGCCTAGACAGGTTCACCTTGTACAGGCGGAGCCGTACCAGCAGCCGCAGCCCACCTACCAGTCTCCACCATCTCCAGAGATGCAGATGGTGCTCTACCAGCCGGATCAGCCTCTGGCAGTACTGCCGCCAGACCCCTTCGATGCAGAGCCGTTGATGGATGTCAACGGGATTTGGTACGACCGCCCCCAGCCTGGGATCCGACGAGACCATCCCGGATTCAGGTGGGGGAGTGGTGGTGCCCAGCCCCAGCAGCAGCCGTCAGGACAGGGAGGGCAGTACTCCCAGCAGAGAGACCAGCACCAGCCGCAGCAGCAGCCCCCAGCATATCAGCAACAGTCATCCTACGGTCCTCGTCCCTATCAGCAGCAGGGACAGTCTTGGAGACGTGAGCAGCAGGCTCACCAGGGATACCAGCAGCACCCTCCATCTTACCCCTCTTACCCACCACAGCAGTTCCAGCAGCCTCACCCACAGAGAGGCCACCCGTCGGGCTCCCACGAGAGCCCCGCCTTGGATGACATCGCCCGCCTCCTCACGGACCAGCAGGCTACATTCAGACGGGAGATGGACGAGTTCCGCCAGGAGATGCGGGACCTGGTGAGAGGGAAGGCCGCCATACCAGCCCAGATCGAGCCGAATCCGAACAGCCTCAAGAGGAAATCTGAGCAGGTAGTACATACTGAGTTTGCCACTCCTAGTGACCCATTTGATGATACATCTTCGGATCTATTTGATGCTGATTTTGTCACACTTAGGAGCGGTAGGACCCCAGCAGGCGGCGGCGCCTCATCTGAGCTTCACCACGAGGACACTCCAGAGGCGCCACTGGAGGAGGAGGAGAGCGGTACTGAGGCCGCTCCAGACGATGACGGTGGTACTGAGGCCATCAAGGATGCTGATCCCACCGGTGGTACTGATGCCACCCATTCAGCCGAGCCAGCCAGCGGTACTGATGCCGCACGACGTCTACCTGCAGCAGCAGCAGAGCAGCCAGCCCGTGGTGGTACTGAGGCCACCGGTGTGTGTACAGAGAGAGATGTTGTTTTTTCCTCGCACTCATGTATCTCAGAATTCTGCTATGAATAAAGGAAAAGGTTTACTTTCTTTTGTCCCACTGTGGTGCATGATGTATGTGTGGATCCGGTCCTTGAACCGTCTAGACCTTTTCCTAGTCCTTCATCTGAGAAGGACCCTGTGATCCCCTTCCCTAGAGCTCTTCAGATGGGGAAGGGGAAGAAAAAAGAAAATCCAAAAAGAGAGAGCTTGAGGAGTTCAGCCAGAGCATGATCGATCGATTCCATATCCAGCTGACCCTCAAGGAGGCTTTGCAGCACATCCCTCTTCTCCAGCGTTCTTTGAGAGACAGGACTACAGTCATGAGGAGGAGGAGGAACCACACTTCAGAGATCCATGTGTTGACGAAAGCCACGTGTTTTGCGATCCAGAACCGCCTGCCAGCCAAGAGGCCAGATTCAGGGGCCCCGTATGTCAGATGTCAGATCTGTGAGCAGAGGTTCGACCGTACTCTTCTAGATAGCGGATCGTCGATTAACCTTCTTCCGGCAACCCTTCTCGACCGCTTCGAGTTGGGCACTCTTCGACAGAGCAGGACAGTCCTTCAGTTCGCTGATCGATCTGTCAAGAGGCCGAAGGGGTTATTACGAGACGTTATCGTCACGATTCAGGGCCTGAAATTCCCCGTGGACTTCGTAGTGTTGGACATGGAGACCCCTGAGTCAGTGGCCGATACCCCCATCATCCTTGGTCGTCCGTTCTTGGCCACAGCCAAGGCGGTGACTGATCATGATAGCGGGAAGGTGTACTTTCGCGTCGAGGGCGAGAGTATACAAATAGAGACGGTCGAGGACTACAGAGCCAGACTCAGAGCCCGCTCCGATGCGAGTACCGATACAGAGCAGCTGACAGACGCAGAGCCAGACATCCACCAGGACTGCGATTTTGTGATTACAGACGATGAGGCAGCTTGGGCAGATCCTGTAGCACAGACCATCCTCTCATGTTCAGATACAGCTGATGCCGAGATGATAGCAGAGGAGAGTCTGGAGAGCACAGCCCTGGTTCAGGATACCATAGAGGCAGCAGAGCCGGTCCTTGATCGCGACATGATGTTCAGTGATGGTGGTGCTGAGGCCACCTTGTTGTTCGGTGGTACTGATGCCACCGCGGATGATATAGATCCCTCGGATTCAGAGTCTGATTGGGCCGATTGCTATGATCAGATGCCAGACTTGAGTCCATCTGAGCCTATAGATGAGGAGGAGGCAGATGCAGAGCCGAGCAGAGACAGTGCAGTTGAGCAGCCTTCTCCCGATCCAGTTTGCGAGAGTACGCTTTCACTTTCCCAGGCAGATTTGGCAGACTTAGCAGCTTTCACTCAGTTTCTTCCGCAGCCAGATTTGCCAGCACCCAGCATTCCAGAGCGAAAGCAGAGCGAAAGCCGCTCCCTACTTCGCTGAAGTATCGATTCCTTGCGGGCGATCCAGAGATGTACCCAGTCATTATCTCCGCCGAGTTGACTGGAGAGCAAGAATCCCGTCTGATGGGGGTTCTTGAAAAGAACCGCAAGGCGATCGGATGGAGCGTAGCGGATCTCCATGGGATTAGTCCAGCAGTGTGCTCCCACCATATCTATCTTGAGGAGGGGGCGAAGCCGTCGCGTGAGTTCCAGCGGCGACTGAACCCCAACCTGAGAGAGGTTGTGATGAAAGAGATATCAAAATGGTGGAGTGCAGATTTTATTTATCCCATTTCCGACTCCAAGTGGGTCAGCCCCTTGCATGTGGTTCCCTAGAAGACGGGCATCACGACTGTGATCAGTGAGTCGGGAGAGGAGATCGCTACACGAGTACCCACCTCTTGGAGGGTTTGCGTTGACTACAGGAGACTCAACCAAGCCACCAAGAAGGACCATTTCCCCCTGCCTTTTATTGACCAGATCATTGAGAGACTGGCAGGGAAGAGCCATTACTGCTTCCTGGATGGGTACTCGGGCTACAACCAAGTGGCCATCGCTCCTGAGGATCAGGAGAAGACCACCTTTACCTGTCCCTTCGGCACATATGCTTTTCGACGCATGCCATTTGGGCTATGCAACGCCCCTGCGACTTTTCAGAGGTGCATGCTGTCGATCTTTTCGGACATGGTAGGGGAGTGTTTGGAGGTCTTCATGGACGATTTCTCGGTCTACGGCGACGGATTCGATTCTTGTCTTGACTGCCTAGACCGGGTACTCCAGCGATGTATCGAGTTTCATTTAGTTCTGTCATGGGAGAAGAGTCACTTCATGGTGACTCATGGGACGGTGCTTGGCCACATCATCTCCAACAGGGGCATGGAGGTTGATCCGGCCAAGGTGGATGTCATTAGAAAACTCGCACCACCGTCCAATTTGAGGCAGTTACGGTCATTCCTGGGGCACGTTGGATTTTATAGGAGATTTATTCAGGATTTCAGCAAGATTGCCCGACCGTTGACTGACCTCTTGACGAAAGACACCGAGTTCCTTGTCGATGACAAGTGTCTCTCGTCCTTTGCTACTCTCCAGCAGTGTGTTATTGAGGCTCCTGTTCTCCAGCCGCCTGATTGGTCTCTCCCATTCGAGATCATGACGGACGCCTCCGACTTTGCCGTAGGGGCAGTGCTGGGACAGAGGAGGGATGGAGTTCCGTTTGCCATACACTATGCTAGCCGCACATTGGATTTCCGCCCAGCGGAATTATACGGTCACAGAGAAGGAGATGCTAGCAGTAGTGTTTGCCCTAGATAAGTTCAGATCATATATCATTGGATCTAGAGTGACGTTGTTTACAGATCATACCGCCATCAGGTACCTCATGGCAAAGAAGGATGCCAAGGCCAGACTGACGAGATGGATCCTTCTACTCCAGGAGTTCGACATTGAGATTAAGGATAAGCCTGGAGTCAAGAATGTGTGGCGGATCATCTTTCCCGACTAGAGCAGCCTGAGTATTCTGAGCAGATTGATCCCATTAGAGATACCTTCTCAGATGAGGCGATCCTTGCTGATGAATACCCATTCATCACTCTTTATTCTTCTATTTTAGCTACAAAAACCTTTGCAAATACATGTAGATATGTGTAAATACAAATAATTACCAAAAGCATGCATTGTGTAAAAACCTATAATTAGCATGTTTTTGTGCACAAAATAAAAGAATAAAGAGCAAAAAGAAAAAGAGGGAAATATTTAGAATAAATATTGAGCAACCTAACCCAAGGGAGGGCTCAGCATGGGCCTGACCGCATAAAAGCCAAAGTAGAGGGAGATAGGAGCTCATGTGTATATATTTGCAAATAAATAAAACTATATATTTTCCTCACCCAAAAATATGTTGTAAATATTTGTATATATTTTGTAAAAGTTATTAAAAACAAAATAAAAATCAAAAATCCAAAAATACCCTTTTTCCCATGTGCATAGACCATCACCCATGTATTTATCTAACCCTATAGATAAATGTATTTATTTTCAAAACTTGTTGTAAATATTCTATGTTACATATGGTAAATACATAAAATAACAAGAAACAAAACAAAAATCAAATAAAAATTACAAAATGAAAAATACAAAAATACATTATATGAATACCGTGTATATAAATGTATACGATTATTTATTTCACCCTTGTGTATAAATAATTAAAATAAAATAAAAATACCATTTTATTCCATATTTTATGAGGTAAATAAATAAAATACAAAATGAGCATAAAAATACATAAAAATAACAAATAAAAAATCAAAAATAAAAAAATCCATATAGTGTACATATACCTATATACATAGCTACCCTATTTTTATTTCCAAAAATTAATTAAAAATCACCAAAAAAATAGAAAAAAATAAAAGAAAAACATTTCATGTTTTGAGTTTTCTTTAATTCGGCCTATTTCTACCCTAAAATAAATAAACAAAAATCGAGTAAACGTGGCAGCTCCTGATTGGTCCACGGGGGATTGTTGACCCCGGTCAACTCCCCCGCGGACTCCTTCCTTTTCTGGAAAACGCGCGCCGCCCCGCCTTCGCCGAATTTTCCACGCGTCCCCAGGCTGTCACCCCCGCAAATCCCATGCCCGGATTCTTCGCCGATCATCCATCTCCCTCGCCGGATCTTTAGCCATGAAATCAACGCCTTCCTTAGCCGTCGCCCCTCAACCCTAATCGCCCCTGTCACCATATATATCCCGACCTCCGCCGCCTCCGCGCCTCATCTTTGGACCTTCTCCTTCTTCCCAGTGACCTCCATTGGCACCGCGAGAGTGACAGCAAGCGTTTGCCCTTGTTGCAGTGAGGCGAGGAGGCGAATCCATTGATCCGGCGATCTTCGCCGCCGCTGCTCCGCCACCAGCGTCGAGCATCGAGCCTCGGGCCGAGACGACCCTCGAGGCTACGACCAAGAGCACCCCCTGCTCTTCCCCAGTCTCTCCGACCACCCAGGTAGAACCCTTAGGCCGTAGGATACCGTAGATTTTGATTTTTTAGTTACTGTTAGCGTAGCTCCGCCACCTTCGCCAGGCACCTCCGACCACCCATCTTCCATTCCGACACCGCCATCACCTCCGCCAGACCTCTCCGCACCTTCTTCACCCATTCACACAACCCAGATCGCACAGGATCTGGGAATCGAGCTCCTCCGCCGACCACCCTCGCCGGAGCTCGCCATTTCGACTCACACTTCACCTTCACGCCGCCTAACCGGGTCGAGGCACTTTGCCCTCGACCCGCGAAGCTTCTGAACTATTTTGCAGGTCAAGAGGAGGCCGTCTGAGGCTTCCCGACATCTTCCCAGGAGCTTCTCCTCCGCCGACCTCGCCGGAGCCTTCCAGGGCTCGGCCGAGGCATCGGAGACCCGCAGCAGCTGCGCAACTTCACGCCGGATCTTCTCCGACCTTCAGGCGCAGCAGAGGAGAACGGAGACACCTTCACGAGGCCGGCGAAGTTCGCCGGCCATCAGTTCTTCCACCATCCTCCAGAGCCGTCGGATCACCTTCTTCGCTCCAGATCAGATCCTCACCGTCCATCTGCGGAGCCTTTTCACCGTCCGATCATCCCGAGGATCGATCTTCACCGTTGAGCAGCGAGGTTAAGCCACGACGTCTCTCAGCCGTCCGATCATCCACGTGGCTGCACCTCGACCATCCGATCTGAGCCTGGCCTCCTTCGAAGAACCACGTTGCATCACCACCGTCCGATCATCCACGTGGACACACAGCAGCCGTCGGATCAGGCCAGCACTTCCATAGTTAAAGGCGCGTTTGTTCTCCACCGTCCGATTTGCCACGCGTCACACATCAGGCCGTCGATAATAATAAAAGGGGTAAATTTCTCCTAGACCCCTCTGTTTGTTCTATTTCATTTTAGTTCTGTAATTTTTAATTCAAGTTGTTTATTTTCTGGGATATTTGCACCAAGGACCTCGTACTTATTTTATTTGCATTTATACCCCTGCCAGTTGTGAGCCACGTGAGTCATCACGTGTTTTGTTGGGATATTTGCATAAGATGCCCTGTAGTTCTGGATGTTATTCATTGAATAAAATATTTTGTTTATTTGCACATATACCCCTGTGAATGTTTTATTTCCGCATGTGCGATATTTTTTGGGTATTTTGCAGATAAGCCCCTGGACTTTTGGTACTTGTTACCAATAAGCCCTCGGAACTTATTTTTATTACCATTTGGTCCCTGTGTGCCCCAGGCACGTGCTTTGCACGTGTTTTGCTGGGTATTTTGCACCAGGACCCCAGAACTTTCGGGTATTTGCACTTAGGTCCCTGTGCACAGTGCCCCTCCTTTATTTTTGAATAAAATATCAAACGACCTCCAAATCCAATGAGATTTTGACACATGGCTCCTGCCATGGTGTAGGAATTTCTATGATTTTTGAGGACATTTTTGATTTCATTTGCTATTTTTAAAAAATTCAAAAACACTCTTTTTAGTCACTGTCTAACTTTAAAAATACCAAAAAAAATATAAAATCACCTTTAAAAATTCTAAAAAAATTAGGACTTGTAGTTTGCTTGCTGTTTGATTTTCCAGCCATTTTTGGTGACTTTTCATCATTTAAAAACCTTAAAAATTGAAAAACCCTTAAAAATCCATAAAAATTATAATAAATAAATTAAAAATCCAAAAACAATAATTAGGGTGCCTAAATTTTCCTTATTCTTTCTAGATTGTAGGAAAATTACCTTTAGGGCTTTTTGAGATCCAAGAGTATTTTATTTTTGGGTCTTAAGCCTTGCTGGACAGTACCCTCTGATTTTCGCATTGTTTGATTTTTAGAAAATAAAATAAACATCAGAAAAATCTCAAAAATTCACCAAAAACATAAAAAATTATAAAACACATAAAAACATTTTTCTTTGAATTTTTGCTTGATTTTTAATGCTTTAAATAAATTGTTGAAGTTCATTATCTGTGTGCCTTCTTTAATTTTCTCATCTTTTAAAAAATCTAAAAAAAGTATAAAAACAAATAAAAACCACTAAAAAAGTATTCTCTTGGATTTCTGACTACATCGTAGGCCGCAAGGCCAATCTGTGCTCCTTGTGTTCGACCCTGGGAGCTATACCAGGTTAATCCTATAGCTAGATCGCTCTATTTTGTGCTTGCTTGTTTTTATCTGATTTGAGTGATTGATTTCTTCTTGATGCACGCATTCGAGTGACTGAGGTCGCAACGACCTCATTTCATACCTTTACCTCAGTTGTTCGGGATTTTCGCGTCATCAGAATGGCGCCGTTGCCGGGGAGCACGGCTTTGTAGTCATTTTTCCATATTGTCTCTCTACATTATAACTGTTTTCTGACACTCTCTCTTTCTAATTTTTGTGCGAGGTACTGCGTGGAGAACTTGGAGTACACTTTTTGAGGACCCGCACGGGAAGAAGAGCAGGGAGAAGAAGAAGAATGTCATTTATTTGAGAGAACAATATTTTTGTAATAATTTAGGACTTGGACATTTGTGGACATTTGTAACTTAGCGGGTCTGTTTCGCTGAGTACCGGTGTACTCGGGGGACCCATTTGGATTTTCGCGGCTTTTATCGTGGTTTTTATAGCTAGCTGCCTTTTCCGGTGTTTACGCGGTTTTTCTCGAGCCCCTAGATTTAGGAATTTCTCTTGCTTGTGACGTAAATTTTTAAGGCCCCATACCTAATAGAATATCTGTTCCTATAGAACGTAATTGGACCTTAATAAAATTCACTGAAAAAGTTAGTTTAATTGGATTTGAGACCACGTGCCGTGAGGAGTCACATACAGCGCTGGCAGGACCCGTTGTGGCGGGCACCGAGTGACTCCCAAGATCGGACTCCGGACTCGATTCGGTTAGCTGACTATTGTTCTTCACGATCAATAGAAGTTGCACATCTTGGACTCGGTTTTTCCCGCTGCACCATTTAGGTAGTTTTATTCTGTCTTTAAATTCTGCGCGGATCACTTGCATGTAGAGTGCTGGAGACAAGGTACGCATTTCTTTCTCTGCATGCATCATTGATTTCTTCGCGCATCGGCTTTTTCGTCTTCTCCCTCTGTTTTTGGCTTAATCATCAGGAGAATCGGAAAAACCGTTAGGCCGCTTGTATTTATTTTGAAAAAAATTAAAAAGAAAAACAAAAAAATTGGGACTGGATAACATTATTGACCCTAAAAGACACTCACATTCAAAATTTGTCTTAGGGAGAGCAACCCCCTCCTTGTATGGTTTGGATGCGCGAGAGAGTGACCCGCACCCTAGGTAGAACCCTCCGGTGTTATTTCTAGCTGACTACCGACTCCTCCGTGCGGGCCAGTCGGTTGGAGTAGCATCGGGTATCCTAACAGGTCACGTAAGCGCTCTGATATTTTGTATGTTCACCAAATAAAATTGACAAGATAAATTGACCGAGCTTTCACGGTCTTCAGATTGTGTTGCGTTGGTGAACCGGGGGTTTGCTTTGCGATCATATTTTCTCCAGATCCCATCCGCCCAACTCGCCAAGATCAAGATGATGGGTAGACGATCTCTTAGGCAGCCTCTGGCTGCACCGCTTTCAGGCGCGTCTACTTCATCATCTAGGTTGGCCCGTGAGAGTCAAGACCAGCTCTCCGGGCCCGAGTACGATTCCACCCTGTTCCCCCTCGACCCCCTTTCTTTTGCTACTGAGAGACATGAGCCCGAGGAAAGACGAATTGATTTGACAGAACCTGAGTTGGGCTCATCTGATTTTGCAGACGTCGGTATGGCCGCCAGATCAGAAGATTACCCCGGAGGTCAGCAGGGAGAGCAGCATGTTGTATTTGACCAAGGGGCGATCAACTCCACCCTGATCGCATCATTAGAGACGGTTCAGCAGCAGTTACACGATCAAGGGGCTTTTATGATCGAGATGAGAAGGGAGATGGAGTGACTCCGAAGAGAGCGAGACGAGCCGAGCGAGCCTGAGGACATTCCTGACGCTGATGCAGAAGCAGCACCAGGTCCAGCAGCCTCATTACCAGAGAGGCAACCCGTCGGGTTCCCATGAGAGCCCCGCCATGGATGATCTAGCCCGCCTCTTCACAGAGCAGCAAGCTACATTTAGACGGGAGATGGACGAGTTCCGCCAGGAGATGCGGGACCTGATGAGAGGGAAGGCCGCCATCCCTGCACAGATCGAGCCTAATCCGAATAGCTTGAAGAGGAAATCTGAGCAGGTAGTTCACACTGAGCCTACCACTCCTAATAACTCATTTGATGATATGTCATCGGATATATTTGATGCTGATTTTGTTACACTTAGGAGCGGTAGAAGACCAGCAGGCGGCGCATCATCTAGAGCGCCAGATGAGGAAGAGGAGAGCGGTACTGAAGCCGCACATCATGATGACGGTGGTACTGATGCCACCTGAGATGCTGATTCCACCGGCGGTACTGAGGCCGCCGTTTCACCACATCGAGGAGGTGGTACTGACGCCACCAGCAGAGCCGAGCCAGCCCGCGGTACTGAGGCCGCAAGACGTCTAGTTGTAGAGCCAGCTAGAGGTGGTGCTGAGGCCACCAACATTTATTCTGATAGAAATGTTGTCTTTCCTCGCATGAATGTATCTCAGAACTCTAATTTGAATAAAGGAAAAGGTTTAGTTTCTTCTGATCCCACTGTGGTGAATGATGTTTGCGAGGATCCGGTCATCGAACCGTCTAGGCCTATTCCTAGTCCTTCATCTGAGAAGGACCCTGTGATCCCCTTTCCTAGAGCACTTGAGTTGGGGAAGGGGAAGAAAAAAGAAAAAGATCCAAAAAAGAGAGAGCAGGAGGAGTTCAGCCAGGGCATGATAGACCGATTTCACATCCAGCTGACCCTCAATGAGGCTTTGCAGCACATTCCTCTTCTTCAGCGATCCCTAAGAGATAGGACCACAGTCAGGAGGAAGAAGAGGAACAAGACCGCAGAAATTCATGTGCTAACAAAAGCCACGTGTTACGCGATCCAGAACCATCTGCCGACTAAGAGGTCAGATTTAGGGGCCCCGTATGTCAGATGTGAGATTAGTGAGCAGAGGTTCGACCGTACTCTCTTAGATAGCGGATCGTCGATCAACCTTCTTCCGGCAGCCCTTCTCGACCACTTAGAGTTGGGCACTCTTAGACAGAGCAGGACATACCTTCAGTTTGCTGATCGGTCTGTCAAGAGGCCAAAGGGGTTATTGCGAGACGTTGTCGTCACGATTCAGGGTTTACAATTCCCCGTGGACTTCGTAGTGCTGGACATGGAGACCCCTGACTCGTTGACCGATTCCCCCATCATCCTCGGTCGCCCGTTCTTGGCCACAGCCAAGGCGGTGACTGACCATGACAATGGGAAGGTATTCTTTCGCGTCCAGGGCGAGAGTATACAAATAGAGACGGTTAAGGACCACAGAACCAGAGATAGATCCCGCTCACATGGCAGTACAGATTCAGAGCAGCTGACAGACGCAGAGCCAGACATCCACCAGGACTGTGATTTTGTGATCACAGATGATGAGGCAATTTGGGCAGATCCTGCAGCACAGACCATCCTCTCATACTCAGATACAGCTGATGCAGAGATGATAGCAGAGGATAGTCTGGAGAGCACAACCCTGGTTCAGGATACTATTGAGTCAGCAGAGTCGGACCTTGATCGCGACACGATTTTCAGTGATGGTGGTACTGAAGCCACCCTGCTCTACGGTGGTACTGATGCCACCGCAGTTGATATAGATCCCTCGGATTCAGAATCTGATTGGGCAGATTGTGATGATCAGATGCCAGATTTGGATCCACCTGAGCCTATAGATGAGGAGGAGGTAGAGGCAGAACAGATCAGAGACAATGCAGAGGACCCGCCTTCTCCAGATCCAGTTTGTGAGAGTTCGTTATCATTTTCCCAGGTAGATTTGGCAGAATTGTCCGCATACACACATCTTCTTCAGAAGCCAGATTTGCCAGCACCCAGCTGTCCAGAGCTAAAGCCGCTCCCTACTTCGTTGAAGTATAGATTCCTTGCGGGAGAGTCTGAGATGTACCCAGTCATCATCTCTGCCGATCTGACTGGAGAACAAGAATCCCGTCTGATGGAGGTTCTTGAAAAGAACCGCAAGGCAATTGGATGGAGCGTAGCAGATCTCCATGGGATTAGTCCCTCGTTGTGCTCCCACCATATCTATCTCGAGGAAGGGGCAAAGCCGTCGCGTGAGTTCCAGCGGCGACTGAACCCCAACCTAAGAGAGGTTGTTATGAAGGAAATATCAAAATGGTGGAGTGCAGATTTTATTTATCCCATTTCCGACTCCAAGTGGGTTAGCCCCTTGCATGTGGTGCCCAAGAAGACGGGCATCACGACTGTGATCAGTGAGTCGGGAGAAGAGATTGCTACACGAGTACCCACCTCTTGGCGGGTCTGTGTTGACTACAGGAAACTCAACCAGGCCACCAAGAAGGACCATTTCCCCCTGCCTTTTATTGATCAGATCATAGAGAGACTGGCAGGGAAGAGCCATTACTGCTTCCTGGATGGGTACTCGGGCTACAACCAGGTGGCCATCGCTCCTGAGGATCAGGAGAAGACTACCTTTACCTGTCCCTTCGGTACTTACGCCTTTCGACGCATGCCATTTGGGCTATGTAACGCCCCTGCGACTTTTCAGAGATGCATGCTGTCGATATTTTCGGACATGGTAGGGGAGTGTTTGGAGGTCTTCATGGACGACTTCTCGGTTTACGGCGACGGATTCGATTCCTGTCTTGACTGCCTAGACCGAGTGCTCCAGCGATGTATTGCTACCCGCTTAGTTCTGTCTTGGGAGAAGAGTCACTTCATGGTGACTCAAGGGACGGTGCTTGGCCACATCATCTCCAACCGAGGCATGGAGGTTGATCCGGCCAAGGTCGATATCATTAGGAAACTCACACCGCCGTCCAATCTGAAGCAGTTACGGTCATTTCTGGGGCACGTTGGTTTTTATAGGAGATTCATTCATGATTTCAGCAAGATTGCCCGACCGTTGACTGACCTCTTGACGAAAGACACCGAGTTCCTTGTCGATGACAAGTGTCTTTCGTCCTTTGAAACTCTCCAGCAATGTGTTATTGAGGCTCCTGTCCTTCAGCCACCCGATTGGTCTCTCCCGTTCGAGATCATGACGGACGCCTCTGATTTTGCCGTAGGGGCAGTGCTAGGACAGAGGAGGGATGGAGTTCCATTTGCGATACACTATGCTAGCCGCACATTGGATTCCGCCCAGCGGAATTATACAGTCACAGAGAAGGAGATGCTAGCAGTAGTGTTTGCCCTAGATAAATTCAGATCATATATCATTGGATCTAGAGTAACTTTGTATACCGACCACACCGCCATCAGGTACCTCATGTCAAAGAAGGATGCCAAGGCCAGACTTACTAGATGGATCCTTCTACTCCAGGAGTTCGACATTGAGATCAAGGATAAGCCTGGAGTCAAGAATGTGGCGGCGGACCATTTATCCCGATTAGAGCAGCCTGAGAAGACAGAGCAGATTGATCCGATCAGAGATACCTTCCCAGATGAGGCGATCCTTGCTATCGCCTCACTCCCATGGTACGCTGATATTGTGAACTTTCTCGTTGCTGGGAAAGTCCCACAAGATTGGCCCAGGCAGAGGCTTGAGACCTTCCTTGCGAAGGCCAAGTCCTACCACTGGGAGGATCCCATCCTTTATCACGAAGGAGGGGATAGCATCTGGCGTCGGTGTATTCCTCAGGAGGAGCATCATAGTGTCCTCACTTACTGCCACAAGCTTGAGGCAGGAGGACATCATTCTGGGAGGAGAACGGCACAGAAAGTGCTCCAATCCGACTTGTGGTGGCCTACACTCTTCAAGGACTCTGATGAGTTCGTGAAGAGGTGTACTGACTGTCAGAGGATGGGCACTTGTGGACAGCGTGATATGATGCCGATGCAGCCCATTCACTTCTGTGAGGTTTTTGACGCATGGGGCATCGATTTCATGGGTCCATTCCCTAAGAGTCAGGGATTTGAGTACATTCTGTTGGCCGTAGATTATGTTAGTCGTTGGGTTGAGGCTATCCCCACCCGAGCCGCTGATGCGAGGACAGTTTGCAGATTTTTGAAGAAGCATATCATCACGCGGTTCGGGGTTCCACGAGTTCTTATTTCTGATGGGGGGTCTCACTTCATCAACGACCAGGTGAAGGCACTTGCTACCGAGTTCGGCATAGACCATCGTGTTGCTACACCATACCATCCACAGACAAATGGTCTAGCTGAGGTGTCGAATAGGGAGATCAAGAATATTTTGCAGAAAGTCGTCCGCCCTGACCGAAAGAATTGGTCACAGCTTTTGGACTCGGTCTTGTGGGCATATAGGACGTCTTTCAAGACTCCATTGGGTACATCTCCCTTTCGTCTCGTTTATGGCAAGCCATGCCATCTACCTGTCGAGCTGAGGCACAAGTCACTTTGGGCAGTCACAGATATTCTTATGGATCCAAATGGTATAGGAGACCAGAGGAGGGCAGAGTTAGCCGCCTTGGAAGAGCTTAGAGATGCAGCTTTCTCAAGCAGCCTACATTATAAGGAGAAAGTCAAAGAGTGGCATGATTCTCATATCAGCCACAAGCATTTTGAGATTGGACAGAAAGTATGGCTGTTTGATGCAAGGCTACGATTATTTCCAGGGAAGCTACAGAGCAAATGGAAAGGACCCTATTTGGTCAGAAAGGTACACGATAACGGTAGCATTGATATATCTGAGTTATCTTCTGAGAGTACCTTCCGAGTGAACGGCCAGCGACTCAAACCATTTCTAGATCATGAGCCGCGGGACGTTATTATTGCCGCTATTCATTTTGCGTGAGATGTGGTCTTTTGACTCACATCTTTTACATCTCACGCCTGATTTTCACCATTCCTCCGCCTGTATAGATCCAGTTGTCCATATCATTCTATTCTTTAGTCCCACATCTCGTCTCTCATCTTATGATTATGCTATACTTAGGGTGTACTTTACCCTAAGTATAGGGGGGATGTCGGACCTGCGAGTATTCTTTTCATTCTTTCTGCTCTTGTTTTTGCTGCCTATACTTAGGGATATTTTACCCTAAGTATAGGGGGGGCAGATTCTGTATCTTCTTCACTCGGCTTTCCCTTCATGTACAGCTTTCTATACTTAGGATTAGTTAATCCTAAGTATAGGGGGAGACCACCGAGTTCCTCTCATTCTATTCATTTATTAGCCATTCCTTTTCACTTCCCTTTTACTAAGCACGAGTTATGTCTTCTTCATCGCTCTTGATCACTCTGAGGACATCGTTCGAGCTAAGTATAGGGGGGGTGTGTATATATTTCATATATACTTTAGCCATAACTCGTACTTTGTGTGAGTGTGTTAATAAATAAAATGGCTAAAAATCACAAAATTTTAAAAATTTTTCATGTACATAAACATCTTTTATTCTTGCACATACATAGCTAGTGTATAAAGTATTTTTGTAAGAATGATTTCAAAAATCTTTTGTGTAAAGCTTGTGTAAATATTTTGTATCAAAATTATGTATATAGTACAAAATTTTTCCAAAATGTTTTGAAAATCAAAAGTTTGCAAAAATCTTGTGAAAAAGATTGTAAATATCATTTTGCAAAACTTGCACCTCATGCATCATTCATGATTTCAAGACATTTTTCAAAAATTTTGCATGATTGTAAAATATTTGTAAATAGCATCTTGTGTACATATATGTATATAGTTTTTCCTGGATGAGAGTTGACATCTAAACTAAGCCTGGAATTAAATTGAGAAATGGAGCTTGAATAAGATCTTAATCCACTTAACTTCAAGAGGAACCTTGTAGGACTTAGGGTTAAGGCTTTTCAGGTCCATAAGGACTTAATTCTTTGAGTCCACTAGGCTATGAGCATATGTCATCTTGATGAGCCTAAGTAGAGCACTTAACAACACACGCATGACTCTCAGAGACAATGGCTTCACTTGCACCTGCACTTTACACATGGCTCTCCACGGATGAGGTGATGAGGAGGCAGTTTCCTTTGGCTTGGGGTAGCATATGAGGGTAGTACTTCTAGGCGGAACCTCTCTTCTTCTTATAGTGAAGGAAGTGCATCTCAACTTGGTCTAGTGGTGATGAAGGCTAAAGACAGAAGCCGTGGGTTGCAATAAAGCTTCAAAAGAGGGATAGACTACTGGCTCAAGAGGAAAATTTCTTGTATATATGCTGCACCATGTAGATATGTTGTACAAAAAAAAAAAAGAAAAGAAGAAAAAATGCGAAAATGCAAAAAGAACTCCAAAAAAGTGGTGGGTCGGATTGAAAATTTAATAACCCCACCGGAGTGTATATAGTGAAATAAAGCAAAAGCTTATGGCATCCATGTTACATCTCATGAAGCTTGCAGCGGGAGACTTAGCTACACTGGCTGAGCTTCCAAAAGTCTATACTTCTTCCCCCTCTTCTTGAGCCGGTTGCACTTGAACTTAGAAGGGAATACCCCGCTTCTCGAGGAAAGAGTTGCTAGACCGAGGCATTAGAGTTACCAGGTTGGGGGAGGTTGTTTCTTTGTTACTTCTGAGGTGGGGAGCTACATATCACTTACACTGCATGGAAAGATTCATGGTCATTAGAGTTTGTGTATGTAGACTTGTTCTGATCTGGTTTATTGAGGAGTCTTGTCCATAGATTGGTGGAACTTGGAGGCTGTTGAGTTTTAGGCTTAAGTCCAAATAAGGTTCCGACACATTAATAATCCAAAGATCTGATCGAGCTCCATATTTCAATTTAATGAA
Source organism: Ottelia alismoides (assembly GCA_037367405.1). Classification (NCBI taxonomy): domain Eukaryota; kingdom Viridiplantae; phylum Streptophyta; class Magnoliopsida; order Alismatales; family Hydrocharitaceae; genus Ottelia; species Ottelia alismoides. The sequence continues at coordinate 311,873 of JAZKJV010000462.1, forward strand.
GGAAAATTTAATAAGTCAACCTTGATCCATGTACATCCTCTTTTTCTTTTTCTTTCTTTTTCACTTCTTTTTCAAATAAGTGTTTGCTAAGGGACTAGCAAAGTTAAGCATAGGGGGGTGATGAATACCCATTCATCACTCTTTATTCTTCTATTTTAGCTACAAAAACCTTTGCAAATACATGTAGATATGTGTAAATACAAATAATTACCAAAAGCATGCATTGTGTAAAAACCTATAATTAGCATATTTTTGTGCACAAAATAAAAGAATAAAGAGCAAAAAGAAAAAGAGGGAAATATTTAGAATAAATATTGAGCAACCTAACCCAAGGGAGGGCTCAGCATGGGCCTGACCGCATAAAAGCCAAAGTAGAGGGAGATAGGAGCTCATGTGTATATATTTGCAAATAAATAAAACTATATATTTTCCTCACCCAAAAATATGTTGTAAATATTTGTATATATTTTGTAAAAGTTATTAAAAACAAAATAAAAATCAAAAATCCAAAAATACCCTTTTTCCCATGTGCATAGACCATCACCCATGTATTTATCTAACCCTATAGATAAATGTATTTATTTTCAAAACTTGTTGTAAATATTCTATGTTACATATGGTAAATACATAAAATAACAAGAAACAAAACAAAAATCAAATAAAAATTACAAAATGAAAAATACAAAAATACATTATATGAATACCATGTATATAAATGTATACGATTATTTATTTCACCCTTGTGTATAAATAATTAAAATAAAATAAAAATACCATTTTATTCCATATTTTATGAGGTAAATAAATAAAATACAAAATGAGCATAAAAATACATAAAAATAACAAATAAAAAATCAAAAATAAAAAAATCCATATAGTGTACATATACCTATATACATAGCTACCCTATTTTTATTTCCAAAAATTAATTAAAAATCACCAAAAAATAGAAAAAAATAAAAGAAAAACATTTCATGTTTTGAGTTTTCTTTAATTCGGCCTATTTATACCCTAAAATAAATAAACAAAAATCGAGTAAACGTGGCAGCTCCTGATTGGTCCACGGGGGATTGTTGACCCCGGTCAACTCCCCCGCGGACTCCTTCCTTTTCTGGAAAACGCGCGCCGCCCCGCCTTCGCCGAATTTTCCACGCGTCCCCAGGCTGTCACCCCCGCAAATCCCATGCCCGGATTCTTCGCCGATCATCCATCTCCCTCGCCGGATCTTTAGCCATGAAATCAACGCCTTCCTTAGCCGTCGCCCCTCAACCCTAATCGCCCCTGTCACCATATATATCCCGACCTCCGCCGCCTCCGCGCCTCATCTTTGGACCTTCTCCTTCTTCCCAGTGACCTCCATTGGCACCGCGAGAGTGACAGCAAGCGTTTGCCCTTGTTGCAGTGAGGCGAGGAGGCGAATCCATTGATCCGGCGATCTTCGCCGCCGCTGCTCCGCCACCAGCGTCGAGCATCGAGCCTCGGGCCGAGACGACCCTCGAGGCTACGACCAAGAGCACCCCCTGCTCTTCCCCAGTCTCTCCGACCACCCAGGTAGAACCCTTAGGCCGTAGGATACCGTAGATTTTGATTTTTTAGTTACTGTTAGCGTAGCTCCGCCACCTTCGCCAGGCACCTCCGACCACCCATCTTCCATTCCGACACCGCCATCACCTCCGCCAGACCTCTCCGCACCTTCTTCACCCATTCACACAACCCAGATCGCACAGGATCTGGGAATCGAGCTCCTCCGCCGACCACCCTCGCCGGAGCTCGCCATTTCGACTCACACTTCACCTTCACGCCGCCTAACCGGGTCGAGGCACTTTGCCCTCGACCCGCGAAGCTTCTGAACTATTTTGCAGGTCAAGAGGAGGCCGTCTGAGGCTTCCCGACATCTTCCCAGGAGCTTCTCCTCCGCCGACCTCGCCGGAGCCTTCCAGGGCTCGGCCGAGGCATCGGAGACCCGCAGCAGCTGCGCAACTTCACGCCGGATCTTCTCCGACCTTCAGGCGCAGCAGAGGAGAACGGAGACACCTTCACGAGGCCGGCGAAGTTCGCCGGCCATCAGTTCTTCCACCATCCTCCAGAGCCGTCGGATCACCTTCTTCGCTCCAGATCAGATCCTCACCGTCCATCTGCGGAGCCTTTTCACCGTCCGATCATCCCGAGGATCGATCTTCACCGTTGAGCAGCGAGGTTAAGCCACGACGTCTCTCAGCCGTCCGATCATCCACGTGGCTGCACCTCGACCATCCGATCTGAGCCTGGCCTCCTTCGAAGAACCACGTTGCATCACCACCGTCCGATCATCCACGTGGACACACAACAGCCGTCGGATCAGGCCAGCACTTCCATAGTTAAAGGCGCGTTTGTTCTCCACCGTCCGATTTGCCACGCGTCACACATCAGGCCGTCGATAATAATAAAAGGGGTAAATTTCTCCTAGACCCCTCTGTTTGTTCTATTTCATTTTAGTTCTGTAATTTTTAATTCAAGTTGTTTATTTTCTGGGATATTTGCACCAAGGACCTCGTACTTATTTTATTTGCATTTATACCCCTGCCAGTTGTGAGCCACGTGAGTCATCACGTGTTTTGTTGGGATATTTGCATAAGATGCCCTGTAGTTCTGGATGTTATTCATTGAATAAAATATTTTGTTTATTTGCACATATACCCCTGTGAATGTTTTATTTCCGCATGTGCGATATTTTTTGGGTATTTTGCAGATAAGCCCCTGGACTTTTGGTACTTGTTACCAATAAGCCCTCGGAACTTATTTTTATTACCATTTGGTCCCTGTGTGCCCCAGGCACGTGCTTTGCACGTGTTTTGCTGGGTATTTTGCACCAGGACCCCAGAACTTTCGGGTATTTGCACTTAGGTCCCTGTGCACAGTGCCCCTCCTTTATTTTTGAATAAAATATCAAACGACCTCCAAATCCAATGAGATTTTGACACATGGCTCCTGCCATGGTGTAGGAATTTCTATGATTTTTGAGGACATTTTTGATTTCATTTGCTATTTTTAAAAAATTCAAAAACACTCTTTTTAGTCACTGTCTAACTTTAAAAATACCAAAAAAAATATAAAATCACCTTTAAAAATTCTAAAAAAATTAGGACTTGTAGTTTGCTTGCTGTTTGATTTTCCAGCCATTTTTGGTGACTTTTCATCATTTAAAAACCTTAAAAATTGAAAAACCCTTAAAAATCCATAAAAATTATAATAAATAAATTAAAAATCCAAAAACAATAATTAGGGTGCCTAAATTTTCCTTATTCTTTCTAGATTGTAGGAAAATTACCTTTAGGGCTTTTTGAGATCCAAGAGTATTTTATTTTTGGGTCTTAAGCCTTGCTGGACAGTACCCTCTGATTTTCGCATTGTTTGATTTTTAGAAAATAAAATAAACATCAGAAAAATCTCAAAAATTCACCAAAAACATAAAAAATTATAAAACACATAAAAACATTTTTCTTTGAATTTTTGCTTGATTTTTAATGCTTTAAATAAATTGTTGAAGTTCATTATCTGTGTGCCTTCTTTAATTTTCTCATCTTTTAAAAAATCTAAAAAAAGTATAAAAATAAATAAAAACCACTAAAAAAGTATTCTCTTGGATTTCTGACTACATCGTAGGCCGCAAGGCCAATCTGTGCTCCTTGTGTTCGACCCTGGGAGCTATACCAGGTTAATCCTATAGCTAGATCGCTCTATTTTGTGCTTGCTTGTTTTTATCTGATTTGAGTGATTGATTTCTTCTTGATGCACGCATTCGAGTGACTGAGGTCGCAACGACCTCATTTCATACCTTTACCTCAGTTGTTCGGGATTTTCGCGTCAACGGCGAGAGTGACGATATTGTGAACTTTCTCGTTGCAGGGAAAGTCCCACAAGATTGGCCCAGGCAGAGGCTTGAGACCTTCCTTGCGAGGGCCAAGTCCTACCACTGGGAGGATCCCATCCTTTACCACGAAGGAGGGGATAGCGTCTGGCGTCGGTGTATTCCTCAGGAGGAACACCATAGCGTCCTCACTTACTGCCACAAGTTTGAGGCAGGAGGACATCATTCTGGGAGGAGAACGGCACAGAAAGTGCTCCAATCCGGCTTGTGGTGGCCTACCCTCTTCAAGGACTCTGATGAGTTCGTGAAGAGGTGTACTGACTGTCAGAGGATGGGCACTTGTGGACAGCGTGATATGATGCCGATGCAGCCCATTCACTTCTGTGAGGTTTTTGATGCATGGGGCATCGATTTCATGGGTCCATTCCCTAAGAGTCAGGGATTTGAGTACATTCTGTTGACCGTAGATTATGTGAGTCGTTGGGTTGAGGCTATCCCCGCCCGAGCCGCTGATGTGAGGACAGTTTGTAGATTTTTGAGGAAGCATATCATCACGCGGTTCGGGGTTCCACGAGTTCTGATTTCTGATGGGGGGTCTCATTTCATCAACGACCAAGTAAAGGCCCTTGCTAGCGAGTTCAGTATAGACCATCGTGTTGCCACACCTTACCATCCACAGACGAATGGTCTAGCTGAGGTGTCGAATAGGGAGATCAAGAATATTTTGCAGAAAGTCGTCCGCCCTGACCGAAAGAATTGGTCACAGCTTTTGGACTCGGTCTTGTGGGCATATCGGACGTCTTTCAAGACTCCATTGGGCACATCTCCCTTTCGCCTCGTTTATGGCAAGCCGTGCCATTTACCTGTTGAGCTGAGGCACAAGTCACTTTGGGCAGTTACAAATATTCTTATGGATCCAGATGGTATGGGAGATCAGAGAAGGGCAGAGTTAGCTGCCCTGGAGGAGCTTAGAGATGCAGCTTTCTCAAGCAGCCTACATTATAAGGAAAAAGTGAAGGAGTGGCATGATTCTCACATCAGCCACAAGCATTTTGAGATTGGACAGAGAGTATGGCTGTTTGATGCGAGGCTTAGATTATTTCCAGGGAAGCTACAGAGCAAATGGAAGGGACCTTTTCTCGTCAGAAAGGTGCACGACAATGGTAGTATTGATATATCCGAGTTGTCTTCTGAGAGCACCTTTCGAGTGAACGGCCAGCGGCTCAAGCCATTTCTAGATCATGAGCCGCGGGACGTTATTGTTGCCCCTATTCATTTTGCGTGAGATGTAGTCTCTTGACTCACATCTTTTGCATCTCACGCCTGATTTTCACTGTTCCTCCGCCTGTATAGATCCAGTTGTCCATATCATTCTATTCTTTAATCCCACATCCCTTTTCTCATCGTACGATTATGCTATACTTAGGGTGTACTTTACCCTAAGTATAGGGGGGATGTCGGACTTGCGAGTATTCTTTTCATTCGGTTTGCTCCTATTTTGCTGCCTATACTTAGGGATATTTTACCCTAAGTATAGGGGGAGCAGACTCTGTATCTTCTTCACTCGGATTTCCCTTCATGTACAGCTTGCTATACTTAGGATTAGTTAATCCTAAGTATAGGGGGAAACCACCGAGTTCCTCTCATTCTATTCATTTATTCGTTCCTGTACTTAGCCATTCCTTTTCACTTCCCTTTTACTAAGCACGAGTTATGTCTTCTTCATCGCTCTTGATCACTCTGAGGACATCGTTCGAGCTAAGTATAGGGGGGGTGTGTATATATTTCATATATACTTTAGCCATAACTCGTACTTTGTGTGAGTGTGTTAATAAATAAAATGGCTAAAAATCACAAAAATTTAAAAATTTTCATGTACATAAACCTCTTTTATCCTTGCACATACATAGCTAGTGTACAAAGTATTTTTGTAAAAATGATTTCAAAAATCTTTTGTGTAAAGCTTGTGTAAATATTTGTGTATCAAAATTATGTATATAGTACACAATTTTTCCAAAATGTTTTGAAAAATCAAAAGTTTGCAAAAATCTTTTGTAAATGTTTGTAAATATCTTTTTGCAAAACTTGCACCTCATACATCATTCATCCATGATTTCAAAACATTTTTCAAAAATTTTGCATGATTGTAAAATATTTGTAAATAGCATCTTGTGTACATATATGCATATAATTTTTCCTGGATGAGAGTTGACATTTAAACTAAGCCTGGAATTAAATTGAGAAATGGAGCTTGAAAAAGATCTTAATCCACTTAACTCCAAGAGGAACCTTATAGGATTTAGGTTTAAGGCTTTTCAGGTCCATAAGGACTTAATTCTTTGAGTCCACTAGGCTATGAGCATATGTCATCTTGATGAGCCTAAGTAGAACACTTAACAACACACGCATGACTCTTAGAGACAATGGCTTGACTTGCACCTGCACTTTACACATGGCTCTCCACGGATGAGGTGGTGAGGAGGCAGTTTCCTTTGGCTTGGGGTAGCATATGAGGGTAGTACTTCTAGGCGGAACCTCTCTTCTTCTTTTAGTGAAGGAAGTGCACCTCAACTTGGTCTAGTGGTGATGAAGGCTAAAGACAGAAGCTGTGGGTTGCAATAAAGCTTCAAAAGAGGGATAGTCTACTGGCTCAAGAGGAAATTTCTTGTATATATGCTGCACCATGTAGATATGTTGTACAGAAGTCCTTGAAAAAAAAAATTGCAAAAATGCAAAAAGAACTCCAAAAAAGTGGTGGGTCGGATTGAAAATTTAATAACCCCACCGGAGTGTATATAGTCAAATAAAGCAAAGCTTATGGTATCCATGTTACATCTCATGAAGCTTGCAGCGGGAGACTTAGCTACACTGGCTAAGCTTCCAAAACTCTATACTTCTACCCCCTCTTCTTGAGCCGGTTGCACTTGAACTTAGAAGGGAATACCCCGCTTCTCGAGGAAAGAGTTGCTAGACCGAGGCATTAGAGTTACCAGGTTGAGGGAGGCTGTTTCTTTGTTGCTTCTGAGGTGGGGAGCCACATATCACTTACACTGCATGGAAAGATTCATGGTCATTAGAGTTTGTGTATGTAGACTTGTTCTGATCTGGTTTATTGAGGAGTCTTGTCCATAGATTGGTGGAACTTAGAGGCTGTTGAGTTTTAAGCTTAAGTCCAAATAAGGTTCCGACACATTAATAATCCAAAGATCTGATCGAGCTCCATATTTCAATTTGATGAAGGAAAGTTTAATAATTCAACTTTGATCCATGTACATCCTCTTTTTCTTTTTCTTTTTCTTTCTTTTTCACTTATTTTTCAAATAAGTGTTTGCTAAGGGACTAGCAAAGTTAAGCATAGGGGGGTGATGAATACCCATTCATCACTCTTTATTCTTCTATTTTAGCTACAAAAACCTTCGCAAATACATGTAGATATGTGTAAATACAAATAATTACCAAAAGCATGCATTGTGTAAAAACCTATAATTAGCATGTTTTTGTGCAAAAATAAAAGAACAAAGATCAAAAAGAAAAAGAGGGAAATATTTAGAATAAATATTGAGCAACTTAACCCAAGGGAGGGCTCAGCATGTGCCTGACCGCATAAAAGCCACAGTAGAGAGAGATAGGGGCTCATGTGTAAACATTCATGTAAATAAATAAAATTATATTTTCCTCAACCAAAAATATGCTTGTACATATTTTGTATATATTTAGAAACTATTAAAAACAAAATAAAAATCTAAAAAATCAAAAATTCAAAAATGCCCTTTCACCATGTACATAGACCATACCTCCTTATGTATTTAACCTTGGAAATAAATGTATTTATTCTCAAAACTTTTTGTGAATATTCTATGGTATATATTGTAAATAAAATAAATAAAAAGAATTAAAACAAAAATCAAATAAAAATAACAAAAATTAAAAATACAAAAATATATTGTACATATGCCATGTACATAGTTGTACATAACTATTTATTTTACCTATGTATATAAATAATAAAAACATAATAAAAACACCCTTTTATTCCTCATTTTATGATATAAATAAATAAAATATAAAATGGGAAAGAAATGCTCAAAAATAACAAATTAAAAATCAAAAATTAAAAGAAAAATACATATTGTATATATACCTATATATAGCTATATATTGTAAATACCTTATTTTTATTTCCAAAAAATTAATTAAAAATCACCAAAAAATAGAAAAAAATAAAATAAAAATGTTTTATGTTTTAAGTTTTCACTAAATCGGCCATTTGCTACCCTTATTTTTTACTTTCAAAATCCAGCCACGTGGCCGCTTCCTACTGGTCCTGGGATTGTTGACCGCCCGGTCAACTACCCCCCCAGGACCACTTCTCTCGGGTTTGGTCGCCCGACCCGATTTCCCTGATTTTTAGCACCTAAACCCGATTGAGTCTCACCTAAACCCCGGGTCAGATCCATGCACGACATATCCGTCACCCTCGCCAGAGACTTAGCCTCGGGATCCGCGCTCCAGATTGCCCTACCCGCGCGCCTCTTTCCGGACCCTCCATGGTATATATTCCGAGCTCCGCCACCCATTTTAGGTATCTTTGGCCATTTGCTTTGATTTCCAGTGAGCTCCAGAGAGAGAGAGAGGTGACAGCTCGACCCTCGACCTGTTGCAGCGAGGAAAGGAGGCGAAAGCCACTGATCCGGCGAGTCTTCACCGCCGTGCTCCGCCCCGAGTAGGAGCTCGAGCCTCGGACGTCGACGCTCCTTGAGGCGAGGATCGGGAGTTTCCCTAGCTCCAGCACAGTCGATTCACCCACCCAGGTAGTTCCGTAGTTCCTCCATTTAGTCTAATCTCCGATTACCCCCAAATCGCGCCGCCGTCGATTTTCACCGATTCCGACCGCCTCACCTTCCCGTTCGACCATCGGAATCCACCATCGCCTCCGCCTTCCTCCCACGCACGTTCTCCACCCCTCCGTCCAACCCAGCTCGCACAGGAGCTGGGGTTCGAACCCCTTCGCCGTCGCATCGCCGGGGTTCGCCCACACCGACGCACCCTTCACCTTCACGCCGCCTAACCGGGTCGAGGTACTTTGCCCTCGACCCGCGAAGTTTCTGAGCTGTTTTGCAGGACCAGCAGAGGCCATCTGAGGCCTCTCGACATCTAGCCCAGGAGCTTCAGCTCCGCCACCCTCGTCGGAGCTCATCCGAGCTCGGCTGGGGCATCGGAGACCCACAGCAGCTGCGCATCTTCAAGCCGGAGCTCCTCCGATCGTTAGGCGCAGCAGAGGAGGCCGGAGCCACCGTCACGAGGCCAGCGAAGTTCGCCGGCCATCAGTTCTTCCAGCATCCTCCAGAGCCGTTGGATTAGCCTCCCGCTCCAGATGCCATCTTGACCGTTGGTGGCTGGAGCGTTCGTGGACGTCAGATCTGAGGCGCTAGATCCAGGCCGTTAGATCCACACGTGTCCTGGCCTGGACCGTTGGATCGATCAGAGCAGCAGCGAGCAGAGGCGCCCCCACCTCGACCGTCCGATCGCCACGTGGCGGCCATCCGTCAGCTCCGGTTAATAAAGGGGTAAATTACCCTTAGGCCCTTATCTGAGTTCTATTTCATTTGAGTCCTGTAAATATTTCAGCACGTTATTTAGTTTTAGGTTTATTTGCACAATGGACCCTGCACTTTAGTGTATTTGCTTATATGCCCCTGCTTGTGTGAGCCACGTGCTTCGTCACGTGTATTTTCGGGTTATTTGCAAGAGACGCCCTTGTAGTTCTGGTTGTTTATTAATGAATGAAAACTTTTTGGTAATTGCATATATGCCCCTGTGAGTGTTTTAATTGCACACGAGCGTCTTTTAGTGGGTTATTTGCAACATAGCCCCTGGACTTTTTGGTACGAGTTACCAAAAGGTCCTAGGACTTGTTTTTATTACCAGAAGGTCCCTGAGTGCCCCAGGCACGCGCCGCGTGCGTGACTTGCTGGGAAAATTGCACCTGGACGCCCAGAGCTTCGGGTATTTGCACTTTGGTCCCTGTGCACAGTGCCCCCTTGTGATTTTTGAATAAAATATCAATCCATCTCCAAATTCGATAAAAATTTGATACATGGCTCCTGCCATGTTGTAGGATTTTTGAGAATTTTGGGGGTCATTTCTGAGCTTAGTTGTTATTTTTAAAAATTCAAAAACTCTCATTTTAGCCACTGTCCAGTTTTAAAAACCCCAAAAAAAATACAAAAACTCCTTGAAAAATTCTATAAAAATTAGATACTGTTTCTTGTGGGTTGTTTGATTTTCTAGCCAATTTTGGCTATTTTTCCTTGCTTAAAAACCCTAAAAATTCAAAAACACCTAAAAACTCATAAAAATTATAATAAATAATCTAAAAACCCAAAAACAATAATTCTGGTGCTCAAGTTTTCCTTATTTTATTTAGAATACAGGAAAAATACCTCCAGGCCCTCTTGAGATCCTTAGATATTTTATTTTTGGATTTTGGGCATGGCTGGACAGTACCTTGCCTTTTTCGCACTGTTTGATTTTTAGAAAATAAACTACACCTTATAAAAATCCCAAAAATTCACCAAAAACACTTAAAAATCTAAAAAACATAAAAACAATTTTTCTTGAATTTTTGCTTGAGTTTTGTTGCTTTAAATAAATTGCTCAAGTGTGCTTGTTCTTGTGTTTTCTTATTTTCTTTACATATTAAAAATCCAAAAAAAAATTTAAAACAATTAAAAACCACTAAAAATGTTTTCCCTTTTTCTCTGATTCTTCGACTACTTCGTAGGCTTTTTGAGCCAACCCGTGCTCCTTGTGTTCGACCCTGGGTGCTATACCAGGTTGAACATTTAGCAGGACCGCTTCTGTGTGTTTGATTGATTTTACGTATTTCGAGTGGTTCATTTTTCTTGATTGACTAGTCCGAGTGATTGAGGTCGCAACGACCTAATTTCTGTACCTTTACCTCTGTCGCTTGGTCTGGTCATCAGCCACTGATATGGGATTTGTGGCCACAGAATTGGACTCTCGCCACAACACGTCGTGGCCAGTAGCCATAGCTATAAGTATCGTCGTGAGAGTTCGCTAACCATGAATATGCCGTGGCCACTACAAGTGACCACAGAACTCGTCGTGGCCACAACTCTTGTACGAAGCCTTTGGCCACGGATTGTAGCTACGCGAAACTAGTGGTCACGGAATTATCGTGGTCACAAGTTTCCGTAACCACATTCCGTGACCACAACTCATTTTTCTTGTACTATATGATTGTAATTGCAAAATTACTCAAGATAATGGATGTAAAAACTCCCATCTTACAATAAATTACAAGAAAGTCCCCTAACATTACACTTGAACTCAACGTGGTCCCTTAACTTAGAATTCACAATATCGTAACGGATTTTTATGAACGATTTTTCAACGTGGTGCTTCTTCCACTATCTTTTTTAGTTACGCGATCCGCTTATTCTAATTCTGGACCATAGTACCCTCATATTCCTCCCTCCACCAGACATTGGGCTCCCTTGCCTCCGTTTTCCCTTTCGTCGTAACCCCACCGCCCCAAGGTTGGAAGACTTCCCTCCCTCGGTTGTCATTGTCCCCTCTTCGCCTCACGATCTCCACGTCTCTTCTCTTGTCAGCAGGAAACTACGAGCTTCATGGTTTTCTAGTCTGCGGTGAGCAACAGATACTCAACAAAGTTCACATGTATCAGCAAGTATAACTCCATGATTGCATAATTTGTCTACTAGAATATCAAGATTTTTTCATGATTGCAGAGAGTAACTGTGTATTCTTTGGTTATAATGCAATGTGGTATGGTGATAATGGAGATCACTACTGTTTCACACGAATCCAAAGTCATAGTATTTTGGAGATATTCAATGGAAGGTGGTTTCTTTGCTTATTCGATTTGGTGGTTTGTGACTACTTTCAGCAGTGGAGGTTTCTTCTTATGCTTTTGTGGTTTTCAGGACGCAATCTTGGGAACTTCAGGACCACATCCTACGTGACAGTAAAATTTACAATTAGACTTCGACTTCGACTGTGCTCTTAAAAGACTTCATGGTTTGATTCTCTCATCCGACCTCAGTTGTTTCTCTAAAAAGAACACCGTCCCTCCTAAGACCCAGAATTTTTTGGCGAGTGTTCTTTTTAGCAGAATAATTAAGGATATGGATGTGGTATTTAACATGTCCGTTACACAAAAGGTACTTTTTCGGTGTTTTCAAGCTGATCATGCCCAAGATTTTCTCCTTACCTTTCCTATAGACGGACTTGGACTTCACATGCCACTGGTGTAGTACCGCAATATCCTCAGATATCGTCTCATGATTCTGTTTATTTCCTGTTGATGAGATATGTCCAGTCTGTCGTAAGATATGCTTAGACAATTTCGGTGATCATGCAATTCATTGCAGGGAGCTCCCGGGGTTTAAGTACAGACACGATCTCGTTAGAGATGTTTTATTTGATGTACTCAAACATGCAGATATTGCTGCTGAGAAAGAGACGCTGTCACGTCGGTGAACTTTCAACTGATCCACAGGAGGGAGGATCCACATTTAGACCTGCTGATATTTTGATTTTTTGGGTGGATAGGAGGGAAACATGCTTGTATGTATAGATTTGACAGAAATTTCACCGTTGGTGGGGTTGAAGAGCGGGACCTTCACAGCAGGGCACGCTGTCCTTAAAACTTCTTTAGCGGAAGTTGTGAAGCACGAGAAAGCATGCACAGAATCAACATGCCTTCATCCCATTTAGTTTTGACATATTTGATTTCTTAGCACCGGAAGCTATTGAGCTTTCAAAGAGGACCCAAAAAGTGATGAATGTGATGTGCCCTAGGTCTATGGATGTAGTGTGTAGAAGGATTGGCTTTACAATTAAAAAAGAACTAGCAGTGCAACTCGTTGCCTGCTTGCCTTGCCTCCTGTTTCGATGTAAACTTTTCGATTGACGACTAAAATTTCAGTATTTTAAGAAGTTGAGGAAAATCATCGAGATGCTACGCCGATAGAGGTGAAAGGAACCATCTCGACATAATAAGATATAGACGGCTTTAGCAACATTTTCTTCATGTACATGGTTTTTATGCATTGTTCATCATGCATTCTATGCCCATAATCCATCCGAAATCAGCCATAATTTTTTATTCCCGCACGAGTTACAGTGCATAGATCATTTTAGCAATGCATCATACAAGTGTTCGTGTTGTATGTTCTTCTAAGAGAAATTCTAATGGTTTTTCTGCATTCTACGCCTTTTTTCACTAAAAAGATGTGGCTACGAAATTCTCGTATCTACAGTTTCGTGGTCAAAATTTTCATCTTTTCCAAATGTAAACTCTTACCACTAAGTATTTACAAACCATCATCAAGAAAGTTATCGTACAAAACCACTTGATTACATGCATCGCAGCACTACACTCACAAATTTATTTTCGTGAAGCCCGATTAGAAAAGGGACGAATCCAACGTATATTTTTTCAATCTCTCTCGAAGAACACATCGATCATTTTCGTAGAACATCGAATACGTCGGACAGAAAACCGCGGAACCTCGTCATGTTGATCCTCACATTCTGCTTCACCATGTACAGATCTCTGTAATCGTACTCCTTGCTCCTCATGATTTCCCTCGGATCCACAAGCACGGTGTGATTGATCGGGAAGAGATCCGCCAACGTGCTCTCCCCCACCTCAATCTCGTAGTCCAAGTACTGGAGCCCCATCTGCAGCGCCGGGCTGCCGTAGCACTCTCTCACCCACTGCAGCATCCCTCCCAGCGGCACCACCTGCACCAGCACCGCCCCCTCCGGCAGGAACACCATGTTGGTCAGCCCCTGCCCGTGCACCCCCAGCATCACGTCGCACATGTTCACCAAGCTCGCGAACCGTCCCCCGCCGAACCCGTCGGTCACCATCACCTCGAAGCCCACGCTCTCCGCAAGCCTCACGATGTCTTCCATGTTCACGAACCTCCTCGCCCACTTCCGAGATAGCAGGAGGAGAAGCGGCCGCTGCACCGTCGCGTTCACGAGGTGCGACCTCGGGAGGGAGTAGGCGGACCTTATAATTCTTGTGAAGTTCCTCAGGGACAGCCCGGTGGAAGGATCGATGGGGAGTTCCAAGGTCTCGTCGTGCTTCAGCCCGATGGTTGCTCGGGGGAAGCAGTGAACCCTGTCGTCGCTGTCGAGATCTATGAGGTCATACCGCGTGAGGTTATCGAGGATGGACTTGTACCTGCAGTGATTTGGAATGTTATACGAAAGAGAAGGTTGACTCGGAGATGAGAAACCAGGGCTTCTTCAGAACTAACCTGGAGATAAACCAGGGCTTGAAGTCGGAGATGAGAAACCGGACTTTGCCGGAGTAGGGATGCGAGGTGACGAAGAGGGGAGCGAGCACATCGGCCAGAGCATGGAAGAAGTTGACGACCCAGGTGCCGGTGGAGAAGACGATGGCAGGGACGGTGTGATTAACTTGGCAGCTGAGAGGTGAGGCTTGGAGCTCCGTGATGGTGAGCTCCCGCACCTTCGCCATGCCCGGAGGGTCGTCTTTCCGGGGATAAGGTTTGACTCGCCACAGGTTGGTGATGCTTGCGCTGGGGGAGCTGATGGAGTGGACGACGCCGGTCTTGCCGTGGATCCTGATGTCCCCTTCCATCTCGCAGAGGTCTGTTTTCCGGTGTGAGGTGTTGCAAGTCGTCTTCCTCACCGTTGGTATGCGCACTGCAATGAATTGCTCCGATCTCAGCCCTGCAAGTCGTCTTTCTCAACGTTGGTGTTGCAACACTTCTAAGAAGATGAGTTGTAGCCACAATAATTCTATGGTCACTAGTTTTTCGTAACTACAATCTATGGTCAAAGTTTTTATACAAGAATTGTGGCCACGACAAGTTCTGTGGTCACTTGTAGTGACCACGACATATTTGTGGTTAGAGAACTCTCGCGACGAGACTTATAACTACGATTACAGCTGGCCACGACTTGTTGTGGCTAGAACTCAATTCTGTGGCTATAAATCCCGTATCCGTAAGAATAGTTCTTTAGCCACAACTTATTTTCCTTGTAGTGATTTATTGCAAAATCTATTTGTTTAACCAAAGAATTGCAACAATCATGTGTTTGTTGTTACTACGACAACGACGAAAAATTTCTTGCGGATATGAAGAAATCAATCAACCATTTAATTTTCAGATATGGAAAAGAAGCAGAACGACGATCATGTGAAATCAAACAACAATTTAAAATTTGGCCTTAGCGAAATGTTCATTTCTGTATTGTCAGCAATGAATCATATGATGGTTATCAATTAACGTTCTCATATAAACGTTGCTAATTTAGTGATGATTAGCATAACTTTTATAAAGAATTCAACGAATACAACACCCTTATATCAACCTTTAATAATAAATATTAAATTTTTGCTAAATCATTAGAATAAATAGAGAACCTAAGACAATGAATATTGATTCTTGCAGAAAATATAGCAATGAATACTAATATTCATTATGAATTTAAATAAATAAGCTGCGGATAATATTCATTGTTATACATTTAACTACGGAAGATAAGACGATAAATATTAAATTATTTGTTATCTTAAGTCAATTTTCTTTAACTGTACAAGTTAATTTTTCAATAATAAACACTCTAGACATGAAAACACGACCATTCAAAATTTTGTCGCTGCCAAACGAGTTCCCGACAGTGATGATTAACGAGTTTCGTTCAATTTGCAATCGAGCATATATATGTTCTTAATTTGTTCATAGTCAGATTGAAAATTTGCATTATAACATAAATCTATTGCAGGTTCACAGTCTAAAATATGAACTATACTTCTAGGAGAGAGGTTTCATGCGAACTAAAGTGCAGTTAATGATGCAAATTAGCCTGAATCTCCTGATGGCCCTCTATTTACATAAACTTCTGTTCTATGCTCGTTTGCATTTGCATCATATATTACAATTAACACGGACATACCCGGATGGTAATTCGCGTGGCCATTTCCATCTTTCCTTGCACCAGACCCTGCAGGCACCAGCACCTTGCCTGCACCAACAGAATTATATATAATTGCATCACTTATTATTCATACAGTTCTTAATATAATCAAACATGCAAACGTGATCTCATCACCAGTCCGATTCCCAAACCAAAACACAATATAAGTGTGATGCTGTTCTTAGGGAGCTTCTGAGAAAACCTGTGAAGAAGGGTTCCATGGGAGGCCCCTTCAAGGTCCAGACGGAGAGGAGGAGCAGAATTCCCGCTGCCACCGCGGCGACTACCGGTCGCGTACTCTGCCTCATTGTTATCCCTATGCGGCTGCCCAGATTGATCAAAGAACCTCTATGTAAATCTTTGCTGTTCATACAGAGGTTATATCGGTGGGATTTTGAGAAGATCAAACGTAGCTTGTGTGTATTGTTTGTATTGTTTCAGAATTTCGGGTTTCTCTAAAACCATGATCGCTGCTTCGTGTTTGACTTTCCTTCAATAATTATGCCAGCGCAACTTATGGCCGCTGTCGTCGTCAGCACTACCAAAGGGACCAAATAACTGCGCGTTGATAGCAACTTTAGCGAGTGGATCGTCTGCTGGCCGTGTTGATAACTGTGCGAATTCATGCGAACCGCTCGATCACGATCGAGCGGCTCCGGATGCTACAACAAACTCTGATAGCCAGCAGACAATCCGCTCCCAGCAACTTTAATGTTAGATTTCCAACTAGGTTGTGCTAAGATGTCTACGTACACCTCCCTATCAATCAATATCTATGAAACCCAATCCGGCACTGAACCACAAACTTCATCTAAATAGTCGGATCGAATCAGAACTATTTAATCAAATCGGTTTAATTAGATGATGACGTTATCATTGTTTAAAATCGGATCAAATTGAATCGGTGAGAAAAAATGGTTGACATGGCTAATCAAATTGAAATGAAACAGAAATTTATAAAGAACATACACTTAAATATATTCAAAATGGAAATGAAATACATAGACAAAGTATATATTTTACGGTATACACAAAATTTTCACATGCACCATCAAATGTCTTACACATCATGTATATTATTTGGATGAAATGCTCCATATACTAATAGTAATTTAATTATATTTAAAATTCATTAAATGCAAAAAGTTGTGTTAGTGATCACTACAACAAAATTGAGCTATAGTGACGGTTTTTTCAAAATCCGTCACTAAATTAACCGTTGTGAAAAATATATTGAGGATATTATTCATTGCAATATGAGTTTTCATACTCAAAATTAGCAACGAATATCATGTCTGCAGTTATATCATTAGCAACAGTCCATATAACGATGCTTATCCGTTGCTATTTTTAAAATATCAACTAATCGTTATTATTTTTTCAGTTCAAAACTTAGCGGCGATTAATTAGAAGTTTGAAAAACAGCAATGGACAAGCATCGCTATTTGGAACGTTGCTAATGATATAATGACATATATGATATTCGTCGCTAATTTCGAGTACGAAAAATCATCTCGCAACAAATAATATCACCATTATATATTTAACTACGGCTAATTTAGTGTCGGAATTTAGAAAACAGTCGTTATATTATAGTTCAATTTTTTTAGGGTGAAGTAGGTCAAGAATTTGAGATGGATAAGTAAAATAGGGTTCAACTTTCACCATTAATATCATTTTTGAATAAAATCAAAACTAAATATGATTCAGTTTCGATTGAATATGGTTAACTCATGTTTAAGTTAATATATTGAATCGGTGTGTTATTTAAAATTTGAGTTTTCGAATCGAATCACGAGAATTAATTAACCAAAATGGTCCAGTCTCGATTCACCAATCCAACCGATCCAATCAGCCGATCCGATCTGGTTTTCAAAATGTTGGTATCAATATCAGTGTATCAAATTGCATAAGTAAAACCTAGTTGACTTTAGCCAAACACGGTCGCTCTCAATACGTATCAATCTATGTATCAACGAAAGGTCATCCTCCAGTTGTCTCTTTCTCATCTTCCCTCTCCATTATCTCCCAACTTTCAACACTTAA
This sequence comes from Ottelia alismoides, assembly GCA_037367405.1. Classification (NCBI taxonomy): domain Eukaryota; kingdom Viridiplantae; phylum Streptophyta; class Magnoliopsida; order Alismatales; family Hydrocharitaceae; genus Ottelia; species Ottelia alismoides. Next base: position 329,775 of record JAZKJV010000462.1, read on the forward strand.
AATGTGTCGATATCTTTGAATCTTCCTTCCTCCCCCTCTCTCTTCTTTCCCCATCTCTCCCGTTTTTTTTCTTGAGTAGGTATTTATGGGGAATATGGGATTTGAACTCTGTATGTCGGTAGCATGGATCGTCTGCTGTGGACGGCCCCTGCTGTTGCGTAGGGGATCCGTCGGATGGGGGAATGGACAGACCTGACAGGAGGCCCACTATTCCCGGTCCCCTATCCGTCCATTCCCCATCTCAAGATCTCCTGCACTACAGCAAGGTCGTCTACAACATACGACCTGACCCCGTATTTCGGATGGTATACGCACTGCTCTATCATCGAACCATTGAATTGAATAGGTACTTGCAAAAAATATTATATTATATTAAATTATAATAGATGCAGTAACATATTTGAGAATATATAATTGTACCCTGAGACAAATTATTATACACATTCACATATATATCCACTAAAAAATTGAGCTATAGTGATGGTTTTTTCAAAATTAACTATTGTAAAATATATAAGAACGATATTATTCGTTGCGAAATGAGTTTTCTACTCGAAATTAACAACGAACATCATATATGTCATTATACCATTAGTAACGATCTACATATCGACACTTATCCATTGCTATTTTTCAACCTTCTAATTAATCGTCGTTAAATTTTGAAATAAAGAAATAGCGAAGATTAGTTGATATTTTGAAAAATAGTTACAGATAAACATCGTTATATGGACTGTTGCTAATGATATAACTGCAGATATGATATCCATTGCTAATTTCCATACGAAAACTAATTTCACAACGAATAATATAGTCATCCTATATTTAACAACGGCTAATTTAGTGATGGATTTCAAAAAAGCGTCACTATAGCTCAATTTTTTTGTAGTGGTCTTAATTTATTCTAAGTCATATTTTTACGATGATACACAATGCATGATTCTTACTCTATCATCATAAGATTGTGTTCTATCAATCTAGAGTGAGTTTGTGAAAGGATATCTTGATTTATCATTAGCAATATTATTATCAATGTAATGAATAAGATAGTAAGGAATTAGCCGTATTAGTAGAGTTACAAGGAGTCAATTTATAGGTATTTATTTTACAAATAAAATCTAGCAAATAAAAATTTATTTGTCATTTATGAGATAAAAAATGATCTACCCTTATTTGATTTTATATTCACTGTGGAGGGGAATTATAATATTGTTTGTGATTTATGAGCAAGTAAAGTGAGTATTGGAAAAAAATATTATCTAAGTTGTAATAGATCTTTGGGGATGGTATTTTTTTACAAAATCCATCTAAGAAGTACGAGAATATCTGCAAGTATATAATTAAAAATAGCTATTCTTATTACACACAAAATTAGGTTATCGTGATTTACGTCGTCTTTTTTAGGTGTAGTTTGCCTTCAATATATAGTTAAATGGGAAAGATATGAACCGTCGAGTATTTTCAATACCATTTCTGTAACCTGCCAAACATAATGTCAGACTTCTCCCGTAATAATTACATGGGGCAAAGAATAATTTGAGTTATGATACTTCAGCTTAAAAGATCTACTTGAGTTACTGCAAGGAAAGACTTATGGGCAAAGAATACTTTGATCTGTATATTCTGACATTAAATATATAGTTTTTTTTCAGTTGTGCACTTTTAGATATTGCAATATCAATTATAATCATTCTTTTTTTGAAATATAGTCGTTGACTTCTCCAAAACGAGTACTTGTGCCTCTCAAGTTAGTTGTCATCTATCCTCATTCCTAACGGAGGTTAACTTTGAGGAAATAATGGAAATTAAATAAAAAATGAGGGCAGAAATGCCATCTCATTTTCTTCAATTCATTCCACTCTTCCTCCCTACTCCCCTTCCATTCCTTCCTCCTCCTCCAACCACCACCTCTTTTGTCCCTCTCCCTCCAACTCAACCCTCATCCTCCCCATCTAGCACCTCCTCCGTCTCCGCCCGTCCTTTTGCTCCCCCTCCAGCACCTCCTCTCCCTCCACCCTCCTTTTCCCTCCCCCTTCAACACCTCTTCCCCTTCCGCCCACCCTCTTCCTCCCCCTGCAATGTCTTCTCCCCCACCATAACCCTCTTCCTCTTCCTCTGACACCTCCTCCCCATCGTCTAGTCCTCTTCATCTCCCTCAGTCCGAACTCTTCCTCCCCGTTTTGCACCTCCTCTCCCTTCGTCGGTCCTCCTCTTCCACCCGACCGCAATCCCCTTTAATTTTAGTACCTCCCCCCCTCCGTATGACCTCCTCCTCCTCCTTTGATCGCATCGATTGCCTTCAATGAGTTGTTTCAGGAGAGCGAGTTGTTCCAGGAGATTATGTCACCATCGGGGAGGAGGGGACATTAGAGGAGGAGGAGGTAGAGGAAGAGGGGGAGGTGAGTTTTTTTATCCAGGAATGCCCCTCTTAACTATACCATGATTTGATTAAATCTTGGTTTAATTCAACTCGTTGACGGCCATACTAAAGGAAAGGCATAAATGACCATTGTGGAAGAAGTTAGGGACTGAACTGATATTCCAAAAAAGAGAAGGGTATAACTGATATTGCAATATCTCGGAGAGACACACTTGTCAAAAACTCTTAAATATATAATAAATAATATTATTAGTTAAAATAATAGCTTTTGTTCTTGTAATTATAAAAATGCTTTATTCGTTGCTAAAGGCTCATACATAGATTATTAATCCATCGATTCGTTAAATTTACGTTACTTGTTGCTTGTCTATTTAATAACAATTAAAAGAAAAGGTCAATAGATAAACTAAGAATAAAAATTTAAAGATTCAAATAAGGAATGTTATTCTTTGTTATATATCTAACAATAGAGAATATGGTAATGGAAGTTAAATTATTCATTGTCTCAGATCAGTTTTATTATAGGGAACTAGACGCGGATGTTAGTGAGGATGACTGCCCAAACAACTTGTTAAGCATGCATATTAAATTTTTTCCCACTGATATCCATATTTGATTGATATTTTAATACATATATCATAATTTTTTCAAATATATTAAGGCAATATCACTACAAGAAAAATGAGTTGTAGACAAGCAATGTGACTACGGAAACTTGTGGCCACGATAATTCCATGGTCACTAGCTTTTCGTAGCTACAATCCGTGGTCAAAATCTTCATACAAGAGTTGTGGCAACAACAAGTTATGTGGTCACTTGTAGTGGGCGCATCATATTCGTGGTTAGAGAGCTCTCGCGACGAGACCTGTAACTACGGTTACTAGTCACAACATATTGAGGTCAGAGCCCAATATAATTCCGTGACCACAAACCCCACATCTATGAACCACAACTTGTTTTCCTTGTAATGTATTGAGATATATTCATGTTAGAAAATTTATAAGTGGTTGGTGATAGGATGGGACTTGGATCCTCTGCAACAACATTTATCCTAGAGGTGGTGTAATTCTTTTTATGTATTTTTTGTTATTTTGATTCTAATGCGTCACTCGATCACTATCGAACGGTTAGTACGATTCTGCATTTTTATGAACTTGTGCCATGCACAATCGCGTGAACCGCTCGATGAAGATCCGAGTACGCCTCCCCTTGCAACCGTACATGCCGCCTACAATAATGCATTGTACATACATCACCATATCTAGCATCTCTAAGTTATACCATAAGATAAGATATATATACCCACCTCT
>JAZKJV010000463.1:0-177852 GCA_037367405.1 Ottelia alismoides
TAGAAAGTCTGATGCATCCTTAAATAATGTGGGCCACCAGAAGCCACACTGAAGTACTTTGGTTGTCGTACGATCTCCAGAGTGATGTCCACCAGATTCGAGCGAATGACAATGCTCGAGGACACTAGATTGCTTCGCCTGAGGGATGCACCTGCGCCAAATGCAATCCGATCCTTCCCTGAATAAAAGAGGATCCTCCCATTGATAGAATCGGATGGTCGACATGAATTTGTTCTTCTGATTTTTCGTCCAATCCGCTGGTGTTACCCCAGAGGCGAGGTAGTTGACTATATCTGCATACCAAGGAAGAGAATCCACTGCTAATATTGCTTCGTCAGGAAAGGTTTCTGTAATGGGTGCACTGTTCATAGGAGACTCGTGCTGCTCAATTCTGGAGAGATGGTCTGCTACCACATTCAGAACTCCAGGCTTGTCCTTGATTTCCAGATCAAATTTCTGGAGGAGAAGGATCCATCAAATCAGTCTCGGCTTGGCATCCTTCTTCTACTGGAGGTACCGGATAGCAGAGTGGTCGGTAAAAATTGTGACTTTTGATCCAAGCAAATAGGATCTGAACTTCTCAAGGGCGAAAACCACAGCCAGCAACTCCTTCTCTGTCACTGTATAATTTCTTTGTGCTTCATCTAATGTTCTGCTGGCCTAGTGAATGGCATAGGGCGCTTTCTCTTTCCTCTGCCCAAGAACAGTCCCGACTGCAAAGTCTGACGCATCGATCATTATCTTAAAAGGAAGAGACCAGTCAGGCAGCTGTAAGATTGGAGCTTGAGTAATAAGCTCCTTCAGCTGATTGAAAGCAAGGAGAACCTGCTGATCTACATTGAACTTGGTTTCCTTGCATAAAAGTTTTATCAAATATCGGGCAATGCGGCTAAAATCCTTGATGAATCGCATGTAAAATCCCACATGCCTCAGGAATGACCTTACATTTTTCACTATCTGAGGTGGTTGTAGATTTGCAATAACATCCACCTTCGTCGGGTCGACTTCCATGCCACGTATGGAAACGACGTGACCCAGCACGATGCCTTCGATGACCATGAAGTGGCTCTTTTCCCATGAAAGCACTAAATTGACTTCCCGACACTTCTGAAGCACTCTGTCTAGGTGCTCAAAACAGGATTCGAAACTATCACCATAGACAGAGAAGTCGTCCATGAACACCTCGAGAAAACTGCCTACCATCTCGGCGAAGACTGCTAACATGCATCTTTGGAAGGTTGCAGGTGCATTGCATAATCCAAAGGGCATTCTCTTGAAGGCGTAGGTGCCGAACGGACAAGTGAAGGTAGTCTTCTCTTGATCTTCAGGGGTGATTGCCACTTGGTTGTACCCAGAATACCCATCCAAAAAGCAGAAGAACTCCTTGCCTGCTAGTCTTTCCAAAACTTGATCAATGAATGGCAAGGGGAAATGGTCCTTCTTCGTTGCTGCATTAAGACAGCGGTAGTCAACACACACCCTCCAGGATGTTGGTACCCGAGTGGATATTTCCTCTCCTTTATCATTTGTAACCACGGTAAGCCCGGATTTCTTTGGAACTACATGCAGTGGGCTTACCCATTTTGAGTCGGAGATGGGATAGATAAAGCTTGCGTCGCACCATTTCATTATCTCTTTCATGACGACGTCCCAGAGGTTAGGGTTCAACCTTCTTTGGAATTCGCGGGATGGCTTGGCATCTTCTTTCAGATAGATGTGGTGCGAACACAGAGCTGGATTTATCCCTCGGAGATCTGATACACACCAACCAAGTGCCTTGCGGTTCTTTTCTAGAACCTCGAGAAGGCGAGATTCCTAATCCGCATTCAGCCTACTGCTGATGATGATCGGATACATTTGTTCTCCACCCGCAAGGAAAGCATACTTCAGGCTTGTAGAAAGTGGCTTGAGTTCTGGTGTTGATCTGTCCAACTTGTTGGTCACTTCAGATACTATGCTGGTGGTGGGATGTACTTCTTTGAAGGGGTTACCATCCTCATCATTCTGTTGAGATCCCAGTGATGTGCCGAACGGTTCTGCGCCAGGCTGATCGTGTTCGGTCTGGAGTGAATTGAAGGATATGGCTAGATCCTCAAGCGCATCACGGAAGCGTGTGCGTCGTATCGAATACGACGAGGAGCGACTAGTCGGACTAGTTGCTCGATGCAGCGGAATTTAAAAAATTTTATTACGACGAAACCACATGATCCAAGAACACTTCTCGAATCGTTTCGTCTAAACCACAAACAAGTAATAGGATTACCTCTTGAAGCGTGGTTGCGATCGAGTCTCTAAATGAAGAGACCTCCTGTCTCAAGTCCGATCCGACGAAGGAGACGCTTGCGAGCGGGGGGATGAACCGCGTACTTCTCGCAATCCATGTTGATGATCCAAGCGGCGGATCTCATGATCTCGACACACGAGATCCGACGTCTTCTTCACGAGCGAGGCGCACCGATGGAGATGGAGATCCACGAGCAGAAGAACGGGCAGCATAACGACGATGCCGCGGTGATTGAAGACCTCTCCATGGCATCCATGGTGGACGGCCATGAGAGGGAGAGAGAGGGCTGACCTCTAGAGAGAAAGAGAGAGAGAGAGAGAGATGCTTCTCAAGCATTATGTGTAAAGAGAGAGCATGGGTATGCATCTCTATTTATAGGGTTTTTGGATCCATGGATCTCAATCCATGGGACACATAAAATCAATGGATGAGATTGATTTATGTCAATCCAATGGTCAAGATTGTTGTTGGTAAAACCAACAAATTTAGGTTAAAATATATTTGACAAAATCAAATATAAATTAGTCCTAAATCAAACCAATAAATAAGGAGAGAATACATACATGGAGATCACAATTCCATGTATAACATGGTGGACGGCCACCCATTCCAAATAGGGCATGGGTGCCTCCCACCCCTTTCCTAATGGAGGGCAATCTCATGATAATTCATGAGATTGCATATCTCCATGGAAATTCTCTCTTTATTTATTTCCAACAACTTTTGTTGGGTTTTATTCTTCAAAAATAATTCACAATTATATTTGAGAACATTGCAATCTTGCCATGGAAAAATTTGTGAATCAAATTCACAACCCAAAACAATATATAATTTACATTGTCAATTAATTACACAATGTGTATCCAATACACATAATAATTAATCAACACATATAAATTATAATTAGCTCTCTATAATACATTATAAATCACATTTATAATATATATTATGAATAATTGGATATTACTATCCACATTATTCTTATCTTTGATAATTAAATCATATTTAATCATCTTGGATCTCTTTATCTCATGTGTTCAAATAATATGAATCACATTCACATTATTCACATCTTTGATAATCAAATCACATTTAATTATCTAAGATAACTCTCTTTATAATATGAATCTAATTCATATTAATCTTGATAATTAAATCACATTTAATTATCCATTTTCTTAATGCTTGGATACATATATCAACAATAGAATTATCCATGAACTCTTTCAAGGATAATGCATTTTCTCCGCGAATACTTGGAGATAAGGACAGGGCGATTGTACTGTTCCACGTATAGTGACATGGATATTGAGATCACATCTCAAATCCAGATCGCGGGCCTCCCATAGATGCTTGATTAAATCAAGACCGCAAATCTAATCTTCTCATTGCATCTGAATCATATTTAGATCAATGTCCAATAATTGGACTAAGATAAGATTACTTCTCTACTGAGAGGAGTCACTAAAATCCAGACCCGTTTCATCACTCCCTAGGAATGGAAGCGTCATGGTTATACAATCGTTTATGATCACATCACCTTCAGGTATTCCTAATACCTGTACATCCTGCATACTGGAAGACCCAGATTAAACCCGAAGTATTGGATCAACTTTATACTGTCTACTTCATGGTTTTATCAGTAAGTTTCTCATTTGATCATTGGGAGTCATTATTGATCATATACTTTCCAAAAGCATATATCATACCTAGGTCTTGATCATATACTTTCCAAAAGTATATATCAAACCAACAAATTCAGTCAAGCTTCCAAAGCGAGACGACCGTGCGCACGGAATTTGATTCTTCCCAATATCTCATGAGTGAGCTCATGTCTTCCGGTTCAGTAGTGAACCTGTATGATCCCTTTGAGAGATCGTATTACTCATATGCCCTTATATGCACACCAGCGCGCCGGTGTATAGACCTTGATTAGGCCATCAACCTATTGGTCTGCCAAATGTACATACTCAGACATATAGTAACACATCTGTCTCCGGTCAGAGGATGTGTGCCTGTATCGTGACAGCATACGATATAGGACTTTGGTTATCTCGATCTCGTTAAGTCAACTCTTTGACCTAACTCATCTGACACCTCCGAATCTCTATTCCTATGCAGAGGACCTGCATCAAGAGGTCGGTCAGATATCAACCTAAATGAGATAGGATTGCCATCTCCTACTCAGGCTGGAGATCATCTCTTAATAATCATTTGTCGGTGCTTGATGAGTCCTCAATCTAACTCATTAGATATTCATCTAAGCACCAGCCTCTATGATTCAATAATTGAATCAACAGTTGTATGATCATTAAGATGGCCATGGTACATAACCCTAATTGTACTAAGGGACCTATTATGCAAACTATGTACTCTTTATTTCAGATTAAGGAGTGAATTGCAATAACATTTATTGCATAATGGCTCACCGTGGGCTCGCATTTCCAACAATCTCCCACTAGCCCAAAGAGCCATTAATGGGCTAATCATTTAAACCCACACTCATGTGACAATCATAGGCTATTTAGAAAATAGCTAGGTAAGCTGATCAGTCACTCCGTTCCCAAAAGACTACGCCAAGTCCTTTTACGGCACTTGCATATCTCCTAGTAACAGTGCTCGCATCCAATGCGAATGTTGCATCTCATGCAACCGATACTCAATTTTGTTGGTTATAGTGTCCTTGACACTACATCTTATTAATTATCATAACCAGTATTCCCATAATCCTTATTAGAATACCTTCATTCCTGGAGATCTCTATCTCCTAAGGTATCTACAGTCAAGACCCTTATAGATCACTATCTACAAGATCTTAAACTTTTGAAGATAAGACTTTGATATCACTATCTTTAAGTTTCATCATCTTTGAAGATATTGTTATTACTGTAATCAAGTATTTTATCTCCATAGTAGGATTAGTAACAGTTTACTACTCCCACTGCATGGTAGACATCTGGTTCTTGTACACATCTAGCATACATTCAGCTTCTCATAACTGATGCACAAGTGCAAGCAGTTCTAGCATTCACTTCCTCAACTCTTTGAGGTGCTATCCCTCTAGACAGGTCACTACCACATCTTAAGGGAAGGAAGCTTTTCTTGGACTTTTCCAGAAAAATGGAATAAGTCCAAGGTGTACTACTAATGCGACAGTCCCAATACCCTCTTCTCTTTGCTTCTGAACGACTTCAGAATTAAGATCTAAGAGGTATCCTTGAAATCATATCTCAAGGTTTGGAACAACCAAATTATAAAACACTTATTATTATTTATATCATTCTAACTGATTAGAATATATCTACATTTAGCACAATGAACACAATGGCACTCCCACTAAGCTTCACATGGTTCATCAAGATTTTATCTGAAATCACAACATTTATAATTTCATCAAATCTTATGTTCCAACTACAAGAAACTTATTGGAGTCCAAAGATGGAGTTCTTTAGCTAGCACACCTTGCTTTCCTCAACCATGAAGCCCTGGGGCTACTTCATATGAATATCCTCAGAGAGGTATTCATAGAGGAATGCAATCTTGACTCACATCATGAAGATGTTATAGTCAAGTTGTGTAGCTATAGTTAGCAATGTTCTGATGGGTTAAAGCAAGGTCACTGGAGAGGAAGTCTCATCGCAAGCGATGTCTTCTCTTTGGTGTGTAGCTCATGGCTACGAACCGTGCTTTGAAGGTCTATACCTTCTCATCAGGTTCCCTCTTTCTCTTGAAGATCCATTTACACCTTAATGGGTCTGACCCATATAGGTGGATCCTCGAGGGTCCATATACAACACTTGTATATGAAGTCTACATTAAACTTTTATTGCTAACATCCATCTTTTCATGTCAAGATCCTCAGGAGCTTCATCACATGAAGTCCGATCATTTTCAGATTTAACTGACACATGGAATCCATCCTCAAACTTATTTGAAGAGGTATTAATGTTTCATCTTTAATTATCTATTTTAGTTTCCAATTTTAGGAGCCTCATTATCTTTTCAAGATTAAATGAGTTACTTTACTTCATTTTCATCTTGATTCTCAAGAAAGTCATCCTATAAGAATCATATTCTCAAAGATTAGATCTTTTAAGAATCTCAAGGTCATAAAGTAGGTATCCAATACCATCCTTTATTTTTCTAATGAAGTAGCACTCTCTAGTGCCAGATTCCAGCTTAATCACATGGAACCTTATTAAGGATATATAATGTAGTCTCTACCACATATATATACCTGGAAACTAAGAGATAATTATGCTATGATTAATCATTGATCAAATCATGTCACACATGATCAATTGCATCTCCCTACAACTCTATTGAGTTAAGGCTCATTAGGAGGGGTGAGATAGAAATGATATTCACATCTCCATAAGGTATTCCTTGAATTCATCTAATAGGTACAAGCTACCTTGATTAGATCAAATTCATTTCATCTTCCTTCAAACTTTGGTTCTAAACCAAAATTGTGAAATCTTTGAACATTTCAAAGTTTTCTATGTGAAGAGAAGAAATTTCATATCACAAATAATCATTAATAGATATCACATATCCAAAATGTTTATTCTGATATAGATGATTCACATACATCAATATGTATGAGATCTTGAATACCTTAACATCTTACACCATTCCAAAAGAAGGGTGTATTGGACATTTTACTTTGAATACAATATTCATAAGTATGCAAGTTTTGAAATTTTAGACATTCTAAAGCTTCATCTCTTACTTGTCCATTGCTCTCATCAACAGACATATGTCCAAAACATTATGTCAGATCATTGTCAAATGATCTTTATCCTCCTATTGATCTTTAAAGGTTTAATTTTCAGTATTAGAAATCTTAATGAACAATTCATTAATTTTCTAATTTAGTGGAGTCTACTAGATGTAAGATTACTATCTGAAATATCTCCATCATAACTCTTTATGATAGGTCTATTCCAGATTTCATGTTTATTCCCAACATTTAGAAATAAACAATGAGTGTATTCTAATATCTAGGTCATAGAGACATTCTCTAAGACTAAGGGCTCCCACTGAAAATATGAAGTCTATTCATCCAGTGGAAATTATTGCAACAATTGCATCAATTCCAACATGGATGACCATTAAACCTTAAGATCAAATTTCTAATATATATGCAACCAATTGCAAGTGTCATTAGAAAATTGAGATACAATTATTAGACTTTATCTTATCAAATAAGTAAGTCCATATCAATGATTATATGTAGATTAATCTGATGCACTATCTGATTCCTTCTCTAAGGATTCTAGATAGATTTGATAGTCATACTATCAACACATCAACTTATTGCAGCATTGGCATTCATCCAACTATTTGGATGTCATATGGAAGTCACAGAAGTACAGTCAACTATTTGATTATACTTCTTGCTTGGGTCCAACCCATGCTTCCACTGTGCTCCCTTTATCTATAAACAACCATTGCTTAAGATTAAGGATCTCTTATGTTAAAATCAAAAATTTCAATATAAGAGTATTTCAACATTTATACAAGCTTCACCCAATTCATACAATATGAATATTATGAAGCTTCATGAATGACTAGAGTATAGACAGTAGAATGATGACACTCATCGTCTACATCCATCTAAACTCTTAAAACATAGGTTCAGGTAGGTATTCAAATAATTTGAATACATCATCTCTTATAGAGCTACCATTCTACATGATTCAGAGAACCATGTCATTCATGATTAAATGTCAAGAGCACATATGTATGCCAGAATATCTTTATTGATTTTATAAGGATTATTTGATAATTACGATCAGCATCGACATGTCACTTCCAAAGTACATTCGATGAGATCAAGACTTATAGAGACATACAAACCCTAGGGTTTTAGTCCCATTGTCTATTTAATTATCACTTCTCAATATTATGAGGAAACTTGCACATTGCAACCACATACATTATGTGTCCAACTGCAATTACAATATCTGGATCAAGGGTCCAATCCATGATATTCTACTGGTTATTAATGAGTATAACATTGAGTGGGTTTAATGAAGGATTATCTGAAATAAGTAATTTGCATAAGGGTATATATTTATATATATATATACATGTTTTACTTTGAATTAGGAATTTTTATATCAAAGTTGTCTTGCCATGTCAACAATGAAAGTTCATTCCCTTAATCACTTTCAATGTAAGAGATATACTTACCATTATATCTCAAGCAAGATCTGGGATCTCCTTCCTTATCTTTGTTGCATCCCAATAATATGAGAACCTACAACTCGGATAAAAAGAAGTGGGAACACATTCCGCCTTGCAAGTCCAACTTGCATCTCCCAATTCGGTCTTTAATACCCGGGCCCACCACCCCTAAGGTGATGTGGACCCGTCATTAATTGAACCAACCGTCAACAGGAATACAACTCGCTATGCGCAATCCAATATCGCCCCAATAATATGAGGACCCGATATTGGGGTCACTACGCATACGTCCTTAATCTTTCGAGAAGCAACGAGCCCGATCCAAATGGATCATATGCAGGAGCTGTCACTTCGGACAGGCGTCTCCTACATATAATATCTGGCGACGAAACTCTTCGCCTTGACGGGAGACCATGGATGTCACTTATGTGATCCTCCGCCTCTTATTCAAATTTAATTAATTACTATGAATCACATTCATATAATTAATTCTTCCAAGGGAATTATTAACTCTAATCATATTAGAGTATTCTCAATTGGATATAATTAACTTAATCATATTAAATTAATTATCAATCCAATTTAATCAATCAAACTTAATTTTATGCTTGAATATATATATGATATTATTCTCAAAGTACGTATTAATTCATATTTTAATAATTAGAAAAATACATCATAATCCCTCGGACATTATCCCGGCCCTACCCGCTGTCAACGCCAGTACCGACGGGAGTGGGGCGGACCACATACGTTGCAACCCGCTGACCCAGCGATCCCCGACTAGACACCATATCCGCCTCGGGAAAGGATAATGCCAAATTGATTATTTTGTACTTGAGATGATCATCGGTTCTTCAACCGAAATTATACCATATAATAATCAAAACAATTTTGATTTTAAGGAAATTTGCTAGGCAAATTCCCAAGTCCTATTCAAGCAAGAAGTTTGATGATTATAATTCCAATTATGGTTTAGATCAAATCTAATCAACTAATTGGTTGGGGCCAAGTCAATTAAGGAAATAATCATTCTCTAATATTTCACAAATATTTTTCATAATTATTTCTCGAAATTAACAATTAATTTCATTAATTGACAATCACATGGTTCTTGATTAGGAAAGCAATTTCAGCAGTGACCCCTACTTACTAAAATTGGCATATCTCAATCATGTTAAATCTAAATTAAGCAAAGTCAAATTCTAAAGTTTGATAATTTGATTTAGGACAGAACCTAAGTGATGTTTCACGCATTTCGAGGCAAGTCTAAACAGTAATAAACATTTTAATCACGTTCAGATTCACAGTTCCCGCAACAGTGCATACATGTTCATTAAAACGACCATATCTAGAGCATATGAAATCCGATTTACGCAAACTCAGATCCTATGATTTCCTTATTTAATGGGGAACAAAATCCAAGTGCTATTTTCGTGTTTAAACAATTTAAACATGGCCGAAAAATTACACTAAACAGATCTGCGAAATCAAATGCGATAAAAACTTTTGCGACCTTAACGAACCCAAGTCGTCCTCGGTTAGCGAATCATATTCGAAACCATCAACCTGGCTCTGATACCACTTGAAGGATATGGATAGATCCTCAAGCGCATCACGGAAGCGTGTGCGTCGTATCGAATACGACGAGGAGCGACTAGTCGGACAAGTTGCTCGATGCAGCGGAATTTAAAAAATTTTATATGACGAAACCACATGATCCAAGAACACTTCTCGAATCGTTTCGTCTAAACCACAAATAAGTAATAGGATTACCTCTTGAAGTGTGGTTGCGATCGAGTCTCTAAACGAAGAGACCTCCTGTCTCAAGTCCGATCCGACGGAGGAGACGCTTGCGAGCGCGGGGATGAACCGCATACTTCTCGCAATCCATGTTGATGATCCAAGCGGCGGATCTCCTGATCTCGACACACGAGATCCAACGTCTTCTTCACGAGCGAGGCGCACCGAAGGAGACGGAGATCCACGAGCAGAAGAACGGGCAGCATAACGACGATGCCGCGGCGATGGAAGACCTCTCCATGGCATCCATGGTGGACGGCCATGAGAGGGAGAGAGAGGGCTGACCTCTAGAGAGAAAGAGAGAGAGAGAGAGAGAGATGCTTCTCAAGCATTATGTGTAAAGAGAGAGCATGGGTATGCATCTTTATTTATAGGGTTTTTGGATCCATGGATCTCAATCCATGGGACACATAAATCAATGGATGAGATTGATTTATGTCAATCCAATGGTCAAGATTGTTGTTGGTAAAACCAACAAATTTAGGATAAAATATATTTGACAAAATCAAATATAAATTAGTCCTAAATCAAACCAATAAATAAGGAGAGAATACATACATGGAGATCACAATTCCATGTATAACATGGTGGACGGCCACCCATTCCAAATAGGGCATGGGTGCCGCCCACCCCTTTCCTAATGGAGGGCAATCTCATGATAATTCATGAGATTGCATATCTCCATGGAAATTCTCTCTTTATTTATTTCCAACAACTTTTGTTGGGTTTTATTCTTCAAAAATAATTCACAATTATATTTGAGAACATTGCAATCTTGCCATGGAAAAATTTGTGAATCAAATTCACAACCCAAAACAATATATAATTTACATTGTCAATTAATTACACAATGTGTATCCAATACACATAATAATTAATCAACACATATAAATTATAATTAGCTCTCTCTAATACATTATAAATCACATTTATAATATATATTATGAATAATTGGATATTACTATCCACATTATTCTTATCTTTGATAATTAAATCATATTTAATCATCTTGGATCTCTCATGTGTTCAAATAATATGAATCATATTCACATTATTCACATCTTTGATAATCAAATCACATTTAATTATCTAAGATAACTCTCTTTATAATATGAATCTAATTCATATTAATCTTGATAATTAAATCACATTTAATTATCCATTTTCTTAATGCTTGGATACATATATCAACAATAGAATTATCCATGAACTCTTTCAAGGATAATGCGCTTTCTCCGCGAATACTTGGAGATAAGGACAGGGCGATTGTACTGTTCCACGTATAGTGACATGGATATTGAGATCACATCTCAAATCCAGATCGCGGGCCTCCCATAGATGCTTGATTAAATCAAGACCGCAAATCTAATCTTCTCATTGCATCTGAATCATATTCAGATCAATGTCCAATAATTGGACTAAGATAAGATTACTTCTCTACTGAGAGGAGTCACTAAAAATCCAGACCCGTTTCATCACTCCTTAGGAATGGAAGCATCATGGTTATACAATCGTTTATGATCACATCACCCTCAGGTATTCCTAATACCTGTACATCCTGCATACTGGAAGACCCAGATTAAACCCGAAGTATTGGATCAACTTTATACTGTCTACTTCATGGTTTTATCAGTAAGTTTCTCATTTGTGCATTGGGAGTCGGTATTGATCATATACTTTCCAAAAACATATATCATACCTAGGTCTTGATCATATACTTTCCAAAAGTATATATCAAACAACCAAATTCAGTCAAGCTTCCAAAGCGAGACGACCGTGTGCATGGAATTTGATTCTTCCCAATATCTCATGAGTGAGCTCATGTCTTCCGGTTCAGTAGTGAACCTGTATGATCCCTTTGAGAGATCGTATTACTCATATGCCCTTATATGCACACCAGCGCACCGGTGTATAGACCTTGATTAGGCCATCAACCTATTGGTCTGCTAAATGTACATACTCAGACATATAGTAACACATCTGTCTCCGGTCAGAGGATGTGTGCCTGTATCGTGACAGCATACGATATAGGACTTTGGTTATCTCGATCTCGTTAAGTCAACTCTTTGACCTAACTCATCTGACACCTCCGAATCTCTATTCCTATGCAGAGGACCTGCATCAAGAGGTCGGTTAGATATCAACCTAAATGAGATAGGATTGTCATCTCCTACTCAGGCTGGAGATCATCTCTTAATAATCATTTGTCGGTGCTTGATGAGTTCTCAATCTAACTCATTAGATATTCATCTAAGCACCAGCCTCTATGATTCAATAATTGAATCAACAACTGTATGATCATTAAGATGGCCATGGTACATAACCCTAATTGTACTAAGGGACCTATTATGCAAACTATGTACTCTTTATTTCAAATTAAGGAGTGAATTGCAATAACATTTATTGCATAATGGCTCACCGTGGGCTCGCATTTCCAACATGAATGATCAAAGAGATGTGCCTGCATCTGAGAATCAGTCTCCCAAGAATCATCGGAGCCTAGGGTAACTGTGCTTTCCAAGTCCTCCTCGAGTGTGAGGATTTCTCGAGTCCATGAATCGTTCAATGACAAGGATGACTCTCTGATTTCTGCAATAAAGTCACAGTCTGCTTTGGATGCTGCATGGCACTCATCAGTCGTGGCATTCGGCTCCTTGCTCATGTTTATAGTGATTCGCTTGGCCTTCGAGATAAAAGTAATCTTGTTAGACCCGTAATCAACCACGGCACCTGAAGTATGTAAAAATGGTCGACCAAGGATGATAGGGGTCTGGAGCAGGGGTGCTGGAGAGTCCATATCAAGGACTACAAAATCAGCCGGGAATTGCATCTCCTGCACTTTAACTACAACGTCTTCCAAAAGACCCCGGGGCCGCTTAATGGATCGGTCAGCGAACTGAAGGATCATTCGTGTCTGCTTGAGCGAACCCAGCCCAAATTCTTGCATTATGGACGATGGCAAAAGGTTGATGGAAGACCCACTGTCAAGGAGAGTGCGCTCGAAGACCTGGTCAAAAATCTCACAACTGATCAGAGGTGCTCCTGTGTCTTGCTTCTTCTGTGGGAGGTTGCTGATAGCTGCAACAGTGGCCATGGAGAGCACGTGCTTTTCTACATATCTGCATTTGTTCTCTTGTGTTGGGCGACGCTTGTTGGTACATGCCTCCTTCAATCCTTTCTTTACAGCTGGCATGTACTCCACGGCCTTCAACAAGGGCATCTCAACAGTCAACTTGTCCAGTATTTCCACAACTCCTGGATCAGACAATGCCTTTTTTTGTTTTGCAATTTTTTTGGATTTTTCTATTGCATGAGGAAAAGGAATTTGTACATCTCTAGCAGGAGAAATAGAGTTCTTATTTACATCAAAATCATCGCCCATAGAAAGGTGTACATCCGGACTACAAAAAGGAGTACAAACTGTATCCTGGCGTGTTGGTGCTGAGGGGCAAGCAAAAAGTATAGCGTCGGCTCCGTCGGTTGGCGAGGGATCGGCTGCTGCTGGCGACTCCTCCAAAGCTGGTGAGGCTTTGCTTCGGCTGCAAGCTTCTTTTTGTTGTTTTGGATTTCGCTGATTTTTTTGTATTTTTGGTTGGAACTGATGCTGGAAATGCACGACGGCTGGAATGGCTTCTCCTTCTTCTTCCTCCTCACCCGCCCCGTAGCTGGCACGGCTGATGCGGAAGATGATGATCCACATGTTTCTTTATTCACCCCACTCCTGGTAGCAGGCGGTGGCAAGGCCCTACTGCTCCTGAGAGTAACAGCATTAGCATAAACAGGAATATCATTTTCAGACACGGACAGGACATCACAATCTACCTGCTCTTTTTTCTTGAAATTATTGGGGTTGGCTTCAACCTGAGCTGGGATGGTAGTTCTAGTGGCGGTCAGGTCGTCAAGCCGCTTGGTCATTTCCGCCATCCCTTTGATAATTTGGGCCAGACAATCCATGGCGGGGTTCGCAGGGGGTACCTCGGTGGGTTCAGCGTGCAGACCACGCTGCTGTTGCATGGATGGGTGCGGAGGTTGCTGCTGGTGGTGCTGAGGTGGTGCAGGAAGTTGAAGTTGCTGATAAGAGGGGGGAGGATACTGCTGATACTATTGAGGTGGGGCAGCCACATACTGATGAAACGGCTGTGGATGGCGGTATTGCGGCTGTTGGTATGGCGGGTTCTGCCTCCATTGATTTGCGTACTGGGGAGGCTGATGATACTACTGATGAGGCTGAGAGGGTTGTCCAAAGCGACCACCCTGAGGTTGGTGGTATTGTCGGTTGGCAAGTGGCTGACCCTGGGGTTGTCCCATAGGACGGGTCGGCTGTGCATCGTTGGTCCATACCCCGTTCACTTCCTGAATCAGGGGTGGTGGTGGGAAAAGTGGATCAGGTCCTGAAAGAAACTCTGGTTGGTACACAACCATCTGCTGTTGTGGTTGGCCCTGGTCAGGCGCCTGCACGTAGTACACGTGCTGGACTGCCAGTGGCTGCTGGCTCGGCTGAGGCTGATGCTGCGGTTGCTGCTTGTCCTTCTTCTCAGCTGGAGCTTCTGATGGTGTTGCCGACTGAATAGAGTTGATGGTGCCCACCAACAGTTCAAGGTACTTGTTGATCTGATCAAGCTTGTCTGAATTCTGAGTCCTCTTCTCGATCACAGCGAGTTTTTTGAGGTCCTGTGATCGCTTCTCAATGATGTCAACTTTCGAGAGATGGCCCCCGATGATACTGAGGTTGGAGCTCTCATCTCTCTCTGCCTCTTTGGACGCTGCCATGTGTACTTGTTCTGGAGGATCTAGGGCTGCTTCTAATATGCCTTGGATGAAGAGAGGGCGGCCTCTCCTTCGGCCATTTCTTCAAATATCTGTCAGACTACGTCTTAAACCTTATTGAAGTGCGAACCCCCACATGCTGCGTCGACGAGCCTTTGGCTCTCGATGTTCAGTCCCCCAAAGAAGTGTTGGACCAAGCTGGTCTTCGAAATCTCATGATGGGGACACTTCTCCTGCAGATCAGTATATCTCTCCCATGCTTCGTGTACTGACTCATGGGCTCCTTCGGAGAAATTACTGATTCGGGATCGCATCTGATTGAGCCGACTGAGAGGGTAATACTTATGAAGAAAAGCTGACTTCAACTCCTCCCAGGTCGTCACAACCTTCCCCAGATGGTTGACCCAGTAGAGGGCCTTGTCTTGTAAGCTGAATGGGAACGCCAACATCTTGACAATGCCTAGAGAGACAATGGGATAGTGAGTGGTTCTGCAGATGCGTGAGAATTGCTGCAGGTGAATGTATGGCTCTTCACTAGTGGTTCCGTGGAATGCTGGAAGAAGAGCAATGAACTGGGGTTTCAGCTCAAAGTGAGCGTGTACCGGTGGAATGAGGATCCACTCGGTCATCTGGCTGTCTCTTGGATTGTATGTCTCTTTAAGTGTAGGCTTGGGTGGTGGTGGAAATTCGGGATCGTCATTGTTAGGCCCACCACCTCCTCCTCCCCCACCTCCACCTCCTCTGCCTCTGCCTCCTCCTCCCTCGTCTCGGTTCATCAAATCGTTCAACATATCCTGGAATGCTGCCTGCGTGAGGGCCTGCTCGGTCAACTGTTGTTGAATGGTCTGGATAGACGCCAGCAATTGTGCATTGACTTGATTCTGGTCTGGCATCTATCCTTCTGGTTGGGGAGGCTGCTGACCCTTGCCCTTTCCTTGGGGAGCCATATCGGGGTCTGAGTCGGACGAAATGAACTCCGGAATAGTCTCCACGGCTCGCTCTGTCTTCTATCTGCATAATGAGAGAGTCCAAATCAGACCACTTGCAATTTTGTTCAGCTGTCATGATGAAGCTAGAATTCAGGTCAACCCCAGCATGTTGTGAACGGAAACGGATGTGGACTGTAATCGACTTCCATTCACAACGGCGAAGCCAGGACAAAAGTGATCCCAGTTTATTGGGTGGCCAAGAGAAAGGTAGAAAACGAGGAGTCTGGAGATCGATCCACAAAGTCCGGATTGGGTTCTTGGGAATCGCCTCGAATTTATTGGCGGAGTTAAGTCCATGGAATCGATGTGGGTGTCGGCATGGTCCCGATGAAAACCATCCATGGATCAACTTCGCGAAGCACAAAAGAGGATCGGATATTGGAAGAAGGATATGGTGGTCAACGAGGAATAAAAAGGAGTGCAAAATAGTAGAAAGGCTCGGCTGAGCGAGGGGTCAAAGGGAGAAACAATAAAATGTGCACAAAGGCGCAGGACTCGATCTTTAAACCTTAATCTAGATCCATACAAACGCAATGCAAAATTGGGTTCACCAACTCACGCCATGTGAAGCCATGAAGGTTTGGCTATTTATTATCTTTTCATTTTTAGAGTTGTGATTTCAGGCATATCTTGTAACAAGTCCTTAGTATGCTACCCTATAGGAGAGAGAGTACTGCTAGAAGAGCATCCCATACTTGTCCTCCTCCTGTGTAACCTGTAGTCTGTACTTTTTGGAGTCCTTGTAACCCTTCCTGGATCCCTACTCAGCCAAAGAAATAGAGAGAGGAAGCCGATAGGTGAAACCAATACTTCGGTTCTTGCTCGCAACGGAATCACCCGTGAGCATGCAAGAACCTACTCGGACGCAGGACAATGAGACAGACACCCCCGTGAAGGCGTGGCCTATGCTCAATACTTCGGACAGGGTCGATGCTCTACACAACAGAAAGTCATCATTGGTGACCAAGTCCTACTCGCCTACGTACGATAGAAGCGCCATTACTTCGGAAATCCAGGCGATACACAAGGCAGTTGCAGACTGGGTTTTTGGCTTTAATCCTTAGGGGGTCGCACTCGCTCAAGGGAGTAGGGTTTTGGTCCCCCTCCAAGGTACCTGAAAACAATGAGGGCTTTATGAACCCGGTACAATGATAGTCCATTACAGATTTTAATTAAGGTCAAAGTTTATTTAGCAGTCCCCTTGTTTTATTTTTTTGGGTTTTCACTTTTTTGAGTTTGTTTTCATACCAACGCCTAACATTTTTGTAAATTCTCATTTAAGTCCTAGGTGCTCAAAATCAGAGGGAGATAGCGGAAAAGCCATGCAAGTGGTTCCATGACGGAAATCTCACCATTGAACCGAATGATGCATGCTGAGTTAGAAGACTTACAGTGCATCCCAGCTCTCTCCATGCGGTATGCAAAATAGAATTTTTAAACCTATCTACATGTCGGTATGCAAGGCACAAAATCGCCCTAAACATTAGCTGCTATTAGCGTGAAGAACCATAAGTTGCTCATTTGTCTTTAGCCTCCAAAGTCCGGTCTTGGCTCACCCCTCCTCTACTCAACACACTTGAGTTTAGGAGATAGCGCTTTATGGGGCTCGCTGTGGCACATAGGCTAAGAGACAAATGAACAGCTTGTTTAAGTTTGACTAGATCCATACGAAGTAGACTATAGGAACATGCATTCTTATTAATGTTTGGACCTAGCTACCGAATCAAGCAACCTATATCTAGGGGCTCCAAGCACACAAAATAAAGTAAAATAAAGGCGGAAAGCTCAAAACTTCGGGAAACAAAGAAAAGAAAGCGATGGAAAACTCGGAAAACCGTGATGAGGCCCCCAGGTGAACAATCACCCGGGCATTGGACCTCATTGTGAAGAGTAGAGTCTTGTTAATTATTACATGCCAAAATTGTCTCTCTCTCTCACAATAAATTACAAAAATGGTCCTAATTGCTCTAAACATATCTAATCACATCCCCTTGTATCATTGGTGCTCTCTCCATATGGTCATGAGGTGAAGACCACCCTCCTCCAAGCTCGGCTGCCTTGGCTCCCTAAGAAACCATCCTCGCGTGGCGGGCCCTCGCATCAAAGTCACAAAGAGATTGAATTAGTACAGCTCAATCAATAAAATAAAGCAGAAAAGAATTAATCACAATAAATAAATCAATAAAGCATGGTGATCAATTACAAAATAAATAGCTGCTCACAAAATTAATGATGCGTCAATTTCTAAACAAGAATGACAAAATTAATAGGCTACGCTCATTGCTCCCCGGCAACGGCGCCATCTGATAACAGGCAATTCCGTGAGGGTCAAGATATATATAATGTCGCTGAGGCGACCGCTCACAGAACACCAGTTAATCAGCAATTACCCACATGAAAGAATAAATTAATTGGGTCTCAAAAGTGTGAATTAATATTTATTACTCTACCACAAGATGCATAGTGAAGAAGTATGTAGAGGTCGAACCACAGAGAACAATGCAAAAAAATGAAGCAGCCTATGATGTTCATGTATAACAAAGTCATCCTTGTGCGAGCCCTATTTTTGTTGGTTTTTCTTTTTCTTTTTTTATATTATTTTTTATGATATTTTTTTTATTATTTAATATTATATATTTATATATATAGATATAATTTATAGATTATAGAGATATAAAGATAAACACCCAAAAAGGGTATGTATAGAAAATATAATACATATATAGGTAGATAGGTTATATATATATATATATGTATCTTTTTTTTCGATATTGGAATATATAAGCTATGTAATAAAAGAGAAGATAGAGTATTTATAAAAATATGCAAAAATAGTCAAAATTAAGAAATAAAATCTTTTTGGTATTTTTTGGATTCTTTACTATTTTCGTGATTTTTGGGTATTTTTCAAAATATTTTTGGCATTTTTAAATATTGAAATAAAGCACAACAGTGAAGTAACAACTGGATATGAGTAAAATAGGGCTTAAAAATAGCAAACATCCACAAAATTTTTCCAAAGTATTTTTAAAATAAAGACAATAAAAGATAAAACCTACAGAACTTGAGTTTGCAATTTTTGGAGTTTTCTAGAATTTTTTATATTTTTTAAAAGTTTTTGAGTATTTTTGAATTTTTAAGGTTTTTCTTTTGAGATTTTTAGTGATTTTTGGACTGACACTAAAATATAATAAAATAAACCATAGGTAATTTTTTTGGAATTTTTCGAGGGGGTTTACTATTTTTTTGGTATTTTCTAAGCTAGACAGTAGACAAAATGCATGTTTTTGATTTTTACTAAATGCAAAAATGCAACCAAAATGAAAACTAAAAATATGGCGTGCAAGAGCAAGCTAACATGAGCTTATATTAATTTTTGTGGAATTTTTCAAGTTAAGATGATGTATAAAATAAATAGAACAAGTAAGCACAAATATATGGCCTGGTAGGGGTATTTTTGCGAATAAAAATAAAGTCAGGGGCTTTAGTGCAAAAACACCAAAAACATAACACGTGGTCTACAATTTTAAGGGCTAAAACGAAATACAAAACCCGCCAGGGACCCCCGCGCAAATAGACCATCACGTAGGACTACACGTGATCCGCACCCACAGGGACCAAATAGTAATTTCAGAAAAGTTCGGGGTCCTGGTTGAAATTTTTACAAAAAATAATACACTTTCAATTTTATTTTATGGACTAAAGAGAAATATACAAACATACAGGGGGTCTGATGCAATTTCGCCACCTCACGTGGGACCGCACGTGAGGTGACGTGGACTGGACCTTGAGGTAATATAACAAAGGTACAGGGGGGTCCATGCAAAATTTACACAATAAAATAAACTTCAACTTTTATTTACAGGGTTAAACAATAAATACAAAAGAGCTGGGGCTAAATGAGAAATTTACCCCTAAATGTACGCTGATGGACGGTGTCGATTACTTCACTTGGACACGCGTCGCGCATCCAACCGCGGGCACCGGTTTGCCGATGAAGGGTTCTGATTAGATCCGCCTCGCGGATCGGACGGTGGTGGTTGGGCTTCATCCGACGATCCTCGTGCAATCTGGGGCGCTCCTCCTGATCGGACGGCGATGGAGCCTCCTGGAAGAACAGGGAAGAAGCTCGTGCGAGGCGAGCTTTGATCTTGAAGCGTGGGCTCCTCCGGGCTTCTACCTCGCGTCTGAGGTGTTCTGGACGTAGCTGGAGGCGTCCCGCGTATGCTCGTGGTCCTCTCATGGCTCTTGGAGGTCCAAGGAGCTCATGCGAGGTCGATGAAGGTCGGCACCTCCAGGAGCCTCTTCCTGGATCCAAACGAGTCCAAAGGGGCTCGATGCTCTGCGATACCTGCACAGGAAGAACCGAGGGAACGAGGGCTATCTCCTCGACCCCAAGTTTTGAAGCTTTGCAGCAAGGTGAGGTGAGGCGGAGGAGCTCCGGCGATAGGCGGAGGTGGAGCTCCGATTCGCAAGGACTGGAGATCTTTGGTTGAACAAACGTGATTGATAGATGGAGAATGCGATGGGGAACGAAGTGAGGGGCGTTTGATGGTCTGAACCAGTCGGGATCACAGTGAAGAAGTCGCCGGAGCGGAGCTCCGACGAACTTCGATTTTTTGATTTCACGATGCGCTACTGATCTAAAGACTAAACTAGGAACAAAATTGAAATGCTAGAATCAAAAGCTACCTAAAAAGCGATAAAGGACAGCTCTTATACCTGGGGGCCACCAGGGAGCAGGACAGACGCCGGAGCTCCGCCGCGTCAAAACTTATCCCTCCTCCGGCCGATTCGAGTCTCTGAAATGCTCCCCCTGTCACGTGGAACCTCCCAGGATCAAATTCGAGGCTTTTGGGTGGATGAAATTGGCCAAATTTGAGGAGGGACGGAGCTTCTTATTTATAAACACTGGGATGAGCCCTTATTGACCGGCGTTTATTGAGTAATCCATTGAGCATCATGTTGGTCTAAAATATCGGCGTGCATCAGTGATCATCAGAGATGATTTCTTGTGAAGAACGCGAGCGCGATCGATGGATGAGATGGCCGTAAAAGAGGGAAGAAATTCAGGGAAAAGACAGTTCTGGAACACCAGGTCCCGGATGGGACAGTTGACCGGGCGGTCAACAAAGGCTGGCTCCCCATTGGTCCACCTCGGACGCTAGAGGACAAAATAGGGGACCTTATTCTAAAATGATTTATTTAACATAATAAATGATTTTATTAGAATTATCTTTTAAAATGAAAAATGTGTATTAACTCATGTAGTATTTATTTATGATTTTTATTTAATTTTTTGATGTATTTTATTATGGTTTTATTTTAATAATGTATTTATGCATGTATTTACATGTATTTTGTATATTTTATTTTTATTTTGTTTATTTTATTTTATTATTTTGTTGGTTTATTTTATAAATTTATAATTTATTTTTGTGAGTGTGAGGGTATTTTTATTTAATTTTTATGAGTTGATTTTCATATTTAAATAAATAGGTAGATGTATATGTAGGTGTACTTATAGGTATTTTACCAATATATTATGTATACTTAATTTATTTAATGTATTTTCTTGGTTTTTATTTTGGATTTGTATTTTTAATAGGTTATATGTAATATTTACATTGTTGTAAAAATATAGATTAATAAGGAAATCCCCTTTTATTTTATATACATATAGATAGCATAGGTATTTTGTCTATGTAGCTTATAGACTTATTTTATTTTACAAATTCTTTTTGGTTTTATTTTAATTTCACTATGTACCTGTATTTTATACATTATTTACAAAGTTCTAAAAATATAATTTTGTAAAAATTATGAACAAGGAATAAATTGAATATTTTAATCAGGTAGGTTGCACCATGGGGGCCAAAACCTAACTTTTACAGATGAACTCCAAAAATTATGAAACCAATTTTATTAAATAGTTCTTGGAAAGCTATATATAATTAAAGGTGAGTTTGGGTGATTTGGAGTTTTTATTTGCAAGATATGGGTCTGTAAAGTTGAGATTTTGGCTTTTTATTCTGGGTATAAAATGTAAACTGAGTATTATTTTTACACAAACTCAATTTTGTATTTTTATTTACATTATTATCTACAACTTTCATGTACAAAGTTTCTTTATTTGATGAATGAATAATTATATACAAAATAGGTGTCAAAAATGCATAAATAAATAAATAAATGAGGTATTTATTGTATTGATGGCCCTTATCTCCCACTACTTTATTCCTTGTCGACCAATTCCATGTTGGCCTTGGTCTCGGGGATCGGGTCATAAAATATCTGCAATATTTTATTCCTTTTTCTTTTTTTCTCTTTATTCTATAATTTTGGCATTAAAAATCTTATTTAATGTTAATACAATGAATAATGAATGCTTCTATGTACAAATTGATGTTATTTACATGCATTTGCTGGGGTTTTTGAGGCCAAAATGATAGAATAAAGGTGATGAACCCGATCACCTCCTTCGCCGCCTCGCCGAAGAAGGAGACCACGGGCCCTCGCTTCCAGCCACCCCACGGCCCTCAGCCCACTCACAACACCCTCACGCGCACGCTTCGGCTATCCCTTTGATATTTGTAGGTTCAATGGCCGGAGTTCAGACCGGAGCTGATTCGAGCTCCTCTCCGCCGACGAGGCTCCATCGTTCCTCTCCTCCGACCCGCTTCAGAGCCTCGCGGCGCTTCCCGGATCTTCGCCAGCCACCCAGTTGTCCTTCCCGACCTTCAGAAGCTCGAAGACATGGCGGTGGAGCGAATGGCAGGTCACCGGAGCCCCGCCTTCTCCGGTGACCTGCGGAGGAGGATGACATACAGCCACCGTCCGATCAGATTGATCGGGCGGCCGAGAGAAAGACACGTGGAGGACCCGAGCCTCATCCCCGACTTACAGGCTCGGGTCATCCGAACCTCTTGCCGAAGCTCAAACCAAAGCTACAGGCTCGGATCATCCCGAGCCTCGACCCGAGCCCCTCAGCTGTAACCACGTGTGCCCGAACCTGCGGCCGCCTCCCGAGCCTGGGCCCTCACGTGCACCGCACGTGAGACTTGGGTAAATTGCAGGAAAGACCCTGAAGGAATTGGTATTTGCATCCAGGTCCCCAGGCACGTGCCTCACGTGCCTGGGTATCTTACAGGGAGGCCCTCCAAGTTTTGATGATTTGCAAATAGGTCCCTGCGCACATTGGGAAAATTGCATAGGACCCCAGGCGGTTTTTGGTAATTGCATTTAGGTCCTTTCAGGGACCTAAATGCAATATTTATCCCTTTATTTTATTGCATTTTTATTACAATTATGCCCTTGCACTGTTTTTAGCATAACTTGAGCATCGTAGGTCCAAATTGCATGATTTTAGTGTCGTTTTGATCCTTATTTTGTCCTCTACATTCTAGCATGCTTAGTTGTCTCATTTGCTCCTGTTTAATTAAAGTGAATTTTTTATGTGAAAAATGAGACCCTGCTCTACTTGTCTTGCTTGATTTTATGACCACTTTTTGATGATGGATTAGATTGACACTGACTTCATTTTATATTGTGTTGCTCACCATTTTTAGGGTATAATTGTAGAGTTTAATCTGTGCATCATTTCTCCTGCATATTTGCCCATGCATCTCTTTAACTTGCATAAAAATAAAATCTAAAAAATGCATACATCCTAGCATCACTTTGTAAATAGCATAGTGCATCATGAGGATCTGAAATTGGAATTAAATCTCATTGAGCATCATGAATCAAAATTCAATAGCAGAATTAGGCAGCTGTGTCCCTGTGTTTAACCTTGGTAGACTTGCCAAGTAAAAATATTCCACAGCTTTCAAAGTCTGTGGTTTTTGCTGAACCAAATTCGCCTCCTGTACTACAGCATAATTTCACAATATTATAGAGGTGAATTTGACGTTCTTCAATGGCATCGTTGCCGGGGACACGACTTTAACTTAATTTTTGGATTTTGATTTTATTTGTTGAACAATTGCATTTTTTTAGGTCCTCGTTTCATGCATCATTTCTTTGCATCATCTTTGTTGGTTTAATTTCTCCAGGTATTCTAACGTCTATCTTTTGTGGCAGGGCCCATGGTGATCGAGGATGCTTGATACTCATGGAGGCGTGAAGTCGGGAACTTCCGCTGAAGAGGCCGCAAAAGAACCTGTGAAGGAATTGGGAGATTTTAGCAGACAAAATTGCATTGCATTTTGTAAATAAAAAAATAGATAACTTGCATCTGCATATTGATTTTCAGTCTTGCATATTGTACACAAAAAAAACACCCCCCCCCCCACACACACCTACACTTGCGCATACTCACTTCCACCCTCCCCCTGTATATTTCATTTTCTCTCTCTCTATCTCTCTCTCTGTGTATCTATTCTTCACGAACCCCCTCACCCTTGTATCTTAGACCATCCCCCCTAACACAGACCTTACTTCGGCTATTTGTAGCCTAAGTATAGGGGGACCTGCCTGCTCATCCCTCCCTCATTCTGTCTTCTTGTGCTTAGGCCGATTTTGGCCTAAGTATAGGGGGACCCTCCTCCTCAGTTCCGCTATATCACCCTGTACTTGAACCGAGCCTTGGCTTCATGGCACTTGTCCTATGAGGACATAGCAAATTTTAAGTATAGGGGGTATATCGTATATTATTGTATATTTACTTTAGCCTTAGCTTGCATTTTTGAAACTTTTTAAAACTTATTTTCTGGGCTGGTTTTTGGTAACCTTGGGAACTAAGTAAAAACCTGTAAAAATTAAAAATTGAGGGATTAATTTTGTAAATATTCCTGTATTAAAAAAAAATTTAAAAATCTTTCTTGGAGGTTGACTCTGACTACTAGGTTTAGTAGGCATTTTCAGTGAGGGAACCTCGGTCTCCCTTAGCAGAGTGGGTGGTTTAGAGGACATCGCATACGGCCCCGTCCTCAAGTAACACGGGCCTCGGCCCGTACTTACACCCATACTGGCTGAAAGTGTATACTTTTATTCGAGCCTGGGCCAGTCATTGTCTCTACGAGGAATTAAAAAAAAATAAAATAAAAACTAAAACCCATAAAAATCTGCAAAAAGATAAAAAGTACACAAAAATTCACTAACCCAAGGAGTTGGTGTATTCCTGACACATTCACACTCCCGTAAGGCTTGAGGATTTTGAGGACACTGGATCTCTGGGATCTTGAGAGTCTGAATTAACATGCCTTAGTCATTAGGGTTTTCATGACTTAAATATCCACACTCCTCTGGTTTGAAAGATTTGAGTGCTATATTGCACTCTTCAGCTCTACCTTCAAGAAAATATGATCAGCACAGTCACTTCCACAACTGCATGATTAATGAGCTGAGATGAGATATCACTTGAGGAACTAGGACCACAGATTTGAGTTTAGACCCGATCTAATGATATTCGAGGATGGGATAAAGGTAATGAAGGCTTCAAAAAACCTGAGTGTCAGCAAAAACCCTAGCCAGTATGTGAACAAGATTCATATGCTATCTCTTTGATATTTACCTATGTGCCAGGGTGTGATGAAATTTAAAGGAACTTGTTGATCAGTGTGCGCCAATCTCTTGGTAAAAGCAGTGGAGCTAGTCAACAAAAGAAATGAAATGTCAAAGAAAAGCTCTAAATCCAAAGTCAAATTCCAAATGAGCTTCCACCAATGGCGAGCGCTCCCAAACATTTTCAAAGTGTCCACTTGGACCAAGCGCTAATTAGGACCAAGGAGTCGGGCTAGCACCATAAAAGGGCTCTGCATCGTAGGAGATACAAGTCTGGGTGTCGAAGGTATCTTAGATACTCAGAAAATACACACCCCGGTGTACTCCCAGAAAAACAAGTGCAGACGACTCCAACTCTCTTGACGGACACATTGATCAATAAAATAATAATTTACATGTGTTGAGTAAAGGCACACGAGAGGCCCCTTGTTCCAATGTGAGGGTGAGAAAAATAGACACAATCCCATGTCCCTCCATCATCTGGTCGTCCATCTACACTTTCAAGTCTGACAAACTATAGAGACGGTTAACTGAAGCAAGAACAGACTTATTCCCTAGTATATAGGATTAGGTCTAGAGGAGAGTCTTTGGGACTGGAACTTTGAGTGATGCATCGACTCGGCTCTCATGAAATGCAGTACACTAAATGTCATACTCTTATATTATATGTACAAAAAGAGAGTCTGATAATCAGAGAAGTTGGATTCCTTCTGACTAAGGCTTGGATAAACCCGGAATTTTAGGATCACTTAGGTCAAGAGTCTTTGAAAGATCAAACCTTGTAAATTTCACACGCACTGTCACGAATTAATCCGACTCCTCCATTCTTTAGATGCTCGAGGACGAGCATGGTTTAAGTATAGGGGTATGATGAATCTCGTATTCATCATGCTAAAAACTCACTATTAAACCCCTGGCCTAAACAATTTAATAAAAACCACCTGTAATTCTTTGTTTTTATCTTGTATTATATTATATATATTTTACCAGTAATTTATTGTATTTAATTTCCTCTATTTTTCTTGTAATTATTTTTAGCCTAAAAAACCCCTAAAAATTAGATAGAATAATTGTCCATAGTTCACTAACCTTTATAAACACTAAAAAATACAAAAACATCTCAAAACCATAAAATCGGTATTTTTATCCCCTTAAAAATACCCTCAAAAATATGCTTTTGTACAGATGACCTCTTTTGGCTTTTTGACCAACATGAAAGTTGTAGATCTCGTCGAGACGAGCAACTTTCATGTTTTGACTTTTTCCAGATTCGGCCTCTAACTATTTCTTTCCTAATTTTCTTCTAATTTTCTCTGAATTTTCTCATTAGGCCACGTGGTGCCCTCTGGGCCGCCCACGTGGCCCGCTTCATCTCACGCCATGCGGTGCCCTTCCTGGGCCATTGGATCAGCCCCTCCCCACCTTAATCCCTACCGTCCATTACTGCACCACTCCCAGCCACCCGATCTGACTCCAGGTCTAATCTGAGCTCTCCTTCCGTGCCATCATCCCAGCCGTTGGATCGCAAGATCCAATGGCCCTTACTCATCGTCTTCCTCCGGCCGGGTCTCCCTCCAGACGTTACGACACGCGAGCCTATCACCCCCTTCCATTTCTAGCCGACGCTCCAACCACCACCCCCTCGACGTAACGTCACCAATACCTTCCATGTTCTTCTGCCATCCTCGCGCATCACCCACCATGCACAGCCATTATCCCCCTCACCATTAACGCCCCATTCAAAAACGATCCTCCACCATTGTAACCGTCGGATGCCTCCGCCGATTTAAACCCTCGCCCGCCACCGATCTACCTTGTCCACCAATTTGGGCACTAGCCTAGCCTCCCCCGCCCCTCCGGTGACAGCGGAGTGGGCGGGACGTCAAGGCGAAGATGGCTTTCGCCTGGTGTTGACCCACGTCGCCTCTTCCGCGTATCAGTGTGCCTCCGGCCACCTCCAAGCTCTCTGGTACGGCTGACCAGACTGGGCGATGATCCCCGGACCTCCTCGAGGTCCAGCACAAGCCTCTCCGCCACCGGGTCCCCCTCCCCGACGAGGTCCTCTCCCTCCTTGCTTTTTCCTTCATTTTCTCCAAATTATCACGCCTCCTACAGTCACCGTCCCTCTCCACCAATCACTCTACCACATCCGCCACGCCTCCAGCACCCTCGCTGACCCCCTTCCCATTCTCCAGAACCCCGAACACCCCGATCACCTCCTTCGCCGCCTCGCCGGAGAAGGAGACCCCGAGCCCTCGCTTCCAGCCACCCCACGGCCCTCAGCCCACTCACAACACCCTCACGCGCACGCTTCAGCTATCCTTTTAACATTTGCAGGTCCAATGTCGGAGTTCGGACCGGAGCTGATTCGAGCTCCTCTCTGCCGGCGAGGCTCCATCGTTCCTCTCCTCCGACCCGCTTCGGAGCCTCGCGGCGCTTCCCGGATCTTCGCCAGCCACCCAGCTGTCCTTCCCGACCTTCAGAAGCTCGAAGACATGGTGGTATAGCGAATGGCAGGTCACCGGAGCCCCGCCTTCTCCGGTGACCTGCGGAGGAGGATGATATATAGCCACAGTCCGATCAGATGGATCGGACGGCCGAGAGAAAGACACGTGGAGGACTCGAGCCTCATCCCCGACCTACAGGCTCGGGTCATCCGAACCTCTTGTCGAAGCTCAAACCAAAGCTACAGGCTCGGATCATCCCGAGCCTCGACCCGAGCCCCTCAGCTGTAGCCACGTGTGCCCAAACCTGCGGCCGCCTCCCGAGCCTAGGCCCTCACGTGCACCGCACGTGAGACTTGGGTAAATTGCAGGAAAGAGCCTGAAGGAATTGGTATTTGCATCCAGGTCCCCAGGCACGTGCCTCACGTGCGTGCCTGGGTATTTTACAGGGAGGCCCTCCAAGTTTTGATGATTTGCAAATAGGTCCCTGCACGCATTGGGAAAATTGCATAGGACCCCAGGCGGTTTTTGGTAATTACATTTAGGTCCTTCCAGGGACCTAAATGCAATATTTATCCCTTTATTTTATTGTATTTTTATTACAATTATGCCCTTGCACTGTTTTTAGCATAACTTGAGCATCGTAGGTCCAAATTGCATGATTTTAGTGTCGTTTTGATCCTTATCTTGTCCTCTACATTCTAGCATGCTTAGTTGTCTCATTTGCTCCTGTTTAATTAAAGTGAATTTTTTATGTGAAAAATGAGACCCTGCTCTACTTGTCTTGCTTGATTTTATGACCACTTTTTGATGATGGATTAAATTGACACTGACTTCATTTTATATTGTGTTGCTCACCATTTTTAGGGTATAATTGTAGTGTTTAATCTGTGCATCATTTCTCCTGCATATTTGCCCATGCATCTCTTTAACTTGCATAAAAATAAAATCTAAAAAATGCATACATCCTAGCATCACTTTGTAAATAGCATAGTGCATCATGAGGATCTGAAATTGGAATTAAATCTCATTGAGCTTCATGAATCAAAATTCAATAGTAGAATTAGGCAGTCGTGTCCCTGTGTTCGATCGTGGTAGACTTGCCAAGTAAAAATATTCCACAGCGTTCAAAGTCTGTGGTTTTTGCTGAACCAAATTCGCCTCCACCGCGTATCAGTGTGCCTCTGGCCACCTCCAAGCTCTCTGGTACGGCTAACCAGACTGGACGATGATCCCCGGCAACAGCGCCATTTGATGAACGTCAAATTCACCTCTATAATATTGTGAAATTATGCTGTAGTACAGGAGGCGAATTTGGTTCAGTAAAAACCATAGACTTTGAATGTTGTGGAATATTTTTACTTGGCAAGTCTACCAAGGTCAAACACAGGGACACGACTGCCTAATTCTGCTATTGAATTTTGATTCATGATGCTCAATGAGATTTAATTCCAATTTCAGATCCTCATGATGCACTATGCTATTTACAAAGTGATGCTAGGATGTATGCATTTTTTAGATTTTATTTTTATGCAAGTTAAAGAGATGCATGGGCAAATATGCAGAAGAAATGATGCACAGATTAAACACTACAATTATACCCAAAAAATGGTGAGCAACACAATATAAAATGAAGTCAGTGTCAATTTAATCCATCATCAAAAAGTGGTCATAAAATCAAGCAAGACGAGTAGAGCAGGGTCTCATTTTTCACATAAAAAATCCACTTTAATTAAACAGGAGCAAATGAGACAACTAAGCATGCTAGATTGTAGAGGACAAAATAAGGATCAAAACGACACTAAAATCATGCAATTTGGACCTATGATGCTCAAGTTATGCTAAAAACAGTGCAAGGGCATAATTGTAATAAAAATGCAATAAAATAAAGGGATAAATATTGCATTTAGGTCCCTGGAAGGACCTAACCAAAAACCGCCTGGGGTCCTATGCAATTTTCCCAATGCGCGTAGGGACCAATTTGCAAATCATCAAAACTTGGAGGGCCTCCCTGTAAAATACCCAAGCACGCACGTAAGGCACGTGCCGGGGGACCTGGATGCAAATACCAATTCCTTCAGGGTCTTTCCTGCAATTTACCCAAGTCTCACGTGCGGTGCACGTGAGGGCCCAGGCTCAGGAGGCGGCCGCAGGTTCGGGCACACGTGGCTACAGCTGAAAGGCTCGGGTCAAGGCTCGGGATGATCCGAGCCTGTAGCTTTGGTTTGAGCTTCGGCAAGAGGTTCGGATGACCCGAGCCTGTAGGTCGGGGATGAGGCTCGGGTCCTCCACGTGTCTTTCTCTCGGCCGTCCGATCCATCTGATCGGACGGTGGTTGTATGTTGTCCTCCTCCGCAGATCACCGGAGAAGGCGGGGCTCCGGTGACCTGTCATTCGCTCCACCGCCATGTCTTCGAGCTTCTGAAGGTCGGGAAGGACAGCTGGGTAGCTGGCGAAGATCCGGAAAGCGCCGCGAGGCTCCGAAGCGGGCCGGAGGAGAGGAACGATGGAGCCTAGCCAGCGGAGAGGAGCTCGAATCAGCTCTGGTCAGAACTCCAGCCATTGAACTTGCAAATGTCAAAGGGATAGCCGAAGCGTGCGCGTGAGGGTATTGTGAGTGGGCTGAGGGTCGTGGGGTGGCTGGAAGCGAGGGCCCGGGGTCTCCTTCTCCGGCGAGGCGGCGAAGGAGGTGATCGGGGTGTTCGGGGTTCTGGAGAATGGGAAGGGGGTCGGCGAGGGTGCTGGAGGCGTGGAATGTGGTAGAGTGATTGGTGGAGAGGGACGGTGACTATAGGAGGCGTGATAATTTGGAGAAAATGAAGAAAAAAGTAAGGAGGGAGAGGACCTCATCGGGGAGGGGGACCCGGTGACGGAGAGGCTTGTGCTGGACCTCGAGGAGGTTCGGGGATCATCGCCCAGTCTGGTCAGCCGTACCAGAGAGCTTGGAGGTGGCTGGACGTACACCGATACGCGGCGGAGGCGACGCAGGTCAACACCAGGCGAAAGCCATCTTCGCCTCGACATCCCGCCCACTCCGCTGTCACCGGAGGGGCGGGGGAGGCTAGGCTCGGGCCCAAATTGGTGGACAAGGTAGATCGGTGGCGGGCGAGGGTTTAAATCGGCGGAGGCATCCGGCGGTTACAGTGGTGGAGGATCGTTTTTGAATGGGGCGTTAATGGTGAGGGGGATAATGGTTGTGCATGGTGGGTGACGCGTGAGGATGGCGGAAGAACGGGGAAGGTATTGGTGACGTTACGTCGAGGGGGTGGTGGTTGGAGCGTCGGCTAGAAATGGAAGGGGGTGATAGGCTCGCGTGTCGTAACGTTTGGAGGAAGACCCGGCCGGAGGAAGACGATGAGTGAGGGTCGTTGGATCTTGCGATCCAACGGCTGGGATGATGGCGCGGAAGGAGAGCTCAGATTAGACCTAGAGTCAGATCGGGTGGCTGGGAGTGGTGCGGAAATGGACGGTAGGGATTAAGGCGGGGCGGGGCTGATCCAATGGCCCAGGAAGGGCACCGCGTGGCGTGAGATGAAGCGCGCCACGTGGGCGGCCCAGAGGGCGCCACATGGCCCAATGAGAAAATTCAGAGAAAAATAAGAAGAAAATTAGGAAAGAAATAGTTAGAGGCCGAATCTGGAAAAAGTCAAAACATGAAAGTTGCTCGTCTCGACGAGATCTACAACTTTCTTTTGGTCAAAAAGCCAAAAGAGGTCATCTGTACAAAAGCATATTTTTGGGGGTATTTTTAAGGGGATAAAAATACCGATTTTGTGGTTTTGAGATGTTTTTGTATTTTTTTAGTGTTTTTAAGGGTTAGTGAACTATGGACAATTATTCTATCTAATTTTTAGGGATTTTTTAGGCTAAAAATAATTACAAGAAAAATATAGGAAATTAAATACAATAAATTAATGGTAAAATACATACAATATAATACAAGATAAAAACAAAGAATTATAGGTGGTTTTTATTGAATTGTTTAGGCCAGGGGTTTAATAGTGAGTTTTTAACATGATGAATACAAGATTCATCAGCGATGCATGCCGAGAATCGCAGAGGGGGGTGGCCGAATCACGGGCAGCGTCGGCGGAGATTTCTGAAAGAAGGAAGGAAGACGAAGGCTACATGTGCCATCCGATCGGCCGAGATCGGGCGGCCCTTGTA
Organism: Ottelia alismoides; assembly: GCA_037367405.1. NCBI lineage: Eukaryota > Viridiplantae > Streptophyta > Magnoliopsida > Alismatales > Hydrocharitaceae > Ottelia > Ottelia alismoides. Next base: position 32,151 of record JAZKJV010000463.1, read on the forward strand.
GCGCCACGTGGCATCAAGAGGAAGGGCTGCTGGCGGAGGCACGTGCTTGGCACGTACGCGGGAGGCACAAGCAACGCACGTGCGCGGCTTTAATTTCTTATAAAAATGAAATAAAAATAATTCCAAAAATGGGTGACACGTGGTGGCTCCAGGAGCTGCCACGTGTCAGCCCCACAAAATCGGAAAATAAATACCTTAATAAATACGTAAAAATAAGTAAATGACCTCGGATCGAAAAAATTTCTTCACAAAAGTTGCTCATCTCGATGAGATCTACAACTTTCATGAAGACATCCAAATCAAAATCGATCAATTGCATAAAGTGATATTATTGGGGTATCCATGTACATATAATACATTGATTTTTGGGTTTATATATTTTTTTGTCATTTTTAAACCGGATAAAAATCATGAAAAAATATGATAAAATCATAGATAAATATTTACACATTAATCTAATTTTTTGTTTTTTTATTGAATAAGAAAAAGAAGAGACGAAAAAACAATTTTTGTATAGACAATTAGTGAAGACTCGAACTCGGTTAGTTTCTTTGATTTCAATCTCAGATTGCATTTGGATTTTTACCATTTTAATAAAACTTTTATCAAAGAAGACAAAGTAAAAATAAATAAAATTAAATAGATTAATTATATACATAGAATAATAGGTCAAAAACTGCTAAAATACAAAATGTACAAAAGAGGCCCAAAACCCAACTTTCACATATGAGCTCCGATTCACTTGAACTTGGTCTTGTTTTGAAGGTAATTGAATGTACATTAGTTCAAAAGTGAGCAGGATCAAAAAAGGACACTGGATGAGGAGGATATGAGGGTTTTAGTCCGGAAATCCTAAAACTAGGGTTTGGGTTTTGGTCCACTTATTTGGGTTGGGGTTTTTTTGTATTTTTATTATTCTTATTAGTGATATGTACAAAGTGGAGGTGGTTTCGGGTCATTTGGAGTTAGCATGAATTAGTTAAAAAAAGGGAAGTTAGGCTATTTACAGGTCAATTTTGGCTGGGATTTTTGGCTTCTTATTTTGTGCGAAAATAAGTGGTAAAATGCAATTCTTATCAAGACATGCATGAATGATAATTATGCAGAATAATTGAAGAAATGCCAATGATTCTTAGGGAAATTAGCTTAATTAATCTCTTTTAGAGTGATGAATCTGAGATTCATCAATTTATTCAATGGCCAATGATGATTAACCAATTATTTTCAATATTAGGTATCATATTTGATCAAGGTAATTTCATAATTTCCATGATTTACATTGAATTATAAACATATTAAATAAAGAGGTTTGATGATCTTATCATCTTCCGACCCATTCTCCACTAAATATGGAATATTTTGGGGCAAACGGAGTTGCAATAGCGCAAAATAAATTCGAGCATTTGATGGTTTAATTCTCTACTTAATCCAAGTATTTATTTCATATTTCATGATGGGAAAATAGTAAGTAAAAATAATTTTCTTACAAATCCGTGATTTCATGCAAAACAACGTTCATAGTAGGAACTCTTCAAATCATTTTCATGCACTTTTGGTATCAATTATGGGCTACTGTTTTTAGACATATTTAGAAATTCCAAATACATTATATGAAACAAAAACACATCCAAACAGTGCACAAATAGTAGATTTTTAATTGAGCTAAAAACCGATTCGAATCTTGCATCCAATGCAAAAAACAATGATTCCCGCGCATCCGAAACTTAAACCTCGACCGCTAAGAGTTTCAGATCATATCCAAGACCTCAATCTGGCTCTGATATCACTGAAGGATATGGAAAGAATCCTCAAGCATATCATAGAAGCGTGATGATCACATCGTATGCGGATCACAGCGACTAATCGCACTAGTTGCTCAATGCAATAGAATTTAAAATTTTTTAGATGATGAAACCACATTATCCCATAACACTTCTCGGATTGTTTCATCTAACCACAATTAATATGTAGGATTACCTCTTAAAGCATGGTTGAGATCAAGTCTCTAAACCAAGAGACATCCCGTCTCAAGTCCGATCTGACGGAGGAGACACTTGCGAGCACATTAATGAAAGGCGTACTATTCGCAATCCGAGTTGAAGATCCAAGCGGCGAATCTCCTAATCTCATCACATGAGATCCATATATTCTTCATGAGGGATGTGCACTGAAGGAGACAGAGATCCATGAGCGGTCGAAGTGGCGGCACGACGGCATGGCGACGACATCGGCTCTCTCTAGGGTACAAGGGGATGGCCACTAAGAGAGAGAGAGAGAGTAGTATGAGAAGAGAGAGAGAGAGAGAGAGAGAGAGAGATGACTCAATTGTTGTGTGTAAAAGAAGAGCTAGGGTTGCCTATTCTTTTATAGTATTTTGTGAGTCCATGGATTCCAATCCATGTGAAACACAAAATCATTGGTTGAGATTGATTTGTGTTTCTATTCAACGATCATGATTTTGTTGTAAAAAGACAACAACAATTAATTTAGATTAAATTAAATATATATTGAATAATCAATATAATTTAATTTGAACTAAATTAATTAACATAGAAAGAATTAGGAGGGACGTCCTCCATCTCCCTAAAAGGGGTCCTTGAGACCAAGTCAAAGGGTAGCCGTCCACCATCCATTAAATGGATGGTGTTGGCTCCTCCAATCCTTCATATATATTTACAACAACTTTGTTATAAAGTAATTCACAAAAATATTTCCAAATTAATTTTGTGAATATTGCAATCATGCCATTAAATAATTATGAATCATATTCACAACCTATATAAAAGGTAAATTTTATTTCCAATTAATTTCCAATGTGAATCCAATTCGTATCAACAATTAATTGGAAGATATTGTTTACAATAAGCTCTTTCTCTCTCTCTCTCTCTCTCTAATATATTATAAATTATATTTATAATATATATATAGTATGGATAATACTGTCCACATAATTTATGTCCTTGATAATTAAATATCATTTAATTATCTTGTATCATCATTCTTGTGTATTTAAATAATATGAATCGTATTCACATTGTTCGTGATAATTAAATCACATTTAATTATCAACATCTCAATGCTCAGATACATAATTCAACAATGGAATTCTTCTTGAACTCTTTCAAGAACAATGCGCTTTCTCCATGAATACTTGGAGATAAGGACATGGCGATTGTACGTTCCACGTATAGTAACTTGGATATTGAGAGTACATATCAAATCTAGATCTCGGGGGCCTCTCATAGATGTTTGATTAAATCAATATCATAGATCTAATCTTCTCATTACATCTGAATCGCATTCTGGTCAATGTCCAACACTTGGAATAAGATCTGATCACTTATTTAATAAGAGGAGTCACTAAAATCCAGACCTGTTTCATCAGTCCCTCGGAATGGAAGCGTCATGGTTATACAATCGTTAATGACCACATCACCCTCATGCATTCCTAATACATGTACATTCTGCATACTGGAAGATCTAGAATAAACCCGAAGATATAGATCAATTTACACTATCATCTTTAGGGTTTTATCATTAAGATTCTGATTCGATCATTGGGAGTTAGTATTGATCATATGCTTTCCAAAAGCATATATCATACATACAAATTCTTGTCATATTTCCAAAGCAAGATGACCATGCATGGAATTTGATCAGTCCCACTACCTCATGAGTGAGCTCATGTCTTCCGGTTCACAAGTAAACCTATATTATCCCTTTGAGAGATTGTATTACTCATATACCCTTATATGCATACTGATGAATCTCGGATTCATCACTCTAAGTCTCATTAATTAAGCTCAAGTCCCTCAAAATCAACTGCATTTCTGCATTTATTTCGCATAATTAGCATTTATGCATGATTTCATAAGAATTGCATTTTAGCATTAATTTCTGCATAAAATAAGAAGCCAAAAATCCAAGCCAAAAATGACTTGTAAATAGCCCAACTTCCCCTATTTTTAACTCCTCCATGCTAACTCCGAATGACACAAAACCACAACCACTGTGTGCATATCACTAATATAAATAAATGAAAAATACAAAAAAATCACTAACCCTGTTAAGTGGACCAAAAACCCAAACCCTAGTTTCAGGATTTTCGGACTAAAAGCCCCATATCTTCTCCATCCAGTGTACGATTTGATCCTACTCACTTTTGAACTAATGTACATTCAATTACCTTCGAAACAAGACCAAGTTCAAGTGAATCGGAGCTCGTATGTGAAAGTTGAGTTTTGGGCCTCTTTTGTACATTGTATATTTAGCGGTTTTCTGACCTATATTTTATGTATATATTTTTTATTAATAAAAATCCAAAAAAATAGATTTAAGTGTCTTTTATTTATCTTTGAATTTTCCATATTTTTCCGGATTTTTATCATGTTTAAAAATAACAAAAAAATTAGAAAACCCAAAAATCTAGGTATTCTATGTACATGGGATACCCCAAAAATTCACTTTTTACATTTGACCGATTTTGGCTTTGATGTCTTCATGAAAGTTGTAGATCTCATCGAGACGAGCATTTTTCATGAAGGAACTTTTTCGATCCGAGGTCATTTACTATTTATTTTTGATTTTATAATATCTTTTTCTACGGTTTTTTTTCTAGGGCTGATACGTGGCAGCCCCAGAGGCTGCCACGTGTCATCATTTTTTGGGCCTTTTATATTTTCGTTTTTTATAAAAAAATAAAAATAAAAAAATTAAATAACTAAATAATTAAAAAAAACCACGCACGTGCAGCGCACGTGCCACACCCGCACGCGCACTGCACGTGCGCCCCGCGCACTGCACGTGCGCCCCGCGCCCTCTCTTCTTTCTCCCGCCACGTGTCGACATTTGAGTCGTCCGATCTCGGCCGATCGGATGACCCTCGACCTTCTTCCCCATGCGCCACCACCTTCCTCGCAACTGCCCCGACTTCTCCGCCGCGACGCCCAACGACCCCCCAGTCTCTCCTCCTCCATAATCCCCGCGCCGACCAACCAACCCTGCGTCTTCCGCAACCACCGGCCGCCTCCCTCGCCTATGAAATCACCTCGCCACCCCCGAGATCTAATCATCCGCCGATAACCTAAGGCGAAGCCTGGTGGTGACAGCCCGGAGCTTTGCCATCGACGAGATCCGAGGCCACTTCCCCCGGCCCTCGTTGCAGCGTAGACGACCTCCGCCTTCTGCTCTGCTCCGAGTTCTCGTCGAGCCCACGACTTCGCTGTTCTCCTCCGCTACCAATTATCAACTTCACCGACCTTCATCGCCATCTACGCCAACACTGCCATGCCGAGCCGCCTCTGTTCTTTGTCCTCGGCCGTGTGTCGGCCAACACCATCTCCGCCCTGAGCCGGCCACTCCTCCGTCAGCACCTCCTATGGCTGAGCCATCTCCGACCTCGCCACCACCGCCCCATCTTCACCGACGGTCTTCTCCAACTGCCGCAGCCACCAAGCCACGCCCGCTCCTCCTACGCCTTGGGAGCACCGCCTGTACTCCCCCGCCTGGGCCAAGCAACGACCAAGGGCGTCTGTCGGCACTCCGTCGCTCTTTCGCAACCGCCGAGGCCAAGCAGCCCCGCCCCAACACCGCCACCGGCCTCCAGGGCCGAGACCCCCCACGTGCGAGGCGCGTGCGGGAGGACGTCAGGCTGACATCATCCCAGGGGGGTCGCGTGTTGCGCACGTGCCCCTTGGGTAAATTACAACAGCACCCCGGAGGTCCCCCTTATTTACGCAACCACCCCCGCCGCCCAAGGGTCACGTTCCCTGCACGTGTCCCCTTGGGAAATTTGCAAGAAGAGCCCCCAAGTTTTGGTAATTACCACTAGGTCCCCGACTGCACTTTTTCTTTATTTATTTTATTTATTATATTTGCATTCATACCCCTGTATTCCCCTTAGTTTTTGAACCTCTTCCAGACATCATTTTACTTATTTAAAAATAGCATGATGTTCATTTCTTCATTCTCTACATTTTGAGATATTATGGATATTTTGATGATTGATGGTTCATTAATAATTAATTATTTGGTGGAAATTTGCAGACTTTACCCATTTTATGCTCTTCATTTTTTATTTGATGAATCGTTGCTCTAAAAATTCCCCGAAAATCATACATTGTAGAGATTGTTTTGCTTGACATTGTGCTCAAAAAATCTTTGCATTTACATACATAATTTGCTCTGTAAAAATCATTTTGCATATTTCATTGTTTAATTTTTAATAGATATTAAACTCCACATTTTCGAAGTTTAGGACTTTTCTGAGATCCATCACCTAGTGATCGTTTCCGCTAGTTGCAAAGTACATCCCAGGGTCTCGTCGAGAGGTCATGATTTGGTCATGCGTGTGATATAGGTTCGTAGTGGATGTGGCCAGAAGGTTAGATCTTAGATAATTTTATATCTTGAAAATAAGTAGGTTTAATATTTATTATAATTAAATATTGAAAATCATTCTGTTTGCATTTAAAAATTCATAAAAAATTCATATTGCATCCAAAAATTCCAAAAAATTTACAGTGCATTCATTTCATCATCATTTACATTGTGGCCAAGTTTCATATTTTTCGGACATTATTTGATCGAAATTTACATTTTAGTCCCTAAAATAGGCCGAATTTGCATTTTGCATCCTTTATTTGCATTAAAAATTCCAAAAAAAAGACCGCCTCGAAAACCAAACACGAAATTGGATAGACATATTTCTAGGTTGTTCCTTTGCCTCCTTGTGATTGACTTTGAGACTTGCCCAAGTAAAATAAACATAAAACCACGAGATTGAAATTGAATAATTATTTGTGGCTATTTTCTTGACTGTTTCCGATCGCCGCCTACAACGAACGACATTTATTATTTTCACACTCGAAGACAAAAGCAAACTCTTTTAACTCGGCGTTTCCGGACTCGTCATATGGCGCCGTTGCCGGGGAGGCAAACGGCTTAGATTTTTGTTTTGAAAATTTTCGTTCGATTTTCCGAATTCGGGTAGTCTGACCCCCGAATTTTGTCATTGTAAATCCCATTTTATTTCATGTATTTATTTTTCAGCATTTATTTTGTTTATTTTATTTTTGATTATTTTTTGAGTCACTATCTTACATCTTCTCTCTTATTTTTATTGCGAGGTACCCGACGCACGTGGAGCGGTTTTTCAAGAAACCGAAGCATCTTCACTGACATCCGAAGAAGCCCAATTAATTTAAGATTGAGTCGAGTCGTGAGAGAGAGTAGAGTCTAGGTTTTAAATTCCTGCAAATTTTAATTTCTGCTCATTTATAGCGGTGTCCGTTTGGACTCTCGTGTGTGTAAAAAAACCTTGAACTCTATTTGTGGTGTGTCGTGGCCTGTTTCACTCTCCGGTGAGGGTGGGGCCCGACTTGAGTGGCGACTAGGATAGACCTGCACATACGGCTCTCAGAGCATTTTTATTTTTTGATTGTGCTCGTAGGATCTTAAGCCACACTGCACATTAATCAAGACGCACATGGATTGTTCAACTTAGCCAAATTTAACTCAATTCTTCCCTGCTAATAGAACTTTCTGCTTAGGTGCGGTTTTTCATCGGCTTGCATTTCATATAGAATAATTTTCAATTCTTGTCCAGCATCCCACATGGAGATTGCAAGGATTCACTGTAAGTCTTCTAACTGAACATTCATCATAGTTTTCTACGTGCATAGGCTTTTCCCAAATTTCTCCCTCTTGTTTTATCACATAAATCTAAAGGAAATTGGGACTAGACGGTAGACGTGTATTTGTGCTCATCTAAATTCTTCAGTGATCACCTAATAAAAACTGGGATAGCTAAATATATCCGATTTCAAAATAACCCATAAAATCAAGAATTTCTGCGGGAGAGCAACCCCGACCTTGGATGATTTTATTTTTCTAAGTGAGCGAGAGACGACACTTAAGGATAGAGCCTAAATCTGAAATCTCAGCTCGCCAAATTTTTGCCAAGATTGATTTATCACCAATTAAAATCGAAAAGATAATAGCCGAGCTCTTACGGCTTTATTGTGTGCGTTGGTGAACATGGGGTTTGAATTGTGTTTGCATTGATGTGTGTGAACCGATTTCAAGATCAATAGCCGCACATTTGATTTCTCTTGACTATCCCATGCAATCATCTCTTCCCTCTCTTGATTTGAACCTCGTAATGGAACTCTTGTCCAAAAACTCTCGCAGATCCAACCCCCATTCCTCTCAAAAATGACCGAACACCCATCAGAATTATACTATGAAAACGAATTCGTGTCGGTTAGACCCAAAACACCTCCTCCAAGAGACTCTCAACCACCATCTCTTTTTACCAATCCGATATGCTTCATGAATGACAATCCTCTGTTTTCGGACCTGACAAATCAACAACCGACTGAGGTCTCCACTTCTTCATATATCAATCCTCTCTACGCCGATCATACAATTCATCCATCATATTCATTGAATATCAATCCATCATTCATGGGAGATGATCACCACATGATTGAAGTGAACACTTTTTCACCTCTTTCATCAACCCCGCCTTGGAGCACTAATGAAAAGTCATCAGCTTGGAATGACCATGACAACCCCCTCTTCAGACATGACGATCATATAGAGGACTGGACTGACTACATAGAAACACATGAGCCATGTATGCTGACTCCACCATACCAAGATCCGACCACTCAAGATCAAAGGAATAAATTTTACTCGGACCGACTCCACATGTTTGGATCATATAAGCAACCGCCTTCCATGATTATTGAGGAGATATTTTCTGAAATAAATGATCATATATTGGATATTCTAAGAAATTCTCCTCTCTGCACAAATGAGAAAATGGAAGATGAAATTATCGAACACATACCGACTGTGCCCATGATTGATCATGAATTGAATTTTGAGGATGATATTTCGAGGATAAAAACAAGATTCGAATTGATGGAGGATAGATTTCAAAAAATCACCGATCGATTAATCGCATTCTATGGTGGCTCGGACATTAATGAGGAAAGGATTGGATCTGAGATTGAAAATTCTGAGGATATTCAGGGACATAGGGACGATTCTGACAATTTCACTTCTACATACTACTCCCCTAGAAATGACTATGTCACGGACTATCGCTCTGAATATCAAGGCCCCTTTTCATCTGAAGAACACACCACACTTCCACACCACACAGAAAATACCAAAAAATGGAAATATTTGAAAACCACAAAAAAATTGAAAATCTCGAAAATTTCATAAAAATTGAAACTGAAGACGATCTGCGAAATTTGGATCCGACTATACGGGAAGCAGTGGAAAAACGGATGATGTTTTAACTTCCCTTTATACAGGCCATTGAACACTTCCTCGACCTTAAAAGATTTATAACAGATAAAGTAATGAACAAAAAGTTGGGTAGGATACGAATAAAGACTGAAAGACATATCTTGTCAATGGCCTCCTCCTTGGTGTTGAGGAGAAAAACCAAGAGCCGCATAGTGAAGCGGTTGCCCATATTTAACTGCGAAATCAAAGACATGATTTTCACCCATGCTCGGATTGATGACGATTCACCAATAAATATCCTCCCGACCTCTGTATTCCATGAACTCAAACTCGGACCGATTCGGAAGATACGAGAGATTGTTCAAATAGCGGACCGATCAATAAAGCGACCGAGAGGAATTATTTCTGTCATCATAAAATTTCAAGGTGCTCCGCTCAAAGTAGAATTCACGATCATTGATATTGAGCATCAAGGAGAATTCACCCAATCTCCAATCATTCTCGGAAAGCCATTCTTGGCATTGGCCAAGGCTAATATTGATTGTGAGACTCAGGAAATCAATTTCACAGCATTGGAAGCATTTAGATCTGACCCTATCTTTGAGGAACCACGATCTTCTAAGGCAACCCACAAAGTCCCCGACAACCGTAACCATGAAGCGGTAGAAGAGCCCTACCCCACAGCCACACCTGAGATAGCGGTTGTTGATGAGACTATTGGTTTAGAAAATCTCCCCCCTGCTCCATTTCCAACCGCTCTCACCATGGAGAATCATGTATATGAATCGTATGATCCGGAGACTTATGCATAGGCACACTCTGGTGCCCATGATTGATCATGAATTGAATTTTGAGGATGATATTTCGAGGATAAAAACAAGATTCGAATTGATGGAGGATAGATTTCAAAAAATCACCGATCGATTAATCGCATTCTATGGTGGCTCGGACATTAATGAGGAAAGGATTGGATCTGAGATTGAAAATTCTGAGGATATTCAGGGACATAGGGACGATTCTGACAATTTCACTTCTACATACTACTCCCCTAGAAATGACTATGTCACGGACTATCGCTCTGAATATCAAGGCCCCTTTTCATCTGAAGAACACACCACACTTCCACACCACACAGAAAATACCAAAAAATGGAAATATTTGAAAACCACAAAAAAATTGAAAATCTCGAAAATTTCATAAAAATTGAAACTGAAGACGATCTGCGAAATTTGGATCCGACTATACGGGAAGCAGTGGAAAAACGGATGATGTTTTAACTTCCCTTTATACAGGCCATTGAACACTTCCTCGACCTTAAAAGATTTATAACAGATAAAGTAATGAACAAAAAGTTGGGTAGGATACGAATAAAGACTGAAAGACATATCTTGTCAATGGCCTCCTCCTTGGTGTTGAGGAGAAAAACCAAGAGCCGCATAGTGAAGTGGTTGCCCATATTTAACTGCGAAATCAAAGACATGATTTTCACCCATGCTCGGATTGATGACGATTCACCAATAAATATCCTCCCGACCTCTGTATTCCATGAACTCAAACTCGGACCGATTCGGAAGATACGAGAGATTGTTCAAATAGCGGACCGATCAATAAAGCGACCGAGAGGAATTATTTCTGTCATCATAAAATTTCAAGGTGCTCCGCTCAAAGTAGAATTCACGATCATTGATATTGAGCATCAAGGAGAATTCACCCAATCTCCAATCATTCTCGGAAAGCCATTCTTGGCATTGGCCAAGGCTAATATTGATTGTGAGACTCAGGAAATCAATTTCACAGCATTGGAAGCATTTAGATCTGACCCTATCTTTGAGGAACCACGATCTTCTAAGGCAACCCACAAAGTCCCCGACAACCGTAACCATGAAGCGGTAGAAGAGCCCTACCCCACAGCCACACCTGAGATAGCGGTTGTTGATGAGACTATTGGTTTAGAAAATCTCCCCCCTGCTCCATTTCCAACCGCTCTCACCATGGAGAATCATGTATATGAATCGTATGATCCGGAGACTTATGCATAGGCACACTCTGGGTCAACCTACTCTGACTACATGGATTACATCAACTCGACACAGGAATGCGCCAACATCGAATCAATTGAGAAAGAACATGCAAAGACTCTCCCCAGTATTTCAATTCCCGCGGATCTCAAAATAGACAAATCTTTCTACTACGATCCTGAGACATATGCATGGTCACACCCTGTAGCAACATTCTCTGAATATCTTGACCAAATCATCCCAAATCGAGAGTGCTCAAACATTCGGGAGACTAAGAACAAGCACGCAGACCAAGCACCAACCAAGGATAATTTCAATGGCTATTCATCTGGATACTCAAGTGAACCGACACCTTCACGACGAAATAAAAAGAGAATCAACTTTGACCTTTCGGAAGAGGAATCAGTTGATGATCCCTCATCAGGTCCGGAAAAGATGGTCTACATGAGTGAAGTCTGTTCGGCAGCTCTAAAGCCATATCTTCGCAAGGATCCAAAATTCAATTCTCGTTGGACAACTCCCGTTCCTAACTATTACTCATCCAAAGCTTATGCTCCTGACCTCTTCAAGTACACTGGAATTATTTTGTATGAGCTGACTGAAACCGGTGCTTCTGAGTATTCATCCGAGGACAAACCGAGTGACCCCAAGAAGGAACGAATTCTGAGTAAACAACTAAATAAACAAAAAAAACCAGAATACTTGGAGTATGTCCACTTTAAAATACTACTCCTCTGAGGATAACTCCGACGATGGATATCTTTCATCTGACTCAAACACTTCATCTATTATCCATCATGATTTTTCTGAGGATGACACTGATCATAGTTGGGAATCTTATGCTTCATCTCCATCTCGTCATTACGATCTCGCACAACAGGCTCACAAAAAGATCAGCCAAAAACTGCCTTAATCATCGGCTACCCACCCTCCCTCCCGACCACATTGGTCTCCTTGTACAGCTTCTTCCTCTACTTCGGCCAAGGCCTAAGTATAGGGGGGGACCGATGCCATCTGTATATATCATTTCCCCGGATCACACTCTTCCTCACGATCGCTCCATCTCCAACCTTCTTCCATACTTAGGTGGACCAAAGCCTAAGTATAGGGGGAATCGACATCCACCTGTTTATAATCTCCTCATTCACATATCACGATCGCTTCATTTTTCTTTATATTTTCACTCCCTTACGCTTAGCCCGAGCTATGTCTTCTTTTCGCTTCTTGTGCTTTGAGGACACAGCACTCGCTAAGTATATGGGGGGTCTATGTATATACTTTGTATATATTTTACCCATATCTCGTACTTTTACGTAAGTCTATATGTATTTACGGGGTGGGTACTAACTTGAAGAAAAAAAGAGAAAAAAAGAAAGAAAAGAAAAGAAGAAAAGAAAAAAAAAGAGTTTTGCTACTAACACTAACCGTGCCCAAAATTTTTTGAAAAAAAAAAGAGGCTTCTTATTTGCATCAAAAAAAACAATGGACCAAAAAAATTCCTTTGCATAAAAAAAGTGTCTGCATTTCACACACCAGCACTTCATCCAACATCACATGCAATTGCATCTGTGAAAAGTCATTGGGTTCTGAACCGAGTTATGAGTAGAAACCGAGAGTGGTCTGGACTTGACCTTAATCCACCTGATTTTCAAAGGAACTTCACCGAGAAATAGGATTTTAATAACTTCAGGTCTTTTGGCTTAATTCTTTAAGTTCCACATGATAATGTGCATCGTTTGACTCTTAATGTCTAACCTGGTCTCTTCATTCTGGGTACAACTCTGGAATAGGGAATTAATTTGTACTCTCGCACTATGCACTTAGCTCAACCCAGACGGGATGTTGGAAGACTGTGTGAGTCTCTTTTCTGTTAGCGTGGAAATCTAAAGACGGGAGTACGGGTTGAAATAAAGCTTCGGAAAAGGGATGGACGGCTGGGCACAATTTTTTCTAAGCCCCAAAAAATGTACGGAACAAAAAGATTCTATATCCGTAGGGGCACAACAAGATCCAAGCAGAACCACCAAAAAATTCCAAATACAAAGAAGCATTCTACCAAATAAAAATCCGACCAAAAAGGTCCAAGCTTCAAGAAACCTGCAGATCTTGGTGGAGACTCGGATACACTGGCCATCTTCACAAGGAGAGGTGACTACACTGGCCACCCTCCAGTTCTTTTCTCCTTCTTCTAACTTCTCCCTCATTCGATTGTGAACACAGCGCGACAGACCTTAGAAGGAAATACCTAACTCCCCGAGGACGAGTTACTGGAGAGGAGAGGAGCATGGTAGTCTGGCATTCTGAATGGGAAGAGCTAAAACCCTTCACACACATGAGTCGATTATTCAATATTCATAGGGTATACTTTGGGAAGAGGATTGATCTAAGATGACTTCTGAGCCGAAACTGTGACAATGATGTGTAGAACTTGAGGGCTATTGATTTTAAAATTCTAAGTCTCACAGAAGTTCCGTCACACTATTAATCCAAAGGTCGAGTATAGTTTCATTTTCACCTTCAGCTCATGATCTTGGTATGGAACCCAGTCTCATTTCACTTCATGGCATTTCTTTTTGATGCTCAGGGACGAGCATGGTTTAAATATAGGGGGATGATGAATCTCGGATTCATCACTCTAAGTCTCATTAATTAAGCTCAAGTCCCTTAAAATCAACTGTATTTCTGTATTTATTTCGCATAATTAGCATTTATGCATGATTTCATAAGAATTGCATTTTAGCATTAATTTCTGCATAAAATAAGAAGCCAAAAATCCAAGCCAAAAATGACCTGTAAATAGCCTAACTTCCCCTGTTTTTAACTCCTCCATGCTAACTCCGAATGACACAAACCCACATCCACTGTGTGCATATCACTAATAAGAATAAATGAAAAATACAAAAAAAATCACTAACCCTGTTAAGTGGACCAAAAACCCAAACCCTAGTTTCAGGATTTTCGGACTAAAAGCCCCATGTCTTCTCCATCCAGTGTCCGATTTGATTCTACTCACTTTTGAACTAATGTACATTCAATTACCTTCAAAACAAGACCAAGTTCAAGTGAATCGGAGCTCGTATGTGAAAGTTGAGTTTTGGGCCTCTTCTGTACATTGTATATTTAACGGTTTTCTGACCTATATTTTATGTATATATTTTTTATCAATAAAAATCCAAAAAAATTAGAATTAAGTGTCTTTTATTTATCTTTGAATTTTCCATATTTTTCCGGATTTTTATCATGTTTAAAAATAACAAAAAAATTAGAAAACCCAAAAATCTAGGTATTCTATGTACATGGGATACCCCAAAAATTTATTTTTTACATTTGAACGATTTTGGCTTTGATGTCTTCATGAAATTGTAGATCTCATCGAGACGAGCATTTTTTATGAAGGAACTTTTTCGATCCGAGGTAATTTGCTATTTATTTTTGATTTTACAAGATCTTTTTCTACGGGTTTTTTCTGGTGCTGACACGTGGCAGCCCCAGAGGTCGCCACGTGTCATCGTTTTTTGGGCCTTTTATATTTTCGTTTTTTTATAAAAAAAATAAAAAAATAAATAATTAAAAAATTAAAAAAAACCACGCACGTGCAGCGCACGTGCCACCCCCGCACGCGCACTGCACGTGCGCCCCACGCCCTCTCTTCTTTCTCCCGCCACGTGTCGACATCTGGGCCGTCCGATCTCGGCCGATCGGACGACCCTCGTCCTTCTTCCCCAGGCACCACCCCCTTCCTCGCAACTGCCCCGACTTCTCCGCCGCGACGCCCAACAACCCCTCGGTCTCTCCTCCTCCGTAATCCCCGCGCCGACCAACCAACCCTGCGTCTTCCGCAACCACCGGCCGCCTCCCTCGCCTATAAAATCACCTTGCCACCCCCGAGATCCAATCATCCGCCGATAACCTAAGGCGAAGCCCGGTGGTGACAGCCCAGAGCTTCGCCATCGACGAGATCCGAGGCCACTTCCCCTGGCCCTCGTTGCAGCGTGGATGACCTCCGCCTTCTGCTCCGCTCCGAGTTCTCGTCGAGCCCATGACTTCACCGTTCTCCTCCGCTACCAGTTATCAACTTCACCGACCTTCATCGCCATCTACACCAACACCGCCACGCCGAGCCGCCTCTGTTCTTCGTCCTCGGCCGTGTGTCGGCCTACGCCATCTCCGCCCTGAGCTGGCCACTCCTCCGTCAGCACCCCCTGTGGACGAGCCATCTCCGACCTCGCCACCACCGCCCCATCTTCACCGATGGTCTTCTCCAACTGCCGCAGCCACCAAGCCACGCCCGCTCCTCCTACGCCTTGGGAGCACCGCCTGTACTCCCCCGCCTGGGCCAAGCAACCACCAGGGGCGTCCGTCGGCACTCCGCCGCTCTTTCGCAACCGCCGAGGCCAAGCAGCCCCACCCCGACACCACCACCGGCCTCCAGGGCCGAGACCCCCCACGTGCGAGGCGCGTGCGGGGGGACGTCAGGCTGACATCATCCCAGTGCCCCTTGGGTAAATTGCAACAGCACCCCGAAGGTCCCCCTTATTTACGCAACCACCCCCACCGCCCAAGGGTCACGTGCCCCACACGTGTCCCCTTGGGAAATTTGCAAGAAGAGCCCCCAAGTTTCGGTAATTACCACTAGGTCCCCGACTGCACTTTTTCTTTATTTATTTTATTTACTATATTTGCATTCGTACCCATGTATTCCCCTTAGTTTTTGAACCTCTTCTAGACATCATTTTACTTATTTAAAAATAGCATGATGTTCATTTCTTCATTCTCTATATTTTGAGATATTATGGATATTTTGATGATTGATGGTTCATTAATAATTAATTATTTGGTAGAAATTTGCAGACTTTACCCATTTTATGCTCTTCATTTTTTATTTGATGAACCGTTGCTCTAAAAATTCCCCGCAAATCGTACATTGTAGAGATTGTTTTGCTTGATGCTCAAAAATCTTTGCATTTGCATGCATAATTTGCTCTGTAAAAATCATTTTGCATATTTCATTGTTTAATTTTTAATAGATATTAAACTTCATATTTTCGAGGTTTAGAATTTTTCTGAGATCCATCTCCTAGTGATAGATCTTAGGTAATTTTATATCTTGAAAATAAGTAGGTTTAATATTTATTATAATTAAATATTGAAAATCATTCTGTTTGCATTTAAAAATTCATAAAAAATTCATATTGCATCCAAAAATTCCAAAAAAATTACAGTGCATTCATTTCATCATCATTTACATTGTGGCCAAGTTTCATATTTTTCGGACATTGTTTGATCGAAACTTATATTTTAGTCCCTAAAGTAGGCCGAATTCGCATTTTGCATCCTTTATTTGCATTAAAAATTCCAAAAAAAGACTGCCTCGAAAACCGAACACGAAATTGGATAGACATATTTCTAGGTTGTTCCTTTGCCTCCTTGTGATCGAAGTTGGGACTTTCTCAAGTAAAATAAACATAAAACCACGAGATTGAAATTGAATAATTATTTGTGGTTTTTTTCTTGACTGTTTCCGATCGTCGCCTACAACGAACGACATTTATTATTTTCACACTCGAAGATAAAAACAAACTCTTTTAACTCGGCGTTTCAGGACTCGTCACATACTAGCTCGCCGTTGTACAGACCTTGATTAGGCCATCAACCTATCGGTCTGCCAAATATACATACTTCGACATATAACAATATATCTATCTTCGGTCGGAGGATGCATGCATATATCATGATAGTATACGACATAGAACTTGGTTATCTCGATCTCGCTAAGTCAACTCTTTGACCTAACTTATATGACACCTCTAAATCTCTATTCCTATGCAGAGGACATGAATCAAGAGGTCAGTCAGATATCAACCAAATGAGAAAGGATTTCCATGATCTCTTAATAATCATTTGACGTTGCTTGATGAGTCCTCAATCTAACTCGTTAGATATTCATCCAATCACCAACCTCTATGATTCAACAATTTAATCAATGTCTGTATGATCATCAAGATGCCATGGTACATAACCCTCATTGTACTAAGGGACCTTATAGTGCATTCATTCATTTAATCTCAGACAGGGAGTGAAAATAAACCAATAACTTTTATTGATATATCAAACATTACAATAACATTTATTGTAGGAATGGTTCACCTCGGGCTCACATTGCTAACAGTATTATCGTGACGTCATTCAAATTTCAACTTATTATGAGACTTTTAACTTATCCATAAAGACCGTTAATTTTAACAGTCTCAGAATTGCTGAAATCGACCCCTTAGATGGGCATGTTAGGACTGTTTATTTTACGTGAAATTTGAAACATCGTATCCACTTAATATTCTAAGCAAATCTCCAAGGATTCATTTTAAAAATAAGAAAAAGGGACGTTTATTTCACCACTGCATGTAGACTTCCACCACCTTGGTGCATACTCACTAATCCCATATATACCTCTCTCTCTTGTCTAATTTTTTACACTTTTTTATTTTTTTGGACAATACCGCTATGTATGTTCATCACTATATCCCTCTAATATGCCATTTTAATTTTTTCAGAAACAAAGACTTCTATCCCCTCCATCCATACTGTTTAATATTAACGGTATTAGAATTGTTATAATTGACATGTTCTGGATGGAGGGCATACAGGTCTGTGTTTTCGATGAAAATGGAAAGACATATTAGAGGGATATTGTGATGAAAATATATGACAGTATTTTTCAAAAAAACATAAAAAGTACAGAAAATGGGATAGGAGCAGCTTGTTTGCTGACCTAGGGAGCATCCCCATTTTTCTCACATATATATATGCATAAAAAATGACAAAGCCTTCTCCCACTACAAGTAGGGTCGACTATATGAATTCTTGCTCAAATCCATGTTGAAAGATTCAGATATTTTTTACATTGGTTGTCGACTGCCTAACGCAACCTCCACAAGAGGGGGATTGGAACCCTGGTCTTTTGGGTGGTAGGCACACTACACTACCAGTAGACCATTTAAGCGAGTACCCCACCTTTTTAATACTGCATTACCACTACCACTGGGACTATACATATGTATGTGGGTAAAATATATATGCTACCAAGGAGTAGCTAACTTGACTACCCCACCTTTTTTATTTTTATTTTTGTGGTATTTTAGTAAAACTCTTGGGGTGATTTAAATCACATATTGTCATGATATTGTCATTCAAATTTTGACTCAATTTGAGATTCCTATCCCATCTATCATGCCTGTCAAAATTTGATAGTCTCAAAATTGCTGGAATTGACTCCTTCTAGATGGACATGTTAAAAGATCTATTTTTTTACAAAATTTGAATGACATCATCATGACAATATGCAATTTAAATTCCCCTAGGAGTTTTTAAAAAATGTCACAAAAAAATAAGAAAAAGGGTGGGAGTAACCAAACCAACTACTCCATGGTAATACATATTACCGTATATATGTAGGAAAAAGGGAGCCTATACCTAACTCCTTTTTTCATTTTTTTGAAACAAAACTTTTGGTAAATTAGATCACCATATATCACCATGATGTTATTTCGAATTCAACTTAATTCAGAACTTCTATCATCTCCATCAAGACTATCAAAATTTAACAGTCTCAGAATTACTGAAATTTACCCCTTCTAGATGAACGCGTTAGAAATGTTTGTTTTTCATGAAACTTGAAACACTTATTTCTCTCAATATATTAAGCAAATCCTCTTGAGGTTTCTTTCAGAAAAATCAAAAAATAATGAAAAAAGAGATCGGGCGTAGGCTCCCATCTCCCATATATGTATGCATATATATATTATGTGTGCATTTTAATAGCTATATAGAAGTATATATTACATCATAAAAATGTATATACACATCGATATTGCATATGCTATGTATTTATTTATACATTTTATTTTTTTTTTATGCATTTGTTTTGTCTATATTTTTGTGTATGCATTCCCATATTTATTAGACTTTTTATCACGTGTGCCATTCTTAACTTCTGCATTATCAGTTATACCACTCTTTTTATTAGAGTATCAGATGTGCTCTTGACATCTTCCAAAATTTACATTTCTATCATTCCATTAAAGTAAAGTAGGGGCATAACTGATATAAAAAAGTGGCTGAACTGTGACTTTTTGTACAAACACGGGGGCACAACCGATATCACAAAAAAAGATGCATAACTGATATTGCAGAAGTTAAAAAGGGCATACGAGATGAAAATCCTATTTATTACATGTGTAATTAATAATATTTGTACATACAAAGACATTATTTTACAAATTGAATTACCTTCGAGAAATGCAGATGTAAATTTATATTTCTGCTACTTATTTATTAATGCTTGTAAATATATTTAGAGGAAAGGGATCCTACTCCATGGAGTATGTAACTTACCTACTCCATTTTCATTTTTTTCAACTTTTTTTTATTTTTTGAAAAATACTTCCATGGATTTTAATAACTATATTCCTTTAACATTTCATTCAAATTTCCTTAGAAAGGAGACTTTTATGTCCTTCATTAAAAATAGGTAAATTATAAAAAATCTAAGACCGTTAAAATTACTTGTTCTGAATGGGAGCATAGGAGTATCTGTTTCTAATGAAATTTGAATGATATATTAGAGGGATATAGTTATAAAAATCCATGGAAGCATTTTTCAAAAAAATAAAAAAAAGTTGAAAATGAAAATGGAGTAGGTAAGTTACCTACTCCATGGAGTAGGATCCTTTCCTCATATATTTATATATGTATCTCTCGGATTAGATTCAATTCGACCAACTATTTCAATTATATCTATATATATTTTAACCCTTTGGTTCAACCTGATTTAGAAGTCGATGCAATTATCTTCTTTTGGCCGGTTCAGTTTAATCGAACCAAATTCCTAAGTAGTACCTTGGATTTACTTAAATCCCCAAGTACTACGAAAAGTTTTTTTTACACCGAAACTACAGTGGTATCGCATGTTCAACATGGGACACTTGCAATATTTTTTTTACCTGGGAACTACAGAAGTAGTGAACCTTAAAGATGCGATATACAATGATCTTCCTGGATTAGTTCCAGGATTCTTCCAGGAACTTTCTCACATAGCGCATGTTAAACATGCGCTATGTGAGAAACTTCCTGGAACAATTCCAGGAAGTTTCTCACATAACGCATGTTAAACATGCGCTATGTGAGGATCTTCCTGGAACAATTGCAGGAAGTTTCTCACATAGCGCATGTTCAACATGCGCCATATGAGGATCTTCCTTGAACAATTCCAGGAAGTTTCTCATATAACGCATGTTCAACATGCGTCATATGAGGATCTTCTTGGAAAATTCCAGTAAGATTTGCCGATAACCCTGCATAAACACGATTTATCGATCTCCCTTTGACCCAATATTTCCTAGAAGTTATTTCCTACAAGAAACTTTTAACTTGTATAGAGCCGTTCTTCCTAAGGAATACACGTCTCGACAATCACATAAGTGGGTTATCGATGCACACACATTCACATTCACAAATGTTATATATTGATGCACAAACACAATCACACAAATTACATATATTAAATTGTCCACAGAGATACATTTTCATATTTGTCTCCCATTAACAACTACACAAATTACAACTCAATGCCTTCTCCTACGTTGATATGTTCTCATTGTATCACGAAGATGAAAGGGTAACAAACGGTTCATCTCGTCTATCATGTTGATTTACGAGGGTTCTGTATTGTATTCGTCGAAGGTAGGCATCGATGGTGGTGTGAGCGTGCAGTAAGTGGGTTGCGTTTCTCTAACATCCATGCCTTGCCTCAATGGTGCATGTGGTGTTGGCATGTCGTCACGTGGTCGCTCGAAAATCGGTGTGACGAAGTCGCTCTCCAATTCCATTGACGCAAGATCATCATCTGCCCCAGCAGCTGCCTCATTGTCAACGGGTTATGCTACCGGTTCACGCGCTCTTCCCCGACCTCTTCCTCTTCCTCTTGCTCTTCCTCGCCTAGCCTCCGCCTGAGCCACATCAGCATGGTCCTCATGTATTGTGACTACATCTGCAAATTGAAATGCCAACCATTGCTCCATTTCCACTTTTGCTTGTACCACAATCTCGCGGTATTCCTAATGTCCAATATCGTATATCCGATCCCACTTGGTGAGCTGCATCCAAGGAAAAAAATACATATCGGTTATTTTGATGGAAACTTCTTGAAGTAAATTACAACAGAGTTTGTCAGAGCACTTACGTTGCTTGCCAAAGTTGCACCTAGCCATCCAACAAATCTTCTTGTAATCATCTTATACCATTGCTCGTAAGTAGGCATCGCGAAGATCCCGTTGGACTGGTCGAGAGCAACGACTCTATCTTCCCGATCATCCCATTCGACTATATGCAACCGATGTTTCGTCCTCCAATCCACATGCACCTTTCCCCTCAAGTCGATGGCGTGGAGCTCCTCAAAGGTAAAGCAAGGGCGTGGAATGTCCTGACGGCCGCCAAATTGTCTCATAAATCGGTCCGAGCTCCACAATGTGGAAGTATATCAACGGTACACACACCCTCCAAATGCTTTCTCCTTTAAGACAGTTGGCAGGGAGACTTGCGCGGATGTCATTGGTATACGACATCCACAACACCTGCATGAGAAAATTGTATTTAGTTCAGTAATTTTTTGGATGAAATTGAATTAATTTGTGAATGCAAATTTACCTGCTCAGGTGATTGCATGTCGAAAGCGTCGCGGTATTGGTCTCACAACGTGTGTTGGCTGTCGGCGATGCGCAAACGTCGTTGCCCAACGGATCCCTAACGGGCGCCCGTGCCAAAGTCTGCCTTCCCTCACAACAAGATCAATGTGCGGGAAATGCTCCCATGCCCAAAGCTGAAGCAGTATGATCGAGCATCCAATCTCCTCGGTCGTCATATCCGCCGCTAAACAGAGATGCCTATATAGATATGCAAGTACGGCGGATCCCCAACTTAACGTCCCAGAGTACTCTAGATCGTGCAGATGCGGTAGCGCAATAAGGGAAACCAATGATCCTGACTTGTCCGTGAATAATACACCACCAAGCAACTGCAAGATGTAAGCACGAGAATGTCTCTGTAAGACCACCTCCTCTGCATCTTCTGGCAATTCAGCAAAATAGGTGAATAACCAACTCGCTAACACCCTATAGCCAACAATCTCAGATGGAAGAGGCCTTACACCCAATAGCTCTTCGTATGTATCCACCCATGTAGCTCCAGGTGTGGTCTCCCCGGTAAAAACATGTCCATCAATTCTTAACCCCATTATGAACACGATGTCCTGTAAGGTGATAGACATCTCCCCACTAGCCATGTGGAAAGTATGTGTCTCGGATCTCCAGCGTTCAACTAAAGTCTTACCAAATTCTAATCAAGTGTGATGAATTACAGCTCAGATATGCATCCAAAGCCTGCTTGAGCTACATACAGCTGGAGTCGACCATCTAAAGGAATGCGATGTACATGTGTCTCCTGACGTTGACAACGCAACCATGAAGATTCCTATAAGAAAATTGTTATAACCAAAACAAGTAAAGAAAAATATTTTTAATGCCTTACATCGCCAGCCCAAACACGACGAGAATAATGACGCTCTTGGAGAGTTAAAACAGATGGATCAAGTGGGCTGAGATCCATCTGCAATATAAAATTTCAATGTGAGAAAATATATAAATTATTATCAACCAATAAAAAAGAATATACGAAAGGAGCAATTATGATGCAAATTAAAAGAAAAAGAAGCCAAACTTACTCAAAGCAGGACATTTGTGCTTGTTGTGACCTACGCCATCACAATCACCACATTTATTTTTATTCCTTCCCACTGTCTGCGCATTAGAGGTGGATGCTTGAGAATCCCGTGTGCTTTTATTTGGACATACACGGTGTGTGTGACCTGGTATCACACAAAACGAACAAGTATTTTACTGAATCACATCTCTAACATCCATTTCATTATGAATTCTTGTTGAGCGTGGTCGACCTTTGCCGCGCTTACGCTTTGGGTCAGGACATAGTTCTGGATAGTCCAAAGGGGTCTACGTTCTCGATCATCGATGGGAAAATTTTTTCCTCCATACACTTTCAGTTGGTGTTGCCACGTGTACCACTCTCCAACATAGGAATCCACTTCCGATCGACGGTTAGAAATGACCACAATAGCGTGGGAACACGGGATACGGAAAATTTGACACTTATTACATATGCATTTACGTTGGAGCAAATTGACCGTGTATTGTTTGTGACCACGAAGACCATACTGCGTCCGTCGAACACCACTAGAAGCCTCAAACAGTATATTCGGGTGCCTTTGTATTTGCGTTACTGTGTGCCCCGTTCGCAACTGTACTCCAACGGTTCAACTCTATTGATGCGTAATGCGTGAATTTACGTCCTGCAGAAATGATTGCGCTTGCCTCTTCTGCATACTGGTTAAAGTATAACACACAATTATAGAAAGTCTTCTTGATCAATGCAGAAATTGACAAACAACGGGTATCTTTGAGAACTGCATTGTAGCTTTCACTCAGATTTGTAGTCATCTGACCAAACCTACAACCATCATCATAAGCCAAGGTCCATTGCTCACAACCACAATCATGAGTCGAAAACCATCTTCCTGCTTCTGCATTCCACTCATGTAATTTTCTCATGAAGTAAGTGAACTTTCTACTAGTTATTTGTAATGCTTCTACTTGCACCAAGGCTTTCATGGAGTCGTTCTTGAAAACGCTATTGAAGTTGCTCGCGACATGCCTTGCACAGAAACGTCAGTATGCAAAAGATTATAATAAGTCCACGTCAACATCTTTCATAACGGACTTTATTCCAGAATTCCGGTCAGAAATGAAACATATTGGCCCAGCTCTCATGCCAATTACCATGATACGTACCAACGATAGAAACCACTTCCATGAAGGTCCGGATTCCTCGTCAACAATTCTGAACGCAAGAAGAACGATATGTTTATCCCCATCAATCTATCATGCAATGAGCAATTTTTGTTTGTACTTCCCATACAAATGGGTCCCATCAATACTAATCAAAGGGCGACAATATTTGAATGCCTCAATGGAAGGCCCAAATGCCCAAAAGTATCGTTGAAATCTATGGTAATGTGGTTTCCGATGATCAGGATGGTCGCTGAATTCAATATCAATTTTAGTCCCCGGTATGGTAGCCTTCATTGCATGCAATAGATAAGGCATTTCAGCGTAAGACTTCTTTCAATCACCGAATAAAATTCCGATTGCCTTCCTCCGAGCATCCCAAGCCCTTTTCTTGATAACCCAGTACTTGTACATCTCGTGGATGTGAGCTCTACAACTCACAACACGAACATTAGGGTCATCCCTCATAAGAGCTAGCAACGATCTGGACATGAATTTGTAGTCCAACCGAGGGTGATCCTGATTAACTGTAGGGTTTATACAAGTGTGTGACCCAACAATCTTAGAGATCACCCAAAGACCATCAAATTTTCTAAAATATTCTCGTAGATACCAAACACATCCATTCGATCTGTGTGTGCAAAAAACCGACCATATCAAACTGGTGGATTCCTTGACAATGAAGTCATAGTGTGCCAGAATGTGATATTTCTTTACATCATAAATCAAATCTTCCCTACATTTGAAGGTTCTGCCTTTAAGTATTTTGTAAATGACGCCATCAAGTCCAGACTTCTTTCGAATGTCGTCTTCATAGGTTGAACAAGTATTGGATCCTCTCACCCCAAAAAAGGGAAAATGAGGTACAATCTGCTGCGTGCTTTTTCATGGATTCGGATCTCCTCGTCTACCACATTATCGTCAACATCTTCTTCAATATCTTCTTCCAGGTCATCATCGGTTCTCCAAGGGATGAAATCATCCAAATCATGATTAACCTCTTACAACAAAGAGTCACTCATGCGCCATTCTTGATCCGTACATGGTTGCGTTATAGGCGCATCAGTGTCAAAGGAGGGTGGTATGCTAGGGACAATTGTTTGTTGTGTGCTAGGGATAACGGACGGTACCGTGTTAGTCACAACATTGCAGACTTCGCTCACAGATACATCTTCAACAATAATGTCAGTAGGCATCGATTTTCCAATGGTCCAAGCATACACAAAAACTCCCTGCACATCATCGTCATCGACAATACACGAAAATGATGGTTCTTCCCCTGGGCCTCGAGGGATGCGATGTAGTCATCGGATTTTTTGATTATTGGCATCCAGGTTGAACTTACGGTAAATCAAGTTCAACATCTCATCGAACGTCATATTAGGCATTAATCCAAAACCACGTACATTGATCGTCGAACCGCCAATAAGCGTACCTTTCAAATGAAACATACAATACAACGGCTCCATTCCGACCTAATACGCGACACAACGTACAAGTAAAAAAAATAATTGATGAAATGAAGATAAATATGCATATTATATAACCAATATCTAATCTTCAGGAATTTTTTTACCAAATCTCAATGGAAGCAACAATGGGTACGCCCTAATGAGAGGCGGTGGCGGCTAGGGCGGCAACGAACAAGGAAGATACAAAAAGGGAGTTTTTCGCAAGGCTTGGGGTATTCAAAACACTGTTTGTGGGAGAGGGCGAGGTCGCGGTCGGCAGCTACAGCAGTGGGAGTCGGCGGACGACACTAGGAGATCGAGCGAATGAGGAGGCGTAGGGAGGGATTCCGAATTCGCGTGGTTTATTTAAGTCAGAAATCATATCTTCAAGATGCGCTACATATATCACATCTTCAAGATGCGCTACCTCTGTAGTTCCCAGGTTAAAAAATAATATTGCGAGTGTCGCGTGTTTAACATGCGACACCACTGTAACTTTTGTGTAAAAAAACTTTTCGTAGTACCTGAGGATTAAGTAAATCCAAGACACTACTTAGAAATTTGGGGATTTTTTTAAAATAACTACTAAAATAATCATAATTAATTAAATAAGCATCAAGTTTGAATATTTAAAAAAATAGTCATCAATCGGCACTTGAGGTGCCGATTTGGGAAGTCAATTCCAAATCCGCACCTCAAGTGCCGATTTGGGTTTTTCCCATTCAGGTAATTTACATTCATATCCTCCCTATTTCTATTACCATCCAAATCACCAAAAATGCTTGTTTTTCCAAAGGAGGACATGCACGCAAATGGCCCAAAAGGGAACAAGCCCAAATCGGCACTTGAGGTGCTGACTTAAGTTTGCTTCCTTTTGGGACATTTGCATGCATGCCCTCCTTTGGAGAAATAATCATTTTGGGTGATTTTTTTCTCCACCAATTTGAGTACGAAACATGAGAGATAAGAACAAATAACCCAACATGATGCATTATAATAACTATATTATTATAATATTGTGAATTGAAACAATTCGTAATATTAAATTTTATGTACTAAAATGTGGATTGAATTTCTCACAATATAAACTATATTTGTTTTGAATAACATGGTAAACATTAAGATTTCTTTTACATTATGGGTGTGTTTGGATAGTGGGTTTAGGTGGGTTAAACTGATTGCAGGTAACCCATTTTGGGGTTTTGGTGTTTGGATAAAGGGTTAAACTGGGGATGGGTTAGAAGTGGGTTTATTGTGATATGATTGTATTGAAGTTTGAAAAAGTGAGTAGTTATTTTGATGTGATTGTATTGGAGTTTGAAAAAGTGAGTAGAAGTGGGGTAGTTTATAATTTTTATATGACATGATGGTATAATATATTATTTTTTGATGAAATTGATGATGGAGAATTGATTTATTTAATTTTTTAAAAATATAAAAGTGGGCCCCACTTAGAAAGAGAAAGGAGTAGGTTAGGGAGGGTAAACCACCCCAAGGGGGGGTTTACCCCCCCTAACCGAACATGACCTAAGAGTTTAATTGACATTCAAAAACAAATATTATTTATATTATGAGAAATCGATCTACAATTTTTTTTCTGAATGATGCATTGCCCATCTTTTCATAAAACACAATTACTCTTAATATTTTAGATTCATTCTTTAATCATGTGGATCGATCTCCCACAACATAAATTATATTTTGAATGTCAATTAAAACTAAAAAATAAATTAATTCTTAATATTTTAGATTTATTTTCTAAATATTGTAGATCGATTTCTCACAATATAAATTATACTTGTTTTGAATGTCAATTAAACTCATACTGTAAAAAAACTTAATATTTACCACATTATTCAAAAAAATATAGTTTATATTATGAGAAATCAATCCACAATATTAATACATAAATTTTAATATTACGAATTATTTCAATTCACAATATTATAATAATATAGTTATTATAATGCATCATGTTGGGTTATGTGTTCTTATCTCACATGTTTCTTACTCAAATTGGTGGAGAAAAAAACACTCAAAATGATTGGTTCTCCAAAGGAGGGCATGCATGCAAATGTCCCAAAAGGGAGCAAATCCAAGTCGGCACCTCAAGTGCCGATTTGGGCTTGTTCCCTTTTGGGCCATTTGCGTGCATGTCCTCCTTTGGAGAAACAAGCATTTTGGGTGATTTGGATGGTAATAGAAACAGGGAGAATATGAATGTAAATTACCTGAATGGGAGAAACCCAAATCGGCACTTGAGGTGCCGATTTGGAATTGGCTTCCCAAATCAGCACCTCAAGTGCCGATTGATAACTATTTTTTTAAATATTCAAACTTGATGCTTATTTAATCAATTATAATTATTTTAATAATTATTTAAAAAAATCTCCGAAATTTGGCTCCAATTTAATCCGATTTCAAAGAATAATGATGTCAACTTCCCATATTTAAAACATTGCTTACATATACATGATAAACGTGAGATTCACTTAAAAAGGCTACCTTAATCAGGCTTACATGGCAGCAAAACAAACCCGGAGCTCCGCTCTTTGCCCCTGCCTTCATCCCTACCCCGTCGGCGCTACACCGTACCTCATCCTCCCCTCAGCAAAACACTCAGAAAGCCTAATTTCCGTTCTCACAGCAGCGGCGGCGGCACCACCACTCCACTGCGCAGGGTTGCCTCCCCCGCTGACCTCCCCCATGGACGAGGACGACGAGTTCGGCGATCTCTACGCTGACGTCCTCCGCCCTGTCCCATCATCCTCCCCGCAACCTCCCTCCTTTCCATCCCCTCCTAAACCTCAAATCTCCGTCCCCTCCGCGCCAGATCGCGAAGAGGATTGGATCCTCGGCCCCGCCCCCATCCCCGAGGATCCGCCGCTCGATTGGAACGAAGACGAAAACGACCGTCCCGCTGCCCCTGATCCCCCGCACGATTCAGATGCCGCTGCAACCAGGGATTCTGACGAGGGGAAGGTTGACGGCGAGCAAGGGATTGGGGAATTCGACATCGAGATAGACATCCCGGGCCTAGGCGCCGGTGCAGTCGACGGCGGCGTGTTTCTACACGGGGATGTGAGAGGACCTGTGAGCGAAGACTGGGACAGCGATAGCGACGACGATCTAAGGATTGTTCTGAATGACGATAGCATGATGGGAGTGAAGGTTGGCGGGGGTGTGAGCGAGGAGGATGAAGATGGGGAGGATGATCTTGTTATCGTTGCGGATGACGGGCAGCATCATCAGTATCAGGGCATGGAGGAGCAGGATTGGGGCGAGGACGCGCTGCAGGCGGGTCTTGATGGTGAGAAGGAGTTGGATGGGGCTGCGAAGGGGCTCCCAGGTGTTGGCGTGGTTGCTGGGCAGAGGGTTGGATACGGTCATGCGTATCATCTGCAGCACCCTTCACAGTTTAAGGTCAGAAATGATTTTATTATGTCTTGTATACATGAAATCATAAAAGATGACGTAGTAGTTAGGTACGCGGTCTTTTCCAATTGTTCTGTTTATGATAGTTCTGTAGGACATATGCATGTTTGAGGCATATTTGCAAGCTTAATGGTCAACACTTGCTTAGCAAGGATAAATTATCAATTGAAGACGTGAATATCTTGTCAGTGAAGACTTGATTATCTTGTCGTGGTTATGTATAAGCCCCATAGTCTTACAAAAATATCTTAAGTATGGTCATGCCGTGTCAATTGTTAAGTCCTCTCTGACCTTCTTTGACCTCTGTTAAAGTCCTTTACCACCTGGTTCTTTATTTTTGATTTTGTGGGTACTTTGCTAAAGGATCTTTTCATCACTTAAGCACCTTCCACGTCAAGATATTGGCCACCAAAAGTTTACATATACTAGGTGGGGATGGATCTCAATTTGCAATTACAATAAAGGATTGGGGTGCCAGCTTTGAGGGGGTTCGAGCTCCTTGGCTGAGAATCCGGAACTGTAGTCTCACATATATACAACTTACTTCTTATCCTGTCATGCAATCTCTGGGTGGTTTTTCTCACGGTTAACAATTCTCTCTTAGACCAGAGGGATAGTTGCTTATCCCATCCAAGTGGAGGATTCATTTTCTTATATATTGTTGGTGATGGTGCTCACAAGAAAATGTTCTTTGTTGCATCATCCTTATCTGGGATTTCTTTGATGGAGGAGATAATGGACAACCTATGGGGAATACCACCAGTGATCTGCTCCCCCATGGTTATTTCTAGACGTCATCATTTCATTTCATCTGCTCTGAGGCAATCGAAACTCTTGTTGCCTTCCGCTCCTTTTAGTTGTTGTTAGAGGTAACCATCCCTGCACTTCCATCTTTGGAATATTGGAGGGGTGGGGGGTGATATTTATGGTAAGTTTGGAAGCTCTTATGCCTCCTAGAAATGGAAGTTTGATTTTTTACTCTGAAAAGTTTGATTTTTTTTTCTGAAAGAGAGATGGAAGTCTGATCGATGATTTAATGGATTCTTTGCACAGATGTGGGTCCAACATTGTGCAGGAGTGAACTCAAGCACTCAGTTTAGTCACGATGGTCATGAAAAAGAGGTAGTGGTGGGTGGATCATGTTCTGGCTAGGTGATTCTATCCTTAAATTTAGCTTCTCGTGGAGGGCAAATTTAAATGTCATTTTAAGAATTGAAGATGAGGTCAAGCAAGCTATTGCAATAGGGGGTCCCTCCACAATCCCTTTTTGCGGGCTTAGGAATTGATTTTTTCTTCCTTTAACAATACATTTGGCTTTTTATGCTCTGTAGTACAATTTGAATGCTAATGCTGGTGGGTGTTAAACCTGAGGAAAATCGTGAGGCTTGTTATTAGACCAATGAACAAAGATTAAACAATATCTAGAGCAATGGGTTCTGTTTCATTTGGTGTGTTGTAATTTCAAATTAATATGCACAAGAAAACAAGAAGTACCATTGAAGTGGCATCATCTAGATGCCTTGATTTGGCTCGTTGGAAAAAGCATCCTTTCTTTTGGGTAGACTATGGATTTTCTTGAGATTGCAAGTTTTTTGTTTGACGGGCTGCCAACTCCAGTGGACTCTATGGATTTTCTTGAGATTGCAGGTTTTTCTTTTGAATAGACTATATGGATTTTCTTGAGATTGTTGAGGAATGCACACGAAGATTCCAATTCCAGTGGGTAAAGGTCCTTCCTCATGCCCTCTTAGACCACACACCACTTCTCTGGCTATTGGGGAAGATATACCCTTTCAGCGGTCAATCTCCAGGTTTGAGAATTCATGGATGCTGGAAGATAGTTTTGTTGACATGCTTACAGACTTTTGGAGAACATATGAAGTACATGGTTCTGCTGCGAGACGGCTTTATGCTAAACATGTGGCACTTAGGCAGAGGATCACTGCTTAGTGAATCAAGAATGGGGAGGAAGGCAACATTGGAAGCGGAGGACAACTTTGACAGACTTGAAGACAATAGAACTCTATCGCAAGCAGAACCGGAGGAGCGTCTTCTTCAACAAGCCATTATCTTAGTGGAGGACAAGAAGACTGAAGTGGATTGGAAACGAAGGTCCATGCAAAGATAGCTGATGAAATGGGATTGATGCAAATGGGAAAATTCTAATGGTGAAAAATATTTTTTGAAGGAAAAATATTTGGTGGAGAATAAATTAGAGAGAGAGAGGAAGAAGAGAAGGATTGTTGGATGCGAGGGATTTGGGGAAGAAGAAGCGGGAGATCGCGTCGAGGGAGAAGGGAGAGGAGGAGATAAATGATATAAATCTCAATTTTTTGGTAAGTTATAAATCTCAATTTTGATTGACTCAGAATTGCATTAAACACTAGACTACCATCCCCTTTATATAGGAGGGATGGGGTTCCAAAATAGAAAGGTGATAAATCATATAAAATTAAATCCTAATTTGGACTCTAAATATCTCTAATCGACTAATTACTTAATATAATTGACTCTAGATCACATGCGATCTCGTTATTTAAAAAGAAATAAAATTACAACGGAATCAAAATTGACTTGACCCTAATTTAATAAAACTTAATCAACAGATGGGAAATAGAGCCCTATTTATTTGTTTCATGCTGCATCAACTCACTACCACTTCAAAAACTCATCTCCTAATGAGTGGCTTTTATTTTACCTGTGGCATGGGAGAATTTATTCGGAACTGTCAGACCAATCTTCCCAATTTTGAACCAATTCGACTTCAATTCAGCATTATGTTTGTTGTTTTTTCATTGGAGGGCGCATACAATTTTTCTACCCCTTCAGTTGGGTTATTCCTCTCCTTTAGATTTTCCCCAATTATAACCTTAGGATAACAAGCCTTTGAGAAGAGGGTATATGTATAAAAATGCCTTGGCTGTCACATGCCTTTTATTTTTGAGAGTACGGTTCCCCTGTGAATAGGAAATAAACCATTGATAGGATTTGCTCCCCTCTCGAACAACTCATCCGACTTTCATGGGCAAACGCCTCTTCAGCTAGGGTTTCTCCTTCCTCAAATACTCGATGGTGGCAGTGGTTTGGGAGCACGATGCATTGGTAGCGACGGATAGGGGCAAAGGCGATGGCATGCTCGAGGAAGCAGGCGCAGGCGGCTCCATCGGGAGCAGAATTTGGCGTCGATGGGTGGGCAACATCGGGGCAGTGACGTCGGGGTGGCGGAAGGGTGTCTCAATGAGGTTTTTAGCGTGGCGGAGGGGGGCGTGGGAATACAGACTGGGGGTAGGGGTTCTTGTGGCGGCGAGGCTGAAGTGGTGGGTGGTTGGATGGGGTAGTGGGACTGGGAGGAGGGATGCGAGGGAGGTGGCGGGTGTGGTTGCAGTGGGGCTGGAGCAGTGAGCTGTTGGAGTGGGATCAGTGGGGGTGTTTGGGTGGTGGAGGGGGGCTGTAGAGGGGTTGGTGGGGATGTTTTTACGACGTAGGGGGCTGGTGGCCATGGCACGTCCACGACTTGTGGCACGGGTGGAGGCGTGGTTGTCGATGGCATTGAAAACGAGGATGGGGGTGGTTGAGAGACCTCTTGGACAGTAGCTTTTGCAGCATTCTCCTCTACTTGTCGTGTCAACTACTCAACATTCCGTGGATCTCGCTATTCTCTTGCCAAAACTTGCATATCTGCACATACTTGGAGCATATCGAATAGTGTTTTTCTAACCTTAGCACGCCGTGCACGGTCCATTGAATGCGATTCTTTGGATTTATGTCCGCGTGAACGTCTGGATGGATCGTCGGATCGTGAGGACGATCTGTAAGCCATTCTCTGATACCAATTGATGCAAATGGGAAAATTCCAACGGTGAAAAAAATATTTTTTAGAGGAAAAATATTTAGTGGAGAAGAAAGAGGGAGGAAGAAGAGAAGGCTCGCCGGATGCAAGGGATTAGGGAAGAAGAAGAGCTGAGGCCACATCGAGGGAGAAGGGAGAGAAGTAGATATAAATGAGATAAATCTCAATTTTGATTGACTCTGAATTGCATAAAAACTAGACTACCATCCCCTTTATATATTATGGGTGTGGTTACAAAATAGAGAGATCATAAAATCAAAGAAAATTAAATCTTAATTTGGACTCTAAATATCTCTAACCAACTAACTACTTAACATAAACGACTAACTAATTGATTCAAGATCACATGCGATCTTGTTGTTTAAGAAGAAGTAATTTTGCAACGGAATCAAAATTGACTTGACCATAATTTAATTAAACTTAATTAGCAAACAGAAAATAGAGCCCTATTTATTTGTTTCACAGATTTTTCCTCGGTATGGCAAGTGCCAGAAGATGACACAATTTCATTCACTCTCTCGATGTTGACGGGGAGATCGTCATTGAGGATGCTTCTATTAGGGCGACCGTTGCAGTTTATTTCCGCCGTTTTAGTAGACGTGGCTTGTCAGGTCAATGACTTTGGAGGGGGCAAGGAATGCCAAGAATCACTCCTCAACAATGCGAGTTCTTGTCCACTAAGATTCATGTGCAGGATGTTCATGATGCCTTATTCAACCTTAATGCCGATGGTGCGCCCATCCTTGATGGATGGCTTTCTGCAGATTGTTATGAGATTTGGTCAAATTGGATTTGACGGTTGTTATTACTGGATTCTAGCAGGGAAATAATGAGCCTTGAACTTCTGAATAGAGCTCTCATTTTCTTATCCCCCAAGAGCATGGTGGTTGCACGAGTGGAGGGCTTTGGGCCTATTGCCCTCTCAAACGGTATTTACCTAATCATAGTGAATGTGCTTACGAACTATCTATGTCGGCATTGATCTCGAATCATTGTATTATAGACAATGTGGTGATGGCGACGGAGATGGCCACGACTTGGAAAAGATATACCACGAAAGGCATTATTTGAAAAATTGATTTCTTTAAGTCCCATGGATTTATCAATTGAAGCTTTCTTTACTAAAAAAAATTAATTGGAGCTTTATCTGGTCTGTGTTGTGAAGGCGAGGATTACCCGATATCTGGATTTCGTGGATGACACAATGTATCACGACTACTTTCTCTATCATGGTAAATGGTAGGTCGGAGTTGAGACGTTGGGGAAGTGCACACATCCATGGATGTGTGCACATCAGCTATGTTCCATTCTCTTGTTGGAGATATCTTTTCTTCTTGTCCAAACCCTAAACTGCTATTATGTGTTCTACTAGAAAACATTACTCATGGAGAGCTAGGATCATTTCGAAGTATGCATGTTCAAAGGGGACAATGTCTGGCTATGCCTTGGCGAATTTTTTGAGGAAGTGCACACATCCTTTTTGGATATGTGTACGATAGATAAGTCTCCTTCTCATAATCATTCCTTTGTGATTTAATTCTTGGTTTAAGGGCAATTACGCCATTTATTAATTGGGAGAGCTTCATTACTAATGTTTTGACACAAGCTTGACTTCTAGCTTCAATGTCTGGACAAGTTCCTTGGCGCTTTGATGAGGAGGTGCACATATCACTTGATGTGTGTGCAAAAGCCAAGTTATCTTGTCAAAAATTTGAGGATATTTTAACATTCATTCTTTGAAATCTCCTTTTTTCTCAAAGGTATCATCATTTTTCATTTAGTCTCGTTGTCTTTCCTATCTCAATAAAATATATGATTTGTTTGACGATCGTCTAGAGATTCAGGTGATTACAGATGATATAACCAATGTTCAGGAAGGTGATATGCGGTATTCAGTCGGAGGGGTCACTGCACAGCGAGTATGCAGTATGCGGGAGAGTATGCGATTTTATGCGGTTTGGTATTTTTTATTGTTAGAAAATATAAACAAATATTTAATTTTATATTAATAGCCTTTAAATATTATATCTCTTGATTATAATAATAAAGAATTGAAGGTACACGGAACAAAACTATTGGGATAAAAAGTAATATAGAGTCAAATGACCAACATCATCATTGAAAGAGCATATGTCTTTTAGTTTAAGGTGGGCGGGGTTATTTGGATTTGAGGTACAACAACAACAAAGCATTTTCCGACAATTAAGTAGGGTCAGCTAGATAAAAAGTATGATAGAGTCAAATGACCAAAAGCATCAATTGAAAGAGCATATGTCTTTTAGTTTAAGGCGGGTGGGGTTATTTGGATTTGGGGTATAACAACAACAACAAAGCATTTTCCGACAATTAAGTAGAGTCGGCTACACGGATTCTTTACCTCCATTCAGTTCTTGGATCAATCTCGAGCTTATATCTTAAAAAACTAAGATCCCCTCGTATAGTCTCATTCCAACACTTCTTGGGCTGCCCCACCCTCTCTTAGCCAGCTCAACATCCCAAAATTCGTACTCCTAACTGGTGCATCAACTGACCTTCTTTGCAAATGACCAAACCATCTTAAGCGATTTTCTTGCATCTTATTTTCGATCGGAGCTACACCAACTTTCTTTCTGATTGTATCATCCCGAATCCGATCTTTACGTGTGTGTCCACACATCCACCTTAGCATATTCATTTCTGCTACAACCATTCTCTGCACATGTCTATGGTTCATGATGCAGCATGATAAACTTTACAATATTTTTTTCTTAATTTCTTTTAGTTATGATACTAACGGGCATGGTGATTGGCTGTGGGATGGCGGAAAGAGCGAGAGTGAGAGCGGAGCGGGTGAGAAACGACGTGCGACGCTCGGTTTTCGCAGGCGGGGGACTCGTGCATGGCGGAGGGCCTCAGTCGGAGGCCACAAGATGGGTGCGGGTGGCGCGTGACAATGGTAAGCAGGTCCTTCATTCCGAAGTGACTACTCCATGCGCCCTTTCTCCGGATAGTGCGTTGGGAAAGAAGGAGTCGGGTGAGTGGACGGATGTGTCTCACAGGAAGCCTGGGCCGAGGTGCTTCAGGTGCGGCGGCAGAGGGCACCTGGCCTCATTCTGCTACCTCCCACCAAGATGCTTCGCTTGTGGGAGGGTCGGTCACCGCAAGGCCAACTGCTACTCGTGCTACAAGGAGGTGACTTCGGATCCCGCAACTCGTAAAGCCGCTACTTTAGGTGATCGCTGGACTGGCAACTCGGCTACTACCCACCAAGGCGGACCTACCTACGCGGAGGTGGTAATGCAAAGCGTTCGGGGAGATCGTGCGACGATTCGTCTACCCTCCGTCTACGGGGGAGGGGAGGCGGGGCCTTCGTCAGGCGGCAGGACTACGCCGAATCCTAAGTTCTCGCATACATCTATTGGGTACGCAACAAAGGGGGTTATCGATCTAAAGATCGTCAACTCGCATCTCTCCGGGTTCCTTGGCGATCGTTTTACAGGGGATGTGGTACAGCTGGGAGTTCAAAGATGCTGCGTTCGCGGCTTAACGGAAGCCCAAAGGGAGCGCCTGTTACGTAATGGGGACGTTGGCGATGTTAGCTGGAGGTGCTTGCGGTTCGCTGATGGTTCCTGCGAGAAGCTAGAGGTTTGCTTGGCAAGGGTGAAGGGAGTCCCTTTCTTGTCCCGGTCCGTCGAATGCTTGCGGAAGCCATTGCGGCAGTGGGGAGCCGTTCGTGAGGTGATCGATAATGGTCT
The DNA here is from genome assembly GCA_037367405.1 of Ottelia alismoides. Taxonomy (NCBI): domain Eukaryota; kingdom Viridiplantae; phylum Streptophyta; class Magnoliopsida; order Alismatales; family Hydrocharitaceae; genus Ottelia; species Ottelia alismoides. The sequence continues at coordinate 68,814 of JAZKJV010000463.1, forward strand.
CAGACCGGGTAGCGCGATCGACGTAACAACCATCCTCATAGAATGTTCCAAGACCTTCCTCGACTCCGTTGGCGACAGGAGCTGCTTTACGGATATGAAGATCGGTGGATACTCCTTCTCGATCGAGCTGATGATCGACACCCCTCCGCCTCCCGCCGGGGAAGCGAGAGCGACGGCAGTCGAGGGGGGCGGGGGCTGCCTCGGACGTGGAGATGGCGGTTGGGTTTTCGAGATGTCCCTTGTTCGAAGAGTTACGGCTGAACCTATCCACGCGGCGGTTCAAGACTTTCCAAAAAAGATTGCCCCTGCACACAACTTCATTCCCTTTGCATGGCAACGTGGTCGATCCTTTTGGGGGCCCGTCTTTTGAACCTGCACGTGGGACATTCTTCGTCTCCTCCGCGGATGAGGGGCATGACCCGATTACAAATCCTATTCTGGGTACTTGGTTCCATTCGGAATCGGGGAGGGGAAGGGCGATCCAGGTACCCGTTCCGGCGTTGGGGCCATCTTTTTTTCGGGTCAGACACCTTTATTGGCCCGTACAAGCCACTTCCCCTTTACGTGGGCGGAAATACCCCACGTCTCAACTGTTGCGGCGCCTACTATTATGATTTCAGAGGAAGGGGCTAGCACCCGGGCTGATACTTTCTCTACGGCTTCGCGGTCCGAGCCCCCTTCGCATGAGAATCCATCAGATGAGGGTACTTCTGTCCAGGTCCACGAGGGAGAGGCCAGCGTGGGAAGAAGCGCTAAGCGCTATCGAAGAAGGAATAGAGCTAAGGTGAGCATGTCCTCAGTGCAACCAGGTTCCACGTTCAAACTCCTTGTGGCAGAGGCTGCCGATGTGGTGCAATCTAGGGGGAGCGACGAAGGTGCTAAATGAAGATTTTATCCTGGAACGTCAGAGGTTTGGGGGATCCTGATAAAAGAAAGATGGTGGGTGCTCGGTGCGTTGAGTGGGCTTGCGACATTGTTCTCCTCCAAGAAACGAAGCTTCACGGTTTGACGGAACAGGTTTGGAAGGGGTTTGGCGCCGGTGAGGTTGACCAATTCAGGTCCCTGGAGGGGACGGGGTCCTCAGGTGGGATGATTGTGGCTTGGCGATCCTCGAGGTGGGCCTTCAACTCCATGTCTCACGGGCGGCACCTCCTAACTGTGCTTCTGGACAATACTAGCTCCTCTCTGCGGATCGCGGTCTCGTGCGCTTGTGGCCCATGTGAGGCGGGGTTACGTCCGCAGCTTTGGGAAGATTTGGTGGTTGCGGCTCAGTTCGTGGTAGGGACCCCCTGGTTGGTGGGCGGGGACTTCAATGTGACTCTATTTTCTTCAGACAGGCCTGGTAGTAGGGGCGGCCAGGACCCGGGCTCCTCATCTTTCGCCGACACCATTGACATGCTTGGTCTTGAGGTCCTGGATGCCACAGACATTGGTTATACGTGGAGGAATGCTAGGTCTCGGTCGCGCATTGACCGCTTCCTAGCCTCGGAGGAGGCAGCGGAGAGGTTCCCCTTAGCGTCGGTGGAGGCGATGCCCAGGGTGTGTTCTGATCACAACCCTATTTTGTGGTGGTCGGGGGACTCCCCGGTTCGGCGGGGTCTCTTCAGATATGAGAAGTGCTGGCAGATGGAACCTAACTTTCAGGAGTTGGTCACGTCGCATTGGAGGGAGACGGTCGTCTCTGGTTCTGCTACGAAGAAACTCCATGATAAGCTCTGTTCCTTGAGAGTTCGTCTTGCAGCGTTTAAGAGGGATACGCGAGCGGCTAGGGTGGCGGCTAAAGAGGATGCGGAAGCGACCATACACTTGCTGGACGGGCTGGAGGATGATAGAGATCTATCTGCCGAGGAGCTCGCCACTCGCGCGGAGGCCCAAAGAAAGCTCATCATCGAGGAAAAGAAATGCATTGCGGAGTGGAGGCAAAGGTCAAGGATAAGGTGGGCTAGGGATGGGGATGCAAATACCTCTTTCTTTCATCGCTGCGCCAACGGGAGGCGTAGAATTAAGTCTTTTCATTCCATCAATATCGATGGGACACGTGTGGAGGGTTCAGAGGAGATGGGCGTTGCCATCTCGAATTACTTCAGGGAGGTTACCTCTAAGACCATTACTAGAAGATGGAAGTGGCGGGGTCGGAGGACCAGATCGGTGGCGAGGGAGGCCTGCGATAATTTGATTTACGAAGTAACTCTCGAGGAATTGAAGGACGCAGTATGGGACCTCAACGACGACGCGTCGCCTGGTCCGGATGGGTTCTCCATTTCCTTTTATAAGGATTTTTGGGATCTTATTGGGGCGGAGGTGCTTGAGGTTGTTAAAGAATTTTGCTCGGGCAACGCGGGCTTCGATAGAATCAATCGCTCCCACCTCGTTCTTCTCCCTAAGTCTTCGGCGGCCTCCTCGATCGGGGACTTTCGTCCTATTGCAGTATCAAATGCTATATACCTAATCACGGCGAAGGTTTTCGCCCGTAGGCTGAACCTTATTCTCGGGAACGTTGTCTCGCCGGCTCAGGCAGCTTTTGTCCCCGGCCGTCAGATCTCTGACTGCATATCGCTCACGTCTAAGATCATCGCAGATTGGAAGAGAGGGGATACTAGCGGCATTCTTTGGAAGGTGGATTTCTCGAAAGCCTATGATACTCTGGATTGGAGCTTTCTCTGGAGTGTGCTCAAGAGAAAGGGCTTCCCCGACATTTGGATCACTTGGATGCGACGTTGCATCTCTACGACATCGTTCTCGGTTATGGTCAATGGGAGCCCGGAGGGGGGTTGGGTCCAACCTCGCAGGGGGTTTCGCCAGGGCTGTCCCCTCGCGCCTATGCTATTCATTATCACGGTTGATGTTCTCTCGGACATGGCGGAGGGCGTTGCTGCGCACGGGTTGACCAGAGGTTTCTCGAAGAACGGGATTGAGGTCCCGCTCGCCCAAAATGCTAATGACACTCTTTTCTTCATCGAGGGGGGTATTGAGGAGGCTACGGGCATGGCGATGACGCTTGAGCTTGTTTCGGAACTATCGGGTCTGACGAAGAACAATATGAAGTCGGTTTTCATCCCTTTTGGACAGGCGGAGCTGGTAGCGGAAAACTTGGAGGCGATGTTGGGCTCGGGGAGATCCTCCCTTCCTATTGATTACCTGGGGACTCCTTTGTCTCTGGGGAGGACTCATATCCGCGATTGGTTGAGAGTGGTGGAGAAGGTCGAAGCGAAGCTTGCGGGGTGGAAGGCTGCGATCCTATCGAAGGGGGGGCGGCTGGTGCTATTGAAATCCGTCCTCTACTCCATCCCTATCTTCCTTCTTTCAAATCGCAAGATGCCGAAGGGGCTGCGGACGCGACTGGAAAAGCGCATGAGCGCATTCTTATGGGCCAATGGTACGACCGGGAATAGGGGGATTCACTTGGTAGGTTGGAAGGAGATTTTACATCGGAAAGATGACGGGGGGCTGGGGGTGAAATCTCTTGAACAAATGAACGAGGCTCTTCTCCTCAAGTGGGCTAGCAGAATCTGAGGTCCGGGTAATGACCTCGCTTACGCCGTGATCCGAAAAATTTACAACGTTACTGGTGCCCCTCCTCCGCTGATCATTGGCAGCAGCTCTTCGTCCCCTTTCTGGCGCAGCGTGGTGAAGGCATTTGTGAGCAACCTCGCCCTATTTAGACCTGTTCTCGGGCATGGGGAGTCCTTCGCATTTTGGTCTGATGATTGGTCGGGGGGTGGGGCATTGCGCTCTCGGTTTCCCCGGCTGTTTGCAATAGTTTGTTAATTGGTATTTTGACCTTTCAGTGAAAAGATTGAAGAGGAGGGGGGATGGCGACTCAGAAGGCGACCGGGAAGGCGATCGTGAAGGCGTCTGAGCGGACTTTCGCTCCTAGCGAGCGGGCTCAGGGGAAGGGTTGCGCGTCGAGCTCGCAAGACATCAGCCCCCAGTTCGTTGCTGCTGAAGGTGAGGAGAAGCTCCCTCAAGATGGAGGTTGGGTGACGGTATCTCGCAAGAAGCAAGGCCGCGTTTGCTGGCGGTGCGGGGTGAGGGGCCATCTGGCTTCGGTCTGTGTTGCAAGACCTCGTTGCTTTGCTTGCGGAGGGCTGGGGCACAAGCAAGCGGGTTGTGGTGCAAGGTCCAGGGGGGATGGCGGTCGCTTCTCTCTCGGAGGACCTCCGGCGCACTCAGGGGTTCCACATGCAAAAGGGGTTGCTTCAGTCGTTGCAAACAGGTCTTTCGCGCAGGTGGTTGCAGGGGGGGCGCGCTCTTCGGCTGAGGTACACTGGAGCTGCGGGAGAAAGGAATATAGCTCGCATGCAGCGTTCACGTCGGGGGGGTTGCGTGATGGTGGGGGCTCATCGATGGAGGAGACCCTGGTGGCGGGGGGTGCAAGTTCCTCGGAGGGGAGAGCTGGCCATGCACGTGGCCCGCGAGAAGGCAGGGTGGTGGTAGGGGTTTTTCTGAATCAATGCATGTCGGTCGAGGAGTTGAACAACGTTCTCGTGGGGCTTCTGGGGACAAGCTTCTCGGGGGACCTGTTCCTGCTGGGTACGAAAAGATGCTGTGTTAGAGGTCTTTCAATGGATCAGCGTTTCCGTTTAATTCAAGCAGGGCCTCATGGAGGCATCGTGTGGAGGGATTTGCGTTTTGCAGATGGTGCATGCTCGGAGTTGGAGGTATGCGTGGCTGAGGTCAGGGGGGTCCCTTTCCTGTCAAGATCCGTCCATTGCCTTCGGCGACCTCTGAGGCGGTGGGGTGAGGTGTTGGCCGTTACTAGCGACGGCTTATCGCCGGGGGATGATCCAATGTCCACGAAGATCCTAATGGAGTGCAACAAGGCCTTCCTCGATCGGGCGGCTGGCCAGGTGTTCTTTGAAGAATTAAACTTGGGAAGGTTCTTTTGTAGAATCGAGCTCTCGGTGGTGGTGCCTCCACCGCCTCCTTCTTTGTCGGACCGGTTGGCTCTTGGGGGGGAGGCCGGCAAGAGGGTCGTTCCGTTTTCCGAGGAGAAGCTGCCTCTGTGGGATTTCGCCTCGAGGATCTCGCCGCAGTTGGGTTCATCTTTGGGGGCTGCGCCTTGCTATGATGTTTACGTAAGGCCTTCTCCCGCTCTCGTACGTGATGCCCATCCCACCGCATGGAATCGATGCATGGTAGCCGCCCTTGGGAGTATGCGGGGGGACGTGGCAGGCGGTTGGAGTGACGTGGAGGGTAGGTGCACGAACTTCGGAGGGGATTTGACATTCTCGGTGGGGTCGCAATGCTCTGCCTTCCGGATCTTTTCACCCGGGTTTGCTCTCCTTGGGCAAGACGCTTCTCCTCCTTTCGGATCTGCACGTCACTCTGTAAGTCGGGTTGCTGAGCTTGACCCGAACATCCTTTCAAAAGCGGATCCTCTTCTTTCTCCGGGTCGGGCGGGGGTTGATTCGGGTTCGGGGGCTCAAGCGGACCCTCTTCTGTCGGAGGACCCGGGCTCCTTGATTTCTTCATCTGCCCTGATCTCCGCCCCACGTTCGGACACTCTGCTTCTTAATCAGCGGGCAGAACCTTCTTCTCCTCTGACCGGAGCGTCGTCGCAGGAGGGTTTCTCTGGAGGGGCAGGTCCGGCTGTAGAGGAGGGCCTTGATGATAAGGGTGCAGATGGTGAATCAACGAGGAGATCTTGCAAACGCTATAGAAGAAGGCGAAGCGCTCGTTCGTTGTCAAGGGAGCATCACTTGTGCCACTCCTTCAAAGAAGCGGTGGCGGAGGCAGCGGGGGTGGTACCTTCATGGGTCTACAAGAAGGTTACTAAATGAAGATCCTATCATGTAATGTAAGGGGCATGGGGGATGCGGCTAAGAGAAAGATACTGGGGTTCAGATTCAAGGAATGGGGGTGCGACGTCATTCTTCTTCAAGAAACCAAGTTGGCCGCTCTGGATGATGATGTTTGGCGCTCTCTCGCGGCGGGGGATCTTGACGTTTTTTCGGCCTTGTCTGCAACTGGGAATGCTGGCGGTTTGCTTATTGCTTGGAAGTCATCGGGGTTCTCCCTTGTCTCTACTATGAAGGGCAACCACTCTATCTCTGTTCTGCTCACCAGGAAGGAGGACTCTCAATCGTTTGTTTTCTCATGCGCGTACGGCCCTTGTAATGCGGCTCGAAGAAAGGGGATGTGGGACGAGCTTCGGCAGATCTCGCTGGATAACCCGGGCTTGCCTTGGCTGATCGGGGGAGATTTCAATGTTACCTTACGTTCCTCTGATAGGCCCCAGTCCAGGGGGGGCTCCGACCCGGGCTCGGTGGACTTCGCGGACTTCGTCAATGGGCTGGCTCTGCAAGATATAACGGCATCGGACGTGAAATTCACTTGGAGGAATTCTTCCTCAAAATCGTGCATTGACAGGTTCCTCGCGTCGATGGTTTTCATGGAGTTGTTCCCCCTGGCGGAGGTCCTCTCTAGGCCGCGTGCCTTCTCGGATCACACTCCTATCATTTGGGACTCCAAGGTGTCTTCTCCGGCGGCGGGGTTCTTTAGATACGAGAGGTGCTGGCTGCTAGAGGATAATTTCCGTGAGCTGGTGTCTTCTTGTTGGGCGGAGGTTTGCGAGGGTCGGTCGGCGGTGGTGAGGTTTGGGAAGAAGCTTACGCGTCTGAGAGGCGTTCTGTCTCGGTTCAAAACTTCAAAAAGAGGTCGCGGGAGGCTAGGATGTCTGCAAGGAAGGCTGCGGAGGGCGTCGTTGCGGCGTTGGACGCTTTGGAGGGGGTGAGGGAGCTCTGCGCTGAGGAGTTGGTCTCCAGGACTACGGCTGTGGCTGCGGTGGAGAGGGAGGAAAGAATGAGGGTGTCGGAATGGCGCCAGAGAGCGAAGGTGAAATGGATCAGGGAAGGGGACGCAAATTCTTCATACTTTTACAGGGTGTCCTCTAACAGAAGGCGATCAAATTTGATTCGATCGATTTCTTTCGGGGGAAGAGAGGTGGTGGGCGAGGAGGCGGTGGGGAATGCGGTGGCCGCTTACTTCAGGGAGTTCTCCTCGGTTCGTGAACCTCGTCGCTGGTGCTGGTTGGGGGAGGATGCCTCGAAGCTCTCGTCTGCGCGTTGTGCGGAGTTGATTAAGGAGATATCCTTCGACGAGGTGAAGGCTGCTGTTTGGGATCTCAATGGCGATGCCTCGCCAGGTCCGGATGGTTTCCCTATTGCCTTCTACAAAGACTTTTGGGAGGTGGTGGGGCTGGAGGTTTGGGAGGTGGTAGCGGAATTTTGTGCTGGAAACATGGGCTTTGATGGGATCAATAGGGCTCTTATTGTTCTAATTCCTAAATCTACATCTCCGCATGCTATTGAAGACTACCGGCCGATCGCAATTTCAAATGCTATATACTTGATCGTTGCGAAGGTGTTGGCGCTGAGGCTTGTGTTGCTGCTGGGTGATTTAATCCATCCTTCGCAGGTGGCTTTCATTCCTGGCCGCCTAATATCCGATGTAACGGCTCTTGCCTCTGAGATGGTGGACAGTTGGGTGAGGAGAGGGAAGCAGGGGATCCTTTGGAAGGTGGACTTCGCAAAGACGTATGACTCCTTGGACTGGAACTTTCTTTGGGCGGTGATGCGGGCTCGTGGTTTTCCAAATGTGTGGATCTTGTGGATGCGCCGATGCGTTACTATGCATCTTTCTCTATTATGCTGAATGGTCGTATCGTTGGCAACCGATTTCAGCCAAGGAGGGGTGTGCGGCAGGGGTGCCCTTTGGCACCCATGCTTTTCGTTATTGCGGCGGATGTCCTTCCAAGGATGGCGGATAGGGTGGTCGCGCGAGGCTTCTCCTCGGGCTTCTCCTGCGACTACCGGAACACTCCTACTCTCCAATATGCGGATGACACTATTGCTTTCATCGAGGGAGGCATGGAGGAGGTCAGAGGGATGGCGGTGACTTTGAAGATTTTTAGCGAGCTCTCGGGGCTCCGCATCAACCAATCCAAGTCCAAAGTGATTCCTTTCGCGTGGAATGAGAGGTCGGCGGCGGCGTGTGGAGAGCTGTTGGGAAGTTCTCCATCCTCTCTTCCGATCGATTATCTGGGCTTGCCGTTGGGAGCGAGGAGGCCAAGATTGAATGATTGGAACAAGGTGATGGCCAAGGCGGAAAGAAGGCTTGCTGGATGGAGTGCGACGATGCTCTCTCGGGGAGGCCGACCCGTGCTTATTAGGTCGGTCCTTGCCTCTATCCCCGTTTACTTTCTGTCGAATTGGGCTATCCCGGTGCATGGCCTTAAATGTCGGCGAAATTCGACCGAAATTCGGTCGAATTTCGGTTTCGGTCGATACCCGATATCGATACATACTGATATATCTTTTTCCAGGATATCGACACATATCGGCCGAAATATGACCGAAATTCGGTCATGTCGACACCTTTCGGCCGAAATGACCGAAACTTGGACTATACCGATCGAGGATGATCGATAATGATCGGTGGGTCTCTACCGATCATTACCGGTAATGATCGAGGATGATCGATAATGATCGGTGGGCCTCTACCGATCATTACCGGTAATGATCGAGGATGATCGATAATGATCGGTGGCGCCTCTACCGATCATTGGCTGTACTGATCGAGAATGATCGAGAATGATCGGGTTGCCTCTACCGAACATTACCGATAATGATTGATAATGATCGACGTTGATCGATGATGATCGGGAATGATCAGGGAGCCTCCACCGATCACTACCGGAAATGATCGGGGATGCTCGGGAATGAACGGTAACGATCGAGGATGATCGGAAATGATCGGTGGGCCTCTACCGATCATTACCTGTAATGATCGAGGATGATCGATAATGATCTGTGGGGCCTCTACCGATCATTACCGGTAATGATCGAGGATGATTGATAATGATCAGTGAGGCCACAACGATCATTACCGGTAATGATCGAGAATGATTGGTGTGCATCTCACCGAAATTCCAGCCAGTCTCCGAAATGGTGATCGAAATCGATATTTAAGGCCTTCATCATGAAAACAACTTATTATTATAATAAAAATGTGTATTTCTATCTCATTTAATGATTGACCAACATCAGAAATCCTAATTTCGTAAAAAAATTGAGATTTCAAGTCATTTCCAGAATTTCCGGCCATTTCACCGAAATTCCACCGAAATTCCACCGAAATTCCTTTTCCGGGGTTACCGAAACGAAACCGAAATCCGACATTTGAGGCCTTGTCCCGGTGGGGATTAGGAGGCGTCTTGAGGGCCTTATGCGGAGCTTTCCGTGGGGAAGAAGGGGTCCCTCGTCGCGAGGCATACATCTGGTGGCCTGGAAGGAGGTGGCGAAAAGAAAGTGCGACGGTGGTCTTGGCATACGAAGGCTGGATTTGACTAATGACGCGTTGATGCTAAAGTGGGTCAACAGACTTTGGGGTAGCGCAAACGGTTTCTTTCCATCTATGTTGCGGGATGTTTTATTGATCGGGGTGGACATGATGCGCGATGTCGACTCTCCGCGTTCTGGAACCCCATTCTGGCGGGGGATCGCTTCGGCGGTTAGGCGTTTTTCTCATCTCTTCAAGCCTGCGCTGGGGGACGACAATTCCTTTCTTTTCTGGCGCGACGCTTGGACGGGGGAGACCTCTCTCGGTAACTCTTTCCCTCGTCTTTGCGCGCTGGCTTCTGACTCTCGTGTGACGGTGGCGTCCTCTTGGAGCGGGGGCGAGTGGTCCCCTACTTTTGCTAGCAACCTATCCGACGAGCGGTTTGATGAGTTTTTAAGCCTCCTGCAACAGCTTAGGGCTGCGCCAAAGCCATCGACTACCAGGGATCACTGGATTTGGCGCAATGGCATCTTCTCTACGAGGCGGGCGTTCAGGGCCATCTCGCAACAACAGAACTCTCAGCTGAACCTCCTGTGCAAGGATCTTGGGTGGCTGTGGCGCAGGAAGCTACCTGAGAGGGTGATTTTCTTCCTGTGGCTTTTGAGATGAGGGAGGGTCTTGACCAGGGATAGATGTGCAAGGTTTGTTTCGGGGATTGACTCCTTGGACTGTGTGCTGTGTGGTGGCAGCGTGGAGACATTGGAGCACCTATTTTTTCTCTGCCCGAGCTCTGCCGCAATTTGGGGGGACGTCAATGTTACTTGGGTCAACGCATCTTCGGCTAACTCGTTTTGGGATTCTATGCGCTCAAGTGTTGATCGGCCAAGGAGGGAGCTGCTCCGCCCCTTCGTGTGCATTTGGGCGCTGTGGCTTGCTAGGAACGCGAAGATTTTCAGGGGTCAAAGGTTTTACAAGGAGAATATTTTAGCACACGTTTCTTTGCTTGTGAATGACTGGATGCTCCTGTAACGCATTTGGCGTGTGTTTTCCCTTTGTATGGGGCCCTCAGGCGGGATCCACTCGATCCTTAGTGTTTGTAAAACTTTCCCTCCTCCTTGTCTTCTTCATCGTTTTTAAATAAGATTTGGGGCGAACACCATGGCGTGTATCCCCCGAAGTGCTTTGGTTTCAAAAAAAAAAATTGCAGGTGACAAGTCTTGCTCTGTCGCGGCTTGCTGGAGCGATGGTCTTTGGTGCCCCACTTTCGCGGCTTCCCTTTCTGAACAGAGATTCGATAACTTCCTGGCTCTACTGGAGTCCCTTCGGGAGGTTCGTCCGCCGGGTGTTGGTAGGGACCACTGGGCGTAGAGGGAGGGATCCTTCTCGGTGAGAGGGGCTTATGGCGCTATCTCCAGACCACCTCCGGCTGGCTCGGAGTTGCTCTACAGAGATTGTTCGATGATATGGGCTCTGAAGCTACCGGAGTGGATTGGATTTTTTTTGTGGCTCCTTAGGCGTAAGCGCTTGATGACGAGGGATAGGTGCATGAGGCTGCTTGGGGTCACTTCTGATATGTGCCCCCTTTGTCATGCGGCAATTGAATCGATCGAGCACCTGTTCTTCACCTGCTCCGTGGTAGCTCAGGTCTGGCTGGACTTATGTCCGCCTTGGTGCAATAGCGGCGACTTCCTCTCCTTTTGGGAATCGGTCCATGCTAACATCCATAGAACGCGAAGGGAACGGGCTCTGCCTATGGCCATCCTTTGGGCAGTTTGGAGGGGCAGAAACGATCTACTCTTCTCGGGACAACGTTTTTACAAGGAAAATGTGTGTGCGTTAGTTAATCGGCTGCTGATCGATTGGAACCTGTAATGGGTGGGGTGCGATCCTGGGGGATCTCTTGTTACTTTTTGTATCTCCCACTTTTCCTCTTAATATATTTTGGGGTGGACACCACTGAGTGTTTCCCCCTTCCTTTTAGACTTCAAAAAAAAATTCGTCTAGTTATGTTACGTGACATTTATTTTTAATTGAGTCTAAATTTTCATTTTTTATTTGATTATGTAAAAAGACTCATTATATAAAGGCCTTATTATCCTTTTTTTTGTTTTGTTCTATTTAAAGTAATTAGTTGTATGATTGGTGGAATTTAGCCTATATAAAGGCCCCCCACCCTATGGAAAAGGCAATGAATGAGATTATTTTTTCCCTTCCCCACTAATCCTCCCTCCCGCTCTCTCTCCGTCTCTCTCTCGTTTCTCTCCCCACTCTCTTTTTCTCCCCCAAACCCTAATCCTCCTGACACCGCCTCCTCCCATCTCATCCCTGCCCGCCACAACAATGCCTCCCTACCCTTCGCGTCCTTGGTACCGCCGCCCTTCCCTCTCTGCGTCCCCTCCCGCACCACCTCCCCCTATTCCCTTCATCAATGACATCACCCCGCCCCTTCCCGCGCCGCCACCCCTGCTCCACCACCGCCACTGCTGCCAACCTTCTCCGACCCACCTCGCCGTGGATTTGCCTCCACCACACCCTGCCACTGGACCCTTCCGCACTGCTGCTCCTGCACTCGCAATCCGACGTCGTCCCGAGCAACCATTTATTTCACATTGCCCCACATCGCCCTCCATCCCTAGACTCCCCCTCCCGCGTTGCTGCAGCCGTACCCGCATCCAGCACTACCGCTGACCATGTCAGAAGCACTGCTCTAATCGCCCACGCAGGTTGTGGTACGAATGCTCTTTCCATCTTCATTTCTGTCCTGTTGAATTCCGAAAGGGTTGGGCTGTTCTATTGCTGTTGGTTTGGTGAATCGTTGAGACCCCAACGTATGACATCGCCATATTTCCTATTAATCTTTTGATTACTTTGAATAGTCTCGAGTTTGTGGTGAAATCTGTGCTGAAACTCAGATCGCAGCAGACCGAAGTGTGTTTTTTTGTTTCCTTAGTTTTCCGTATACACACCCTGCTATTTCCATAATCCTGTCTTCATTTTCTGGTGCTACAACCGTCGTTTATTTACATAAATTGGCTAAAACAGGGTAACAGAACCTTCTTTTTTTTAGTTATTTCTTTTCTGATTCCAGGAGCATACGTGTTGCACGTCATCGTTAGTTGTTTAGTGGGCTAGGCATTTAGTCCAAAATTGATTAAATCTGCAGCGTAATTCAAGAGCATTCTCGTACCCGCTTGTGGGTTGCATCAGTTCACAAGCCAACATTCAGATCCATAGCAGGTCTCACAGCTGCTTTGTAAAATTTTCCTTTGATTTTTAAAGGATTTTTCTTATCACAGAGAACTACAGATGCTCCTCTCCACTTTAACCAGCATGCATTTATTCTATTAGTAATATCTCCATCAATTTCCCCATCACGTTACAAAATAGATCCAATGTATCTAAAGGAATCTCTCTTCCAAATGTTATCATCACCAAGCGTCACCTCGATTGCTTCACCATTGCTTCCATCGAAGGTGCACTCCATATGTTCAATCTTAGCCCTACTTATATGACATCCTTTAGTCTCCAATGCATGTCTCTAGACCTTAAGCTTCTCATTTACTCCATCTCTAGTCTCATCAATCAACACAATATCGTCAACAAATAATATACACCAAGGTATCTCATCCTGAATGTGACTTGTTAACTCATCCATAATCCAAGTAAAAAGAAATGGACTCAAAGCTGAACCTTGATGTAAACCAATGCTGATGTCAAAATAGTCAGTCTTCCCAGACTGGATCCTTACACAAGATAAAGTCCTATCATACATATCCTTTATGAGGTTATTGTATAGGACATGTACTTGTCTCTTCTCCAAAACTCTCCACAATATCTCCCGTGGGATAGAATCATAAGCCTTCTCCAAATCAATAAAAATCATATGGAGGTTCTTCCTTTTAGCTCTATAAATCTCCATTGTTCTCCTCAGCAAATGGATGACTTAAATAGTTGAGCAACCTGACATGAATCCAAATTGATTTTCTTTTACTCTGGAAACTTGCCTCAATCTTCTTTCGATTACACGTTCCCAAATTTTCATAGTGTGACTCATCAGCTTGATACCTCTGTAATTGAACAATTTTGAAAAAAAAAGCGGCCGAATAGGCGGTTGCATAGGGAATATACTCGATCAAGTATACGGGTCAACCTGCATACATGGCCGTTCCTACATACTCAGAGCGGCAAGGCTACGAAGTACGAGTATACGGTATACTTGACCGCTTTCCTAAAGACTGGATATAACTAGTAAATATATTCCTCCATGTCAACAATTTTATCGCTTAGGGGCGATTGCACTCCCTTTTTTTCTAGTACAAGTAGATACAGGTTCTGCGGAAATGATTTGGAAGATCCAAAACAAAAAATAATGCTATTTGCTAGTAACAACATAATAGAGGCAATCAATCAAATATGGACTGATATGAACTAAACTGTAATTTAACATCTGTGTACATAAGAGTCGTATCGAATCGATTCTTTTAATGATACTACAACAACAAAGCCTTTTCCCACATTAAGTAGGGTCAATTATATGGATTTTTTTGCCTCTATTCAGATCTATATTAGGCCAATCTTGGGCTTAGGTCCAAAAAACTAGATCCCTTCGTATAGTCTCATTCCAACACTTCTTTGGCCTTTCTCGCCCTCTCTTAGCTGATTCAATATCTCAAAACTTGCATCTCCTAACCGGTGCATCAACTGACCTCCTTTGCACATGGCCAAACCACCTTAAATGGTTTTCTCGCATCTTATCCTCGATCGACGCTACATCAAATTTCCTTCTGATTGCATCATTCCTAATCTGATCTCTACATGTGTGTCTGCACATCCACCTTAACATTTTCATTTCTGCTACTGCCATTCTCTGCACATGTCTATGGTTCACAGGCCAACATTCAGATCCATAAAGCATAACAGGTCTCACGGTTGCTTTGTAAAACCTTCCTTTGATTTTCAAAGGATTTTTTTATCACATAAAACAATAGAGGCTCCTCTCCACTTTAGCTAACCCGCATTGATTCTTTTAGTAACATCTCCATCAATTTCTCCATTATTTGCAAAACAGATCCCAAGTATATAAAAGAATCCTTCTTCTGAACGTTGTCGTCACCAATCTTCACCCTTTTTTCTTCACCGTTGCTTCCATTAAAAGTGCACTCCATATATTCAGTCTTAGCCCTACTTATATGAAATTCGTTAGTCTCCAATGCATGTCTCCAGACCTCAAGCTTCTCATTTACTCCATCTCTAGTCTCATCTATCAACATAATATCATCAGCAAATAACATATACCAAGGTATCTCACTCTAAATGTGACTTGTCAACTCGTCCATAACCAAAGTAAAAAGGAATGGACTCAAAGCTAAACTTTGATGCATACCAATGTTGATGCCAAAATAGTCAGTCTTCCCACACTGGCTCCTTATACAAGATGAAGTCCTATCGTACATATCCTTTATGAGGTTAATGTATAGGATATGTACTTGTCTCTTCTCCAAAACTCTCCACAATATGTCCTGTGGGATAGATCATAAGCCTTCTCCAAATCAATAAAAATCATGTGGAGGTTCTTCCTTTTAGCTCTATAAATCTCCACTGTTCTCCTCAGCAAGTGGATGGTTTCAATAGTTGAGCGACCTGACATGAATCCGAATTGGTTTTCTTTTACTTTGGAAACTTGCTTCAATCTTTTTTCGATCACACGTTCTCACATTTTCATATTGTGACTCATCTGCTTGTTACCTCTGTAATTTGAACAATTTTGAATGTCTCCTTTGTTCTTATAAAGAGGCACCATGATGCTTCTCCTCCAATCTTCATGCATTTTCTTGCTTTGGAAAATAACATTGAATAAATTTGTAACTTGTAAGCCAAGTCAAACCATGCCCACCTAAAACTCTCCATACTTTAATGGGAATGTCATCAGGTCCTACACCTTTCCCAGGTCTCATAACGTTCAAAGCCTCATCTACTTCCTTCCTTTGTATTCGTTTTGCACGATTCAAGTAATTTTCACTACTAGCTAGATCTCTCAAAGTGATCTCTCTATTTCCTTCCCCAATAAAAAGCTTATGGAAATTGGAAATACTGCTTCCATCTAGTCTATATATCCTTCCGAGTAACAAGCACGTGGCCTTCCTCATTCTTAATGCATCTCACTTGAGAAAGATCCTTGGTCTATCTTTTTCTTGCCTTGGCCAACCTAAATATATCCTTCTGGCTCTCCTTAGAGTTGAGATTCTTTTTAATGATAAATCTAAATAATTTTTATAGAATTTAAAAATTTAGATTCCTATTTAAAAATAATACATATGAATGAATAGCATAATAAAAAACATGGGATAAAAAATAAATCCACTTGATTTCCTACTTTGTACAACTCAAAGCCGTCATTTCTTTTGGTTCATAATACCAATAAACTTTTCTGCGGGTCACCAAGAGAATGAAAAAAATGAAACTGTATCAAGAATTCTGGAGGAGATCCTTGACGATTTGAATTGGTTCATGTTACTGAAGGCTTGAGGAGAGATTTTTGAGGAACAATTGAAGCCTTACAAGGAAGTGGAAGCTGCTTCGATTATTGCTTAAAGATGTGGACTTTAAGGATTGAACATATCAAAGCTCTTTGCTTTTGTAATGAGATGTTAAGTTCGGAGATATTGGAGATGCCTTCTTCTGACATCTTCAATATTGAACATACAACTTAATGTTTCATCTAATGTGACTGAATGTCATCTGAAGCTGCTGCTTGATCTGAAGTTTGCTGAACTTTGAAGCTGAATGATGCTTGGCCGTTTTTATGAGATATTAAGTTGGGACACGTTGGGGATGTCTTTCTTTGACATCTTCGGTGTTGAACGTATAGCTTGAAGTTTTATCCTTGTGACTGAAAGCTAGACTCAAGTTGATGCTCTTTGAGATTATAGAAGATTGTCCTTTTAAAGCTGAGATGGATACATACATTTTTTTTGTAGAAGTTTACAAGTGAAGTCATTTTACTTTCTTTTTGACATACATGTAAGCTCCCTTGAAGGGCTCATTATGTAAGGGTTCGAAGTTTTAGTAAAATAAAAGCAGCTATCTGAGTAGCCAGGATTATAGTAAAAAAAGAATGGCAGGTTGGAAGGTGGATATTTTAAGCCGCAGGGAGGGATCTACCTAGGCAGCTTCTTGCCCTGTTGATCTTTGTGATCGTGGTCGGCTCTCTTGCAATTCTGGTTGACGGTTTTACCGAGGGGTTTACTTTTGGTGACACTCCATCCCGCTTTTACAATACGTAAACGACACGATGTTCTTTATTGAAGGGGATCCTAGACGAGCGCATGGAATGTTGGCGGTGTTGGATATTTTTGGCACCATCTCCACCTTAGTATAGATCATTACAAGTCTTCCTTCATACCTTTTGGCCTCACTAGATAGGACATTGACACTTGTAGTGTTGTCATTCGAACTCCTAGAGCTGCACTACCGCTGTATTACTTGGGCCTCACTCCTACGTTTAAGCAGTTGAGGTTTTTGGAATGGCAACCTTTAATTGAGAATGTTGGAAAAAATAGAAGAGTTGTTTATTCGTGGGAACCCTAGGCTCTCTTATATAGAGGAGAGACCAATGGGTAAATTACATAAGATGGATATAAAGAAATAAAATAAAGAAAAAGTACATAGAGAACATAGAAATATCTCTACACTCCCCCTCAAGATGGAGCATAGATGTCAATCATGCTCAGCTTGGAAGAACACTTCTGAAAAGGCCCTCTGAGCAATGTCTTGGTAAAGATATCAGTTGTTTGCTCTCCTGAGATGACATGGGAGGTAGAAATCAAGCCCTTCTGAATCATATATCTAGTATATTGGCAGTCTACCTCAATATGCTTCGTTCTTTCACGGAATGAGGGATTGTTTGCAGTGAATAAGACAGCATGATTATCACATTATTAACTGCATGGGTAGAGGTACATTTATATGCAAATCTGTTAACACTGCATGGAAGGAAATATAGCGATATATCGACAATATATCGATATTGAGACGAGACCGAAATGCGTACCGATATGGCGATATATCCTCCTTTTCAGGCATTTCCTTCACAATGCCAATATGGGCGATATTTTGGCGATATATCGTTGAAATATCGTCAAAATATCGTATCGATACGATATCGAAATCGATATGGCATTCCATGCTGCTCAACCCACATTATTTCTGTGCTAGCTTGTGTCGTAGCCCTATACCCAGATTCGGCACTTGATCTAGACGCAACCATTTCTTTCTTGCTTTTCCAAGAAAAAAAGAGAATTGCCAACGAACATCGTGAAGCTCGAAGTAGACTTCCTGTCCTTAGGACACCCTGCATAGTCTACATCAATACATGCAGAAACAGAAAGAGTTGCTCCTTTCCTGAATAGTAATGCTGCACCTGGATAAGATTTTAGATATCTCAATATCATATATATAGCATCCATATGTATCTGTCGGGGCTGCTCCATGAAGTGATTCACCCGACTCACTGCAAAAGAGATATCAGGCCTAGTGATAGTAACATAGAGAAGCTTTCCAACCATCTCTCTATATCTCCTCCTGTCTACCTTATCTGTATCATCATCATATAACTTCATGCTAGGATCCATAGGAGTAGTAGAAGGTCGATACCAATCATGCCCGTTTCAACAAGCATGTATGTAACATACTTCCTTTGGGTCATCACAAGATCATGCGCATTCCTAGCGAACTCTAACCCTAAGAAATACCTTAGTGTGCCAAGATCCTTCGTAACTAATTGACGACCCAGAAATTCTTTTTTCATTTTTATCCCCTACACATCATCTCCTGTAACGAGTATATCATCAACATAAATCGTGATAGAAATAGTACCTTTAGGCGTTCTCTGCACAAATAGTGAATGGTCTGCATTTAACCTCTTGAACCGCTGCTGCCTTTCAATCAGATATAAAAGCTTCTGAAACCATGCCCTTTGACTTTGCTTAAGGCCATATATTGCCTTATGGAGTCTACAAACCTGCTGACACTTCCCCTCAGCAGCAAACCTCGGAGGCTGCTGCATGTAGACTTCCTCCTGTAGATCTCCATACAAAAATACATTCTTAACATCTAGCTGAAATAAAGATCAATCATATACCACAACAACTGAAAGAAGGACACATAGAGTGGAGTGACGAGCAACTGGAGAGAACATGTCCATATAATCCACACCGTAAGTTTGAGTAAATCTTCATGCCACCAGTCTTGCCTTGTACTGATCAAGGCTCCATCTACATGATGTTTAATGGTAAACACCCATTTGCAATTGACAATAGATGCTCCAAGAGGAGCAGATACCAAACTCCAGGTACCACGTGATTGCAAAGCAACCATCTCTTCCTCCATTGTAAATACCAAAGGCCATCCTGATAATTTCGGATACCATGAGAAGATGCAGGCCGACGGGTATAGAATTTTGGTAATGGTGAAACAATTGGCACATGTGACTGTGTAGAAGGAGGTGGAGGTGGTGATGGTGGCGGAACAACAGGTACAAGTAGAAGAGAAGACATACTCGTAGGAGGAGGTGACATGTAAACCTCATCATCAGAGTTTGATGAAGCCAACCTGTCACTAGTAGGGGAGAAATACATCACAGACTCAAAAAATTTGACGTCAACGCTGATAAAACATTTCTTGTGAAATGGATCATAGCATCGGCATCCCTTCAAGTCTTGGAGTAGCCAACAAACACACATTTGATAGCTCTAGGAGATAGCTTGTCAAGATCCGGAGCCAACTGGTGGACGAATGCAACATAGCCAAAAACACGAGGAGTAAGTGAAAACAACTCCTTCTCAGGGAAAGCTATGGAGAAAGGAATTTTCTCATCCAAGACAGAAGAGGGCATGCGATTCATTAGATAACTTGCTGTAAGAACTGCATCACTCCAAAATGAATGTGGGGTACGATTCTGAATGAGAAGAGTCTGAGTAACATCAAGTATATGGCGGTGCTTCCTCTCTGCAACACCATTATGTTGAAAAGTGTAAACACATGTTGTTTGATGAATAATACCATGGGATGAAAAGAAATGTGATAGAGCACATGTACAAAATTCCAATGCATTATCAGTTCTCACAAATTTCAGTGAGACAAAAAACATTATGCACTTCACTGATAAAGGTTTTGATCACATCCCCTGCTTCAGATTTATTCTTCAATAAAAAGATCCACGACAAGCGAGAAAAATCATCATCAACAACAATAAGATAAAACCTGTGTCCCTGGTGATCATGAACACTATTCGGACCCCAAATATCAACATGAAATAACTCAAAAACGGAGCTACTGCTCCGACTCCGACGATTAGGAAAAGCAGACCGATGATGCTTTCCCAACTGACATGCCTCGCACTGGAAGGATGAACTTGGTGAAATCTGCGGCAAAGTATGACACATCTTCTGGAGAGGGAGGTGGCCAAAACGTAGGTGCCAGGTGAAGGGAAAGACTGGTCCTGTTGAATGGGAGGATATGCATGCATATGGAGTTCGGACCAGGCGATAGAGACCACCCTGTTCACGGCCACAACCAATCACCCTGCCTGTAAGAATGTCTTGAAAAACAAGAGACGATGGGTCAAAAATAGCCCGACAGTGCAAATCCTTTGTAATCTGACTAAAAGATAACAAATTTATAGAAAAATCAGGAGCATTTAACACATTATGTAGACGCATCGAAGGCGTCAAACTGATCTCCCTCTGTCCTGTGATCGGGGAATGAGTCCCATCAGCTATCACAATCGTTCTCCTGGGAAACCTGTCTATATGATGCAAGGTAATTTTTTTCTCCACATAAATGATGCGTCGCCCCAGAATCTATAATCATTTATGTAATCTCAGGTCCATGACAAAATGTAAAGGCATAAGTACTACATGAGATACTAGCCGTAGCAGAAGTATTGGATGAGGCGGAAGCTGCATCATCTGAGTGGCCTCCTGGAGATGGTGGAGAAGAAAGTGACATTTTAATCAAAAAAGAAGAAGAAAGAGACATGATATCCCGTAGTCTGGCAACGAGGTCATCAAATCTCTGATCAGAAGTAGGATTAGCTGGAGATAACTTGCTCCGCTACTCGGGCTGATGCTGGAAAACCATGCTTGGAGTAGCATGTATCCTCTGTATGACCTGCGCGATGACAGTAAGTGCAGGGCTGAGGAGTGCGACCTCCTCTACCACAATGTCTATGCCCACGAGAGAAAGAAGAGCATCCTCTGCCCCGGGAGGCTTCCATTGCCGAAGAAATCTGTCTAGTAGCAGTGGACAAGACAATAATCCTGCTAAGCCTGCGGAAAACCTCCTCCATGGGAGGAATAGTAGCATCCGCGAGAATCTGGGAACGAGCATCATCATATTCAAGATCGAGGGTTGCTAGGAATATACCAACCATGGTAGCATTCCTATATGTCTTCTGCTGCTCTGAAGTCGCCGTGAGAGGCATGAAGCTGTGGAGCTTCTCAAATATCCCACGCAAGGATGTATATAATGAATGAAGAGGCTGTTCGTTTTGCTTGACAGTAAATATATCATACCGGAGTTGGAGAATCTTGGTCTCATTGGTCGCCTGAGAATAAGTTGCTGCGATGATATCCCACATCGCCTTAGCAGTAGGCTGATGTAACACATCATTGGTTATCTCTATCGTCAATGTACCTTAAAGCCAAACTTGACGTATGTATCATCCGCCTCCCACGAGGTGTTAACCCCAGTTTTCTCCACAGGCCTTTCGGTAAGAATATGTTTCTTACCATTAGACTTCATAAGGATCATGAATTGCATAGCCCAGAGCTCATAGTTCGTCCCGTCCATCTTGACAATAGGCGTTGTACCTCTGAATGTGCATGCGGTGGGTGCGTTGACCTTGTTTTCTGACATGTCGCCGGATGAAGATCACTAGGGTTTTGTAGACCAAAAGATGAGTGCCTACACAAACATGTGAGGATTTGAATGCATATGTAGACTTATGCACTCAAATCCAACCCAAACAAACCTCGATATAGGCAAGAGTTCAATGACGATATAGGGACCTGCCCGAGTGGTGGGTTTACTTCAACGACTACAGGTGCTGACGACGGAGAGGGGAGCCGGACTTGTGGTGGCTACGACCCGTCGACAACAGGGGTAGGGCTGGCGGCGGTGAGATGAAGCCGCCCGGTTGCAGCTTGCGAAAGGGCGACCCGACTGGAGCGGAATCGGGCGGCGGCTGTAGTGGAACCGGGTAGTGGCGCGACAGAGCTGCTTGGTCGGGGACGACAACGACGGGAGAGGGGGGTGTAGATTAGGGTTAGGGTACGAAACTTCGGTTTAGGATCGTGGCTCTTATACCATGTTGGAAAAAATAGAAGAGTTGTTTATTCCTAGGAACCCTAGGCTCTCTTATATAGAGGAGATACCAATGGTTAAATTACATAATATGTATATAAAGAAATAAAATAAAGAAAAGGTACATAGAGAACATAGAAATATCTCTACTGAGAAGCTAGAGAAACGCCTAGCAAAATAGGAATCTATCACTTTTTCAATGGGTGACTGGCTAGTATTGCTTAAATCAGTTTTAGCGGCAATTCCCATATATTTTTCTCTTCCATGCAAATACCAGTTGACATTCATTAACACTTGTAGAGTCTGATGGTCCTTTTGGGCTGGTTCGAAGTAGGGTACCCATTACTTTGCACCGATAGCGCACGACATGATTCCTTTTCCTAAAGTTCATGGTGGCCTTCGGATCAAAAGGATCAAGAAGTTAAATGAGGCACTGATTGCTAAATGGATTATACGTATTTGGGACGTCAAAGATGATTTGGTGTGCAGTTTGCTGCGCAAACTCTATGTCATGGACTTAACTTTGACTGGAGAGGGGCCTCGTGTTGAAAATGGATTTCTCTAAGGCCTATGGCTACGTGGACCAGCGATTCCTTTGGGCGTCTTTGGAGAGGAGAAGGTTCCCGGACTTGTGGATTGCCTAGATAAAGAGGTGCATTTCGACGATGTCGTATGCCGTACCGGTGATTGTCAACTGGAGGGGGGGGTGTTTCCAGCCCCAACATGGGGTACGACATGGCTGTCCCTTGGCGTCTCTTCTTTGTGATTGCAACTGATGTGTTGACGAATATGATGAAGTTGGTTGTTGATTGTGGTCTTTCCAAAGGGTACCTCAAACATGATATTTCAATGCCCATCCTTTAGTATCTAGATAACACGATGGTTTTACTTGATTGTGATTTGGAGCATGTGCGCCACACATCTCATATTATGGATATCTTTGGTGATATCTTGGGACTTCTGCTAAATAGAGAGAAATCTTCTGAGCTTGTGGGAGATTGAGGAGACTTCCAAGATCTTGCACTATTTGATTGGTTCTTTGCCTGTTGTATACCTTGTTGGCCTCCTACTAGTAGCGGATCGTCCATGGTTGGTTGATTGGAGGATGGTCCTCGATAGGTTAGAGAATAAATTGGCTGGTTGGAAGGCGAAAATGTTATCTAGAGGAGGGAAGTTGATTCTCCTCAAGCATGTCTTCTCTGCCATATCTATTTTTTCTACTCTACTAGATTGCTTCCTGTTGGCGTGTCGGGAAGGATTAATAAGTTGATGAGGCAGTTCTTCTGGGCGGATGGAAAACATGAGAGGAAGGGGATTCATCTTGTCGAGTGAGAGGTGGTGATGCTTTTGAAGGAGGGGGGCCTTGGTATCTTGAAGATTGAGAATACGAACAAGGCCTTCCCAACTAAGTAGGTGCTAGAGCTGTGAGGCAAAAGGATGATTTGGTGTGCAGACTGTTGTGGAAAATTTAAGACATCCGTGGATCTCTTACAGTGTCTCCTATTTGTCACCCATCGTCACTTTGGCTGGGGATTAGTCATGTGATCCCACAATCAGAGGAGGTGCTATGTCTGGTTGTGGGCAATAGACTCTTTTCATTTTTGATTGGATAATTGGACGGGGTTGGGGTGTTAGGGGGTGAGATATCCCCAGCTCTTTGCTCTTTAGATTAATCAGATTGCCCTTTTGTGCGACAATTGGAGGGCGGGTTCTTGGAGCCCTTGCTTTAATGGGTCATTCTCCGATCAACATTTGAATGATTTTATTGCCTTGCTCGATGACTTGGCGAAGTTTGAGGGTTTGACTGATGTAAGGGATCATTTCATTTAGAATAACGGTCATCGTTTAAAAAGGCTTACCAATTCTTCTCCCGTGGTCAGACACCAGCCCAGGATTACCTCACTCGCGACTGTAGAATCATGTGGAGCTGCAAAATTCCGTAGAGGATCAAGGTTTCTCTCTGGCTTTTAAACATGGACGTCTATTTACCAAGATGCGTAGATATAAGCTGCTACCTACCGAGGATACAATATGTGATAGATGCGGGGATCAACATGAAGACATAGATAATTTATTTTTCTCTTGCAGAACGCCAATATCTGTGTGGGAATGAGCCATCATTCATTGGCTTAAGACATGTGGTAACTATACATTCCAGAGTTCCATCAGATTGGTTTGCGGAAACTCGTAGGAGGATGCATCTCTGGCTTTCACCCTGCTCTAGACTTTTTGGCATGTGAGGAATGACCTGATTTTTAGGGGCCAACGATTCTTTCTTGAGAATGTACTAGCTCACTTCCTTTTCCTTGCTTCAACATGGACCTCTGTATAATTGGTCAAGTTTTTTTATTAATGCAAGTTTTGTGGTGAGTCCCATCTTGGTATTTCACCCTCTTCTTCTTCTTCAAAAAATAAGTTTGGATGTTGAGTTGTCAGCGACTCCTTCACCCTCTATTCTTTTGAAAGGTTTTTCCTTGGAACTTCCATGTTAAGAGGAATGCTGAAACCACACTTGGGGCTCGTTTGGAAAGAGGGGTAACCCCGGGTTCTAATATTATTGGGATGTAACAAAGATAAGAAAGGAGATCCCCGATCTTGCTTGAGATATAATGGTAAGTATATCTCTTACATTGAAAGTGAATAAGGGAATGAACTTCAGTGTTGACAAGGCATGGCAACTTTGATACAAAAATCCTCAAATCAAAGTAATATATATATATATATATATATATATATATATATATATATAAGGATGGGGAGCTTGCACCAAGGTGCATGTAACTTTACATGCACCGGTACTTATATCTTCCACATTTTTTTACTTTTTTGAAAAATACCACCGTGTATATTCCTCCATATATCCCTCCAATATGTCATTCGAATTTCGTCAGAAACAGAGACTCCTATGACCTCCATCCAGAACAGGTAATTTTAACGGTCTTAGAATTGCTGTAATCGACCTATTGTGGATGGAGGTCACAAGAATCTCTGTTTCTAACGAAATTCGAATGACATATTGGAGGGATATATGGATGAATATACACGGTGGTATTTTTCAAAAAAGTAAAAAATGTGGAAGATATAAGCGCCGGTGCATGTAAAGTTACATGCACCTTGGTGCAAGCTCCCCATCCTCTCTCTCTCTATATATATATGCAAATATCTTATTTCAGATAATCCTCATTAAGCCCACCTAATACTATACTCAATAATAACCAGTAAAATATTATGAATTGGATTCATGATCAAAATGTTGTTCTTGTAGTTATGTGCAAGTTTCCTCGTAATACTGAGGAATGACAATTAAGTAGACAATAGGACAACAACCTAGGGTTTGTGTGTCTCTATAGTCTTGATCTCTCGTCGAATGTGCTTTGTAAGTATCATGTCGATCTTGTCCCACTGTAACGCTCTTCACAATCTCTGGATATCACGGTAATGTATTGTAAACTTTTTTAATGAAAATCTTTGGCGGTGATCTCCAAATTGGGGGTTCACCCTTTTTAGACTAAAAAAAGTATCATGTCGATGATGATCGTATTTGTGAAATAATCCTGATAAAATCTAAGAAGATGTTTTGACATACATATGTGCTCTCGACATTTAATCATGAACGACATAGTTCACTGCATTATGCCGAATGGTGGCTCGATAAGAGATGTACTCAAAATGTTTGAGTACCTGCCTGAACCAAAGTTTTTGAGTTAAGATGGATGTAGATATGATGAGTGTCATCATTCTACTATCTATACTCCAGTCTTTCATGAAGCTTCATAATATTCATATTGTACGAATTAAATGAAAAATATATAAGTGTTGAAATGCTCTTGTATTGAAATCTTATGAGTTCAATATAAGAGTTCCTTTGTCTTAAGCAATGATTGTTTATATATGAAGGTAGCGCCAGGGTTGTAAAAGTCGCATGACTGGTCCGACTAGCAGGTCCGACTAGTCTACTCAGTAGGGTGGCCGGCCGAGTACCAACTAATTCTTACTAGGTACACTAGTCGATCAATTTTTTGCTCAGAGACACCATATTCCTATATGTTTTGCTTTTTCTTATAAGCAAACTTGTTATAATATGCTCAGTGTTTTATTTAAATTCAATTACTTTTTTTATTTTATTATGATAGTATGAGAATGTACAAAATCTATGTAAATATATGTATAAAAATGAGTTATATATTTTAGATAATCATAAAATTCAAAGCTGATTAAAGTCCGATTAAATCCGATTAGTCGTCCGACTGCCGATTAATACTTAGTCAGTGACCCAACCGACCGAGTACCGATCACCGATTTTTGCAACCTTGGGTAGCACAATGGAAGCATGGGCTTGACCCAAATAAGAAGGAAAATCAAATAGTTGACTGTAGTTTTATGGTTTCC
The DNA here is from genome assembly GCA_037367405.1 of Ottelia alismoides. NCBI lineage: Eukaryota > Viridiplantae > Streptophyta > Magnoliopsida > Alismatales > Hydrocharitaceae > Ottelia > Ottelia alismoides. Next base: position 94,848 of record JAZKJV010000463.1, read on the forward strand.
ACACATATGACATCCAAAGAGCTGGATGAATGTCAATATTGCAACAGACTGATGTATAGATAGTATAATTATCTCAACTATCTAAGATCCTTAGAAAAGGATCCGGATAGTGCATTGGAATATTATACATCTATATATAATCATTGAAATTGGCTTACTTATTAGATAATAATTGTATCTCGCTATTCTAATAACACTTGCAATTGGTTACATATGTTTTAGAAGATTAGAAATTTGACCTTAAGGTTTAATAGTCATCCACATTGATATTGATGCAATTGTTGCAACAATCTCTATTGGATTGATAGACCTCATAATTTCAGTGGGAGAGCCCTTAGTCTTAGAGAATGTCTCTATGCCTTAGATATTAGAATACACTCATTGTTTATTTCTAAATGTTGGAAATAAACATGAATTTTGGAATAAACCTATCGTAAAGAGCTATGGTGGAAATATTTCAGAAAATAATCTGACATCTATAGGACTCTACTAAATTAGAAAATTAATGAATGGTTCATTAACATTTCTAATAATGAAAATTTAACCTTGAAAGATCAATAGGAGGATGAAGATCATTTGACAATGATCTGGCATCAAACCTTGGACATATGTATATTGATTAGATGAATAGACTAGTATGAGATGAAGCTTTAGAATGTTTGAAATTTCAAATCTTACATACTTGTGAATATTGTATTCAAAGAAAAATGTCTAATGCACCCTTCTCTAGGAATGGTGTAAGATATCAAGGTATTCAAGATCTCATACATATTGATGTATGTGGATCATCTATATCATAATAAACATTGATGATATGTGATATCAATTGATGATTTTTGTGATATGAGATCTCTTCCCTTCACCTTAGAAACCTTTGAAATGTTCAAAGATTTCACTTCTTGGTTTAGAACCAAAAAATTTGAAGGAAGATGAAATGAATTTGATCTAATCAAGATAGCAAGTACCTATTAGATGAATTCAAGGAGTACCTTATGGAGAAAGGAATATCATTCCTATCTCGCTTCTCCTGATACACCTAAACTCAATAGAGTTGTAGGGAGATGCAATTGAATCATGTGTGACATGATTTGATCAATGATGAGTCTCAGCATAATTTCCTCTTAGTTTCCAAGGTATATATGCAGTAGAAACTACAATATATATCTTGAATAAGGTTCCATGCAAGTTAGCTGGAATCTAACATCAAAGAGTGCTATTTCATTAGGAATATAAATGATGGTATTGGATACCTACTGTATGACCTTGAGATTCTTAAACGATTTTATCTTTAAGGATATGATTCTTAGAGGATGACTTTCTTGAGAATCAAGATGAAAATAAAGTGAAGGAACTCATTTAACCTTGAGAAGATAATGAGACTCCTAAAATTGGAAACTAAAAGGACAAGTAAAGATGAAACACTCAATCCTCTTCAAATAAGCTTGAGGATGGATTCCATGTGTCAATTAAGTCTGACAATGATATGACTTCATATGATAAAGCTTCCAAGGATCATGACATGAAGAGATGGATGTTAACAATAAAGTCTAAAGTAAACTTCATATCAAGGTTTTAAAAATCGGACTGGACATTGAACCGGGTAGTCTTCGGTTTGGTCCAACCGTTGGTCCGAACCGGTTGGAACGGTGATGACGTTAGCATGATGTCATCATTCTTATCGACTCGGGAAAAACCGAACCAGGCTTAATTTACTGGTCAGACCGGTCGAATCGGTTTTTTGATCCAATAAAATCGGATATATATATATATGTATATGTAAGTATGTATTTATATATCGATGAAATAATCGTTAGAAATTTCAAATCTTTAAATATAATAACATGATTGTCTATTTCGACTGAAACTTTACAAAATTAGTCGTATTTTCTAGAATTATATATGAATATAATATTGTAATCATTTATTTATAGTTGTTTCAAGAAAATTCCCATAAGAAAGTATTGACATAACGTATATTCCAAAAAAGAGAGAGACATACCTTATATCGCAGAAGTTGAGAAGAGCATATATGATAAAAAACCTATTATTTTGTTATTTAAATCTTTATTTTTTGAAAATTACCAAACCATCAAAATTGGGTCAATCCGGGTCAACCGGGTCCGACCACTGGCTGGACCTGATTTTTAATTTTTTAATTTTTTTTGAAATTAATTACAAAGAACCAGCCAAACCGACCAGGTCGGGGCCGGTTCTCGGTCCAACCGATCCGACCGGTCGGTCCGATTTTTTAAACCTGGCTTCATATACAAATGTTGTTTGTGGACCCTCGAGGATTCACTTATACGGGTAAGATCCATTTGGTGTAAATGGATCTTCAAGAAAAAAAGAATAACCTGATGAGAAGGTAGAGACCTTCAAAGCACAGTTCGTATCCTCAAGATACACACAGAAAGAAGACATCACTTGCGATGAGACTTGCTTTCTAGTGACCATGCTTAAACTCATCAGAATATTGCTAACTGTAGATACACAACTTGACTATAACATCTTCAAGTTCAAGATGGAAGTCAAGATTGCATTCCTCTATGAATTCCTCATCGAGGATATTCATATGAAGTAGCCCCATGGCTTCATGGACGAGGAATGTAAGGTGTACAAGCTTAAGAAATTCCATCTATGGACTCAAATAAGCTTTTTGTAGTTGGAACATTAGACTTGATGAAATTATAAATGTTATGATTTCAGATAGAATCTTGATGACCGTGTGAAGCTTAGTGGAAGTGCTATTGTGTTCATCGTGCTAAATATAGATGATATCCTAATAATTTGGAATGGTATAATGATGCTAATAAGTGTTTTATAGTATGGCTATTCCATACCTTGAGATATGATCTCAAGGATACCTCTGGCTCTTAATATCTTAGTTCTAAAAATGTTCAGAGTCAAAGAAAAGAAGATAATGGGACTGTCACATTAGTGGTACACCTTGGTCATGTTCCATTTGGGAAAATCCCAAGTAAGGCTTCCATCCCTTAAGACATGGTACTGGCATATCTAAAGGAATAGTACCTTAAAGAGTTGAGGATGTGAATACCAAAGTTACATGCCCTATTGCATCAACTTTTGGAAGCTCAGTGTATGCTAGATGTGTACAAAAATCAGATGTCTGCCATGCAGTAGGAGTAGTAAACTATTACTAATCCTACTATGGAGATAAAACACTTGATTGCAGTAATAAAAATACCTTCAAAGATGACAAGACTTTAGGGATAGTATTCTCTAAATCTTATCTTCAAGAACTTAAAACTTTTAGATAGTGATCTAAAAGGTCTTAACTGCAGATGTCTTATAAGACATAAGACTAGGTCTTATTCTTAGGAGATAGAGATCTCTAAGGCATTCTGATAAGGATGATAGACATTACATACTGGTTATAATGATTATTGAGTTGAAATGTCAAAGACACTGTAACTGCTTTAACAAGATTGAGTATTGGTTGCATGAGATACAACATTCGTATTGGATGCGAGCACTGTTACTAGGGGATATGCAAATATCGTAAAAGGACTTGGCATAATTTCTCGTGGACAGAGTGACTGATCTGCTTACCTAGCTATTTTTCTAAATAGCTATGATTGTCACATGAGTGTGTGTTTAAAAATTATCCCATTAATGGCTCTTTGGGTTAGTAGGAGAATGTTGGACATGCGAGCTCACGACGAGCCATTATACAATAAATGTTATTGCAAATATCATTCCCTGATCTGAAATGAAGAATAACTAATTTGCATAATAGGTCCCTTAATACAATTAGGGTTATGTACCATGGCCATCTTGATGATCATACAACTGTTAATTCAATTGTTGAATCATAAATGCTGGTGCTTGGATGAATATCTAAAGAGTTAGATTGAGGATTCATCAAGTATCGTCAGATGATTATTAAGAGATGATCTCCGACATGAGTAGGAGATGTCAATCCTTTCTCGTTTGGCTGATATCTGACCGACCTCTTGATGTAGCTCCTCTGCATAGGAATAGAGATTCAGATGTGTTAAGTTAGTTTAAAGAGTTGACTTAACGAGATCGAGATAACCAAAGACCTATGTCGTATGCTGTCACGATATAGGCACGTATCCTATAACTGCAGACAGATGTGTTACTATATGTCTGAGTATGTATATTTGGCAGATCGATAGGTTGATGGCCTAATCAAGGTCTATACACCGGCGCGTTGGTATGCATACAAGAGCATATGAGTAATACGATCTCTTAAAGAGATCATACATGTTCATTTACTGAACTGGAAGACATGAGCTCACTCATGAGATATTGGGAATCAAATTCCGTGCACGGTCGTCTCACTTTGTAAGCTTGACTAAATTTGTAGGTTTGATATATGCTTTTAGAAAGTATATGATCAATACCTAGGTATGATATATGCTTTTGGAAAGTATACGATTGATACCAACCCCCAATGATCAAATGAGAAACTTAATGATAGAACCCTGAAGAAGACAGTATAAATAGATCTAAAACTTCAGGTTTATTCTAGGTCTTCCAGTATGCAGGATGTACATATATTAGAAATACCTGAGGGTGATGTGATCATAAATGATTGTATAACCATGACGCTTCCATTCTGAGGGAGTGATGAAACATGTCTGGATTTTAGTGACTCCTCTCATAGAGAAGTGATCTGATCTTAGTCTAAATGTTGGACCTTGGTCTGAATGTGATTCATATACAATGAGAAGATTAGATCTACGACTTTGATTTAATCAAACATCTATGGGTGGTTCTCGAGATCTGGATTTGAGATATGATATCAATATCCAAGTCACTATACTTGGAATATATAATCGCTCTGTCCTTATCTCCAAGTAACCACGGAGAAAGCACATTGTTCTTGAAAGAGTTCAAGAATAATTCCACTGTTGAATTATTTATCTGAGCATTGAGATACTGATGATTAAATGTGATTTAATTATCATGAATAATATGAATTTGATTCATATTATTTGGCCATAAAAAAGGAGAGTTATCTAAGATGATTAAATGTAATTTAATTATCAAAGATGTGAATAATGTGAATATGATTCATGTTATTTGGGCACATAAAAGTAGAGATCCTAGATGATTAAATATGATTTAATTATCAAGCATATGATTAATGTGGATATCACTATCCATAATATTCGTGGATATTATAAATATGTTTTATAATATGATAGGGAGATTTAAATGTAAATAGAATTCACAAATTATATGATGTTGTGAATGAGATTCACAATAAACAATTAATTGTATATCTAATTTACATATTATGTTGGATATATAAATATGATTAATATTTGTCAATGGCATGATTGAAGTTTTTACAAATTAATCTAGAAATATATTTGTGAAGATAAATGCTATAATTGTTATTGCATATCAATTTATATTTATAGATAAAAAAGTAGACTTTATCTCTTTTTTGGTGGCTGTCCACCTTGACTTGTTCAAGGGGGGACGACCACCCTATATTTTGTAAAGAGTCTTAGTCTTCTATATTATCTATGAAGGATATGGGAGGATCCTCAAGCGCATCACGGAAGCGTGTGGATCGGCATCGAATGCGATCGGGAGCGACTAGTCAGTAGTCACACTAGTTGCTCGATGCATCGGAATTTAAAAATTTAATGTGATGAAACCACATGATCCAAGAACATTTCTCGGATCGTTTCATCTAAACCACAATAGGTATAAGGTTTACCTCTTGAAACGTGGTGGCGATCGAGTCTCTAAACGAAGAGACCTCCTGTCTCAAATCCAATCCAACGGAGGAAACGCTTGCGAGCGCGTTGATGAGACGCGTCCTTCTCGCAATCCATGTTGATGATCCAAGCGACGAATCTCCTGATCTCGTCACACAAGATCCTACGTCTTCTTCACGAGCGAGGCGCATCGAAGGAGACGGAGATCCACAAGCAAGTACTTCGGCAGCATAACGATGATGCTATGGCGATGTTGACTCTCTCAATGGCTCCAATGTGGACGACCGTAAGAGAGAGGGAGAGAACCTCGGCGTGTAAAGAGAGAGGAAGAGAGCATTAGTTTACGTTATAATCGTGTGCCTCGAAGAGCAAGGGGTGCCTCTTCTTATATAGGGTTTTGGGAGTCCATAGATCTCAATCCAAGGACAACACACAATGAATGATTGAGATTGATTTGTGCTTCTTTCAATGGCTAAGATGTTGTTGTAAAAATACAACAACAATTGATTTAATTTGAATTAATTTATATTGATAAATCAACATAATTAATCCGAATTTAAATCACTTTGACTGGTCTTAGAGATAATGAGGAGATAAACCTGATCCCCTAAAAAAGGAGGACGGCTACCAATCTTCTCATGAGATCTCATTATCTCACGAGATCTCATTATCTCATGATATCTCCAAGATTTACAACAACAATTGTTTTAATTGTAAATATTTTTCACAAAAATAATTCACAATTATCTTGTGAAAAACTTCAATCAAGCCATTGAAATTATGTGAATCTCATTCACAACCCAAAACAAAATGTAATTATATTTTCAATTAATCATTAAATGTGAATCCAATTCACATTAACAATTTATCAACAAATATAAATCATAATATGATCTCTCTAATATATTATAAATCATATTTATAATATATCTGATTAATATGGATAGTGCTATCCACATTATTCTTATCCATGATAATTAAATCACATTTAATCATCTTGGATCTCTTTTTCTCATGTGCGCAAATAACATGAATCACATTCACATTATTTAGACCTTTGATAATTAAATCACATTTAATTATCTCAGATAACTCTCCTTATAATATGAATTAATTTCATATTATTTACGATAATTAAATCACATTTAATTATCAATTTTCTCAATACTCGGATACACATATCAACAATGAAATTATCCATGAACCCTTTCAAGGATAATGCGCGTTCTTCGCGGATACTTGGAGATAAGGATAGGGTGATTGTATTGTTCCACGTATAGTGACTTCGATATTGAGATCATATATCAAAATCCAGATCTTGCGTACCTCCCATAGATGCTTGATTAAATCAAGACTGTAAATCTAATCTTCTCATTACATTTGAATCACATTCAGATCAATGTCCAATATTTGGACTAAGATCAGATTACTTCTATATGAGAAGAGTCACTAAAATCCAGATATGTTTCATCACTCCCTCAGAATAGAAGCGTCATGGTTATACAATCGTTTATGATCACATCACCCTCAGACATTCCTAATACCTGTATATCCTGCATACTGGCAGACCCAGAATAAACCCGAAGTATAAGATCAATTTTACACTGTCTACTTCAGAGTTTTATCATCAAGTTTCTCATTCGATCATTAGGAGTCGGTATCGATCATATGCTTTCCAAAAGTATATATCATACCCAGGTGTTGATCATATACTTTTCCAAAAACATATTTCAAACCTACAAATTCAGTCAAGCTTCCAAAGCGAGACGACCGTGCATGGAATTTGATTCTTCCCAATATCTCATGAGTGAGCTCATGTCTTCCGGTTCAGTAATGAACCTGTATGATCCCTTTGAAAGATCGTATTACTCATATGCCCTTATATGCACACCAGCGCGCCGTTGTATAGACCTTGATTAGGTCATCAACCTATTGATCTGCCAAATGTACATACTCAGACATATAGTAGCACATCTGTCTTCGGTCAGAGGATGCGTGCCTATATCGTGACAACGTACGACATAGGACTTTGGTTATCTCGATCTCGTTAAGTCAACTCTTTGACCTAACTTATCTGACACCTCTGAATCTCTATTCCTATGCAGAGGACCTGCATCAAGAGGTCGGTCAGATATCAACCAAGTGAGAAAGGATTGCCATCTCCTACCCAGGCTGGAGATCATCTCTTAACAATCATTTGACGGTACTTGATGAGTCATCAATCTAACTCTTTAGATATTCATCCAAGCACCAGCCTCTATGATTCAATAATTGAATCAACAATTGTATGATCATTAAGATGGTCATTGTACATATATCCTAATTGTACTAAGGGACCTATTATGCGAATTAGTTATTCTTCATTTCAGATCAGGGAATGATATTTGCAATAACATTTATTGCATAATGGCTCGTCGTGGGCTCGCATGTCCAACAATCTGTGTATATTGATTAAATTTAAAATGAATTAATTATTATCTTGAAAAAGGATATAATTAATTTGTTTTAAACTAATTAGTTGCAAATTTTTAGCAACAAATCACGTCCATTGATTAATAACCTCTTAATCTAAACCATTGGATTAAGAGGGCACATAGATTGAGATCCATATACATCCAACTAGTATAAAAGGAGGAAGGGTAGTCCTTGCCTTTTAGATGACTCACACATAATTCCAAGAGGAATTAGACTCTCTCTATCTCTCTCTCTACACACGCCTCCTGTCTCCCTCCTTGGAGTGGCCGTCCACCCTAAACTCTAGAGAAGGTCATAGTCATCTCGATGTCGTTGTGCTGCCAGATTGACTACTCGTGGATCTCCATCTTCTTCGGTGCGCTTGACTTGTGAAGAAGACGTCGGATCTCGTGAGACGCAATCAAGAGATTCACCACTTGGATCATCAACATGGATTGCGAGGAGCACGCGTTTCGTTAAAGCGCTCGCAATCGTCTCTTCCGTTGGATCGGACTTGAAACAAGATGCCTCTTCGTTTAGAGACTCAATTGCAACCACCCTTCAAGAGGTAAACCTAATACTTGTTTGTGGTTTAGATGAAATGATCTGAGAAGTGTTCTTGGATCATGTGGTTTCATCTTTCAAAATTTTTTAAATTCCGCTGACCCGAGCGACTAGTATGACTAGTTGCTCCCGATCACATATGATGCGATCTCCACGCTTTCGTGATGCGATTAATGATTTTCCCATATCCTTCAAGCGTATCCATGGACGACAGAAATCTATCTAGCTTGAAATGGACAAAGAGCTTCTTTACGTGAACTGGTGGTTCGAGGCATCCATCACCTCTATTCAAAGTTTGTTAATCAAAGTTCAGAAGTTCTTCGAGCATGCATCCCATCCCCATCTAATAATTCACGTGGTCTAACACAAATAAAGTACTTTCAAAATCGCCGCCCACCTTACATAGCCAAGAGAGAAAAAAGAGACGAGTTTCCGATGGTTCCAACTAAAAACTCCTCATGCTTATCAGCTCTCATTGCCCCATGTACTGGCAAGTCCAATGTTGCTCTGTTGCTCTATATACTGACGAGTTCACCATATGTCACCCGTCTAACTGTCGTTAAAGCACTACCGTTAGGACCCTCTTCCCTTTCAGCATTGCATCCTTCTACTCAAGCAACATGCTCCTTGATCTTCTTATTGCATCATCTGCTTCTAGTCTGGAAGTTTAGGTCCCTTAACACTTGTCTAAGTCCCTCATCACAGTTCTCCAAACTAGATTCCTGTAATATTGTGATATTTACCTTCATGCACACAGTTTCTCATCCACCACTGATCTTTTGGCTTGATTCTAAAGACAACAAACATTTCAAGTGAGTCCCTTCCTTGACATAACCATATCCTTTCCCGTGTTGTAAATTCCCTAAAGAGGTATGCCACCTCTCATACAATAACTATTTCCTTTCCTGATTAAGATAATCTCTCGCCTCCACGTGGTATACAATGTGATCAATTCTATCCTTTATCAACATAATTACCATCACTGAATCGCGATCTAATGTCTTGGTTTGGACTTCCGCCGCCTAATGTCCATCATGTCCTCCCTTACAACCGTTGCTTCGTATAAAGATCCTTCGACTCCGAACTCAAGCACTGTTTAGCTTAAGTCACGAGCATAGGTGTAGGAGCTTGGAAATTTGAGCTTTGCTTATCGATCTTGCTCCTTGAGGTCATGAAACTGCTTCTTGCTTCAAATACTCCATCTTGATATCTTTGGTGGAACTAAAATCTTTGGTGGGCTCTTTCTCAAAGCATGATTCACCTTTCACGGGAAGAGATTATTGGACTTGGTTCGATGGTAGTTTTTCCATTAAGAAAGCTTACATGGTGCTCATTGAAATCATGGTGTTTGATTCAGGGGTATGCAATTCAGGCCCCAAAAGAATGTGGGGGTAGAAGATCCCAGATTGGGTTGAAGTGTTCTTATGGTTATTGAGGCGTGACAAAGTGATGACATCGTGCACATGCCATGCTAGGCTATTGAGGCATGGTAGTTCCTCTTGTACGTGCTATTCGATTGAGGTGAAAGATGAGGACCATCTTTTCTCATGATTGGCTGTTCCAAGCCGCTAATTCCTCTTGTGTGCGTTGTTCAAAATTTAACTAAGATGGAAGATGTGGACCATCTTTTCTTTGGTTGTGCAAAATCCAAAGGGTGTGGGACTTGACTTCCCGGGAGGGAATAAATGGTGCCAATGCTTCCAATTTTTGTACTAGTGTTGCAAAAGTCAGTATTCGGTAATCAGTCGGAGGGGTCATTGAATAGAGAATAATCGGTATTCGGATGACTATTCGAAATTATTCGATCTTGTATTGTTAATTATTTTTAATATAAAAAAAGAGTTTTAATACCTATATTCTTATATATTTATACATATATTATCATCAATTAACAAGAATCCAACATAAAAGTATCCATTAACAACATACATATACAGAGCTTTGACATTTTTGGTAATGTCATGACAAATGGTAACTCTTGAGAATATAAAAAATAAAAAAATCCAACATTTAACTACTAGTTGACCAAATAGTCGGCCAATCGGTCGAATAATCGGACTGACTATTCGGTTAGGTTGACTATTGGCTGACTAGAGGTTATTCAGTCGGGGACCCCCCACACCTCATAGTCGGACCAAATAGTCGGCCTAGCCGGCCGACTATTGCAACACTGTTGTGGACATCTATAGGCTTGGATTGGGGGGGGGGTCCTGAAAGGGTTAGAATGATGGCTATCATTGTGATTTAGGCTTTGTGATTGACTAGAAATGGAGTGCTTATCCTCTAGGAGAGATTTTCTGCTGAGAACGTTGTTGGACATGCTAAGATCCTAGCAAAATCCTTGTCTTTATATTATTAACGGGCTACACTGAAGTTTTTGGGCGTGCATCTTCAAGTGAACGCTCTTTTTCCTGAAAAACTCCAACTTGATCTGATAGAGGCGAAGCACGATAACACGTCACCATCAACACGTAAAGAATCGTGGCCCTAATCTTCTCATGGGAGAAGTCCAATTGTGATGGGGACATGTCATGGAGCGCCACCGTGGCCTTGGTGACTGCCTCTAGCAACGTAAATGAGTCCTTCACCATTTCACTCAATTTGTCAATCAAGGAGAGATCCTTGGTAGCATTGAGGATGTCAATGTTTGAACCCAAAATAATTAGGCCCAATAATAAAGAAGGAAGGTGTTAGGACTTCTAGCTAGGCATGTGCCCTCCAGTCCACCGAACAATAAATCAACAGTTCTATTTCCAGCGAGGGTTCCTCTTTGAGAAGCAGATTATATCACCCTTTGCAATGCTATTCTCGCTTCCTTGGAAAAAACACAGCCTTTGATGATTGTTTATTGACTTTGGACACCATAGCTTACAGTTGTGAAGCCCAACCACTGAGCTTCCTTAAATGACCACCATTGCGGAAGAGGTTACCGCTCACTCCTCGACCTCCTCCTCCGTTGGTTGACTTGAGCTGATAAAAGGTTTGGGTGGCAGAGTCTTCCCCTGTTCCTTTACCAAGTGGGATGCCTCAACTCCCATTACCATCGTCTCACCTGCCATGTCCTCAGCTTCAGTAACCTGCGAGATCAACATGCAAAATATTGCATTTCCCACGTGAAGTTCCACCATAGGTAGGAAAGGCTAGTCGGCATTCCCCTTCAACGGAATTCATATTGCGTTATTGCCCCTCGGTTGTAAGCCAAAGGAGATGACCTCTTTTACCATGGCAAAGGTCACGAGCCCCAAGGTTAAGGAAACAAGGTATCTTATCTTGAAGGGCATCCCCTCCGTTCAAAGCTTGTAAGTTTGATATTCCTCTAGAGCATCATTGTGAAGACACAGTATGCCACCAAAGGATTCCTCCAAGGCATGGAGCCTGCTGGTCGCTCCACCTCTCCGTGCGAGAGCTAAAAGCCGATCCTTTGACTAATGATCCAGTCCTCATTAAACTCCACACCAAGTGCAGGACGTAGACGTTTCAGCGTCACCTCCATGCCTCTCACCACCAGACAACCGTTCATAGAGTCCAACAATGTCTTCCACTCCTCCATCGCTGTAGTATCATCGGAGGAACTGTCTTCACATTTCATACCCTCCGGCGAGGCTAGGACTGTTTCTATGACAAAAAGGCACTAAAATGGAAGCATTTGATTGGGTTGCAACATGCATTTACTTCATAATCACTGGCCTTGCAGTGAAGATACATGGAACACGATGACCAACCTCCACCTCTACTGGAGCCTGCCTTTCTGCACACATCAACCTGTAGGCGAGCACTGCGATCTTGCTTCCACAGTCATTGTGCTTCCATTCCTCCTCGACGGGCCATGTCTTTCCAAGGCGAGCACTCAACTCTTCGCCCTTCTCTGCATCTCGCTTAGGCATTGTGTATCAAAATACCTTTGAGAGTCAGTCTCCTGATTTCCCTCTCTCTTCATCTTCCTCTGTTGTTCACTCCATCCAAGGGAAGAAAATGACAATATGAAAACCCTACTACACCAACAAAGGGTATTGATTTTGAAGGGCACTTTGTACATAGTGCACTAGAATTTGTATAGTCCTTGTACTTGGCAAGCACTAGGCATGTGATACATGATTTTTTAAAAAAGTGATTGATATAGTTTATGCACAGGTAAACCTCCCCAATTAACTAGGAAAATTACATGAACTTTGTGTCCACGATTGGATATAAGACACGAGATGGGGAAATGAGGATTTCCACGATTGGATATAAGACACGAAATGGGGAAATGAGGACTTCCATCTGGAATTTAGATGGCAATTACTAGAAGGTTGTCTTAAATACTAGGTCTCTATTGGAAATTTAGTAATGACATTATTGGAAATTTGGTAATTTGGACATGGCATTCCTTGGATGAAGCTTAGCGACTTACTGAGATACTGGTATATGAGGTGCAATGTTGCAAGTTTAGGGGTGGGAATGTTGCTGGACAGCCGATGATAATGTGTCAATATGCTTGAGCTATATTTTCTACTTTAACAGTGCTTATATTATGTTGATTATCAACTCTCTTCACTTAAGAATGTGTGGAGAGTGGGGATGCAGGTACAACAACAACAAAGCCTTTTTCCCACAATTAAGTAGGATTGGCTACATGGATTCTTCGCCTCCATTCATATCTATTTTGGGTCTATCTCGGGCTTAAATTTAAAAAACTAAGGTCCCTTCGTATAACCTCTTTCCAACACTTCTTTGGCCATCCTCGTCCTCTTAGCTGGCTCCAAGGTTGCAAAAGTCGATAGTCGGTACTCGGTCGGTAGGGTCACTGAATAAGGATTAATCGGCAGTCGGACGACTAATCGGATTTAGTCGGACTATAATTGACTTTGAAATTTATGATTATTTTAAATATATAAATCATTTTTATACATATATTTACATAGATTTTGTACATTTTTATACTAGCATAACAAAATAAAAGAAGTAATTGAATTTAGATAAAAATTAAGCATATTATAATAAGTTTGCTTATAAAAAAAACAAAACATAAAAAAATATGGTATCTACAAGCAAAAATTCGTCGACTAATGTGCTTAGTCGGAATTAGTCGGTATTCGGTCGGCTACCACATTGACTAGACTAGTCGGACCTACTAGTCGGGTCAGTTGGGCGACTTTTACAACACTGGCTGGCTCAACATCCCAACACTCGCATCTCCTAACTGGTGCATCGGCTGATCTTCTTTGCAAATGACTAAACCATCTTAAGCGATTTTCTCGCATCTTATCCTCGATCGGAGCTACACCAACTTTCTTTCTCAATGCATCATTTCGAATCCGATCTTTACATGCGTGTCCACACATCCACCTTAGCATTTTCATTTCTACTACAACCATTCTCTGCACATGTCTATGGTTCACATGTCAACATTCAGATCCATAGAGCATAACAGGTCTCACGGTTGCTTTGTAAACATTTCCTTTAATTTTTAAAGGAAATTTTTTATCACAGAGAATAAGAGAGGCTCCTCTCTACGTTAGCCAGCCTGCATTTATTCTATTAATAACATCTCCTTCAATTTCCCCATCATGTTGCAAAATAGATCCCATATATCTAAAAGAATCTCTCTTCCGAATGTTATTGTCACCAATCTTCACCTTGATTCCTTCACCATTGCTTCCATCAAATGTGCACTCCATATATTCCGTCTTAGCCTTATTTATACGAAATCCTTTAGTCTCCAATGCATGTCTCCAGACCTCAAACTTCTCATTTACTCCATCTCTAGTCTCGTCAATCAACACAATGTCATCAACAAATAACATACACCAAGGCAACTCATCCTGAATGTGACTTGTCAACTCGTCTGTAATCAAAGTAAAAAGAAATGGACTCAAAGCTGAACCTTGATGTAAACCAATGTTGATGTCAAAATAGCTAGTCTTCCCAGATGGGGTCCTTACACAAGATAAAGCCTTATCATACATATCCTTTATGAGGTTAGTGTATAGGACATGTACTTGTCTCTTCTCTTAAACTCTCCACAATATCTCTCGTGGTACAGAATCATAAGCCTTCTCCAAATCAATAAAGATCATAACGCGATTCTTCCTTTTAGCTCTATAAATCTCCATTGTTCTCCTCATCAAATGGATGGCTTCAATAGTTGAGCGACTTGGCATGAATCTGAATTGATTTTCTTTTACTTAGTAAACTTGCCTTAACTTTCTTTCGATCACACGTTCCCAAATTTTCATAGTGTGACTCATCAGCTTGATACCTCTGTAATTTGAAAAAATTTGAATGTCTCCTTCATTCTTATAAAGAGGCATCACGATACTCCTCCAATCTTCAGGCATTTTCTTGCTTCGTCAAGTAACATTGAATAGATTCGTAAGCCAAGTCAAACCGCGCTCACCTAAAACTCTCCATACTTCTACATGGATGTCATCCGATCCTATCCTACACCTGTCCCAAGTCTCATAACCTTCAAAGACTCCTCTACTTTCTTTGTATTCGTCTATAGCTTGCACGATTCAAGTAACTTTCACTACTAGCTAGATCTCCCAAAGTGATCTCTCTATTTCCTTCCCCAATGGAAAGTTTATGGAAGTACTGCTCCCATCTAGTCTCTATATCCTTCTGAGTAACAAAAACGTGACCTTCCTCATCCTTAATGCATCTCACTTGAGAAAGGTCTTTGGTCTTCCTTTCTCTTACTGTGACCAACCTGAATATATCCTTCTGGCCCTCCTTAGAGTCGAGATTTTTATATAAAAAATCGTAAG
Organism: Ottelia alismoides; assembly: GCA_037367405.1. Classification (NCBI taxonomy): domain Eukaryota; kingdom Viridiplantae; phylum Streptophyta; class Magnoliopsida; order Alismatales; family Hydrocharitaceae; genus Ottelia; species Ottelia alismoides. The sequence goes on from JAZKJV010000463.1 coordinate 110,335, forward strand.
CTTTTGACTTAGATTCGTTTACAACTTTCTTTGCTTCCTTCTTCGCTATTTTGTAGTTTGTGACAGTTTCCTCTGTTTTATCCTTAGACATAGCTTTAAAGCATGCTCTTTTAAATTTTATCTTCTCTTGCACCCCTTCACTCCACCATCAGCCCTCCTTGACCTGAAGCTCCTCCCTTTGACTCGTCTACCATCTCTTTGGTTACTTTCAGATACAAGATGCTACTGCCTCCCACATCTCGTTTGCACTTCCGCTACAATCCCAAGATAAGTCTTCTAAACCCTTCTCCCCGAAGCTCCATTGCTTCAGTGGAAGATTCCAACATCTAGTTCTAGTGATCTTAGGAACCCTCCTTTTCTTTACCAGCCCTTTTATTTGCACATCCAAGACTAACAAGTGATGTTGGGTTGTCAAACTCTCTCCTGAGATTACTTTGCAGTCTTTACAACACAACCGATCTCTTCTCCTCAACGCAAAATAATCCATATATGTTCTAGTTGGGCCACTCTTATAAGTAACTAAATGCTCGCTACTCTTCTTGAAGAGAGCGTTTGCTGTGAAAATATCGTATGTTGGTACGAAATCCAGAATGACTTTTCCCTCTTCATTTCTATCCCCAAAACCATGTCCTCAAGTACCAATTTTAGCAAAATAATCCGATCCCCGAATCTTTGCACCTCAACCACACAATCCTTCAAATCCTTATGGACAACAACTTCAACATCGTTTCTGTCCTTATCTTTACCTGAATACCAAAGTTTAAAGCATGTCTTCTTGATCTCCCTTGCTTTCTCTCCAACCCATTTAGTCTCTTGAAGACATAGTATATGAATCTTCCTTCTTTCCATCGTATCCACTATCTCCATCAATTTATCAGAACTTAAATCCATGTTGAAAAGATCCGACTGTCATGTGGCAACTTCTTAAATAGTATTTTTTTTAAAAAAATATTATTTAGGAAGTTGTCTCCGAGTATTTTACGATACCTAACGCAACCCTCCTCATTTACTCGGGCTTGGGATCAGAAATGGCTGAGTAGGTAAGAAGTAATATAAAACTTTTTTTAAATAACTCGAAAATTTACATAAATTTTTTTTTAAATCGAAAATTACATACAATACTAAAAGCGTCTTCAGTGCAAGGGGTTGATTTGTTTTGCTTTTTGTGTACAGAAGAGATATCGATGTAGGCCTAAAGTCACATGCGTAGATATGAAAAAAATAGGGCAGACATGAAAAAAACACTGAGAAATTTTTTTGTCATGCTTGAGCTCTTGGTGGATATCAATTGAATAATGCGAAAGATGTGTATTCTGGAACATTTACTTCACAGTATTGGGGGTTTTCTCTTCTTTTCTTTGTTTCTTTATTTGCATATTACACATATGTGATGATACTGATATTAGTTACTTGAGTGCATGTTGGAGAATATTGTTCATTCAATGAGAAATATTTTTTTTGATATCGAAGCTAACTCGCATAATTTTATTCAATTATTATGAGCCTTTTGTACCCACTTCAATGGTCTGGTGGTAGTGCAGTGTGCCTGCCATCCAAAAGATTAGAATTCAAATCCCTCCTCATGGGGTTGCATTAGGTAGCCGAAAACCAACGTAAAAAATAATCGGATCTTTCAACATAGATTTGAGCAAGAATCCATGTAGCCGGTCCTATTTAAAGTGGGAGAAAGCTTCGCCAGTTTTATTTCGAGGCTCGTTGTTATCATAAGACCATTTCAAGGTGCCAATGCTACTACCCGAGGCAAGGTGCATCCTCCATTATTGATTGTTCATGTTTTTGTTTGTTCTCTTTCTTTCATCAAATACTATTTACTATTGCATTATAATAGTACATTGATTATACTGTATGACCAATCCATTTTTTGAAATGAAAGAGTATTAGAGCACAGTAGTTTTTAGCCTTGAAAAAGAGTTAAGTTTATGGATTTCCCTGCTAATTGGATTGTATGTGTTGAGATATTGGTTATCTTTCATGTCTTTTTGTATTATTTATTTCATCTATCTTCTCTATGTAATTTGCCCAACAGGTTGCTCTCCTATATAAGAGAACCCTAGGGCTTCATGAATAATGCAATTCATTCTTTCATTCCAGATGGTATTAGAGCGACGATCCTAGATCGGAATTCTCATACCCTGGACACTAACCCCCACCATCGTCCTCTTCACACGTCGCCAACGCTGCCTTCTCTGCACACCGCCATCACCGGAGGACTGAGCGGCCCTCCAGGCCCCCGCCCAGTCCCTCGCAGCGCTCTTCAGGCCATCGTAGAGTCCTTGCGGGGCCCTCTGTCCACCGCCCATGCCAGTGTAGAACCCTCCTAGTCACTGCCCAAGCCACTGTGGGCTGCTGTGGGCACCACCAACCCGCTGCCAGATCGTTGCGGGTCGTAGCGGGCCTCCCTGGCTTCTGCCAGGACCTAGCGGGGCCGCCTAAGGCAACACTCAATGTTATCACACCTTGGTGCACCATCTAGAGGCTCTTTTTCGATTTGATTTTGATTGGAAAAGGTGATTTCCGACCTATAAATCATCTTTTCCGGTCTTAACGTGGTTCAAGAATTGATGAGGATGGTTGTATGAGTCTACACCTACAACCAATCCTCCATATGATTGTGTAGGCTCGCTCAAATTAATCTACTTCCTCAGTCGAGTTCTGTTTTCGGCTGTTTCTATTATGTCAGAAAACAAGGATTATATCTTTTCTTCATGTAGTGCCTTTAAGGGCCCGACTCCTGTAGTGAAGATGGACGAGACCAACTGAGTTGTGGTACATGCAGTTTCTGACCCTTATGCAGTGCATCAATAAGGAGCACATTCTGATGAAGTCAGAGCCGATGCACAAGACTGGGGAAAATGCTTCGTGGAAGCAAGATGACATGTATGCACGTATTTGGCTCTCTGAGATCCTCACCACAGAGATATCCAATGATATTGTTAACCAGCATACCGCCAAGGCGATGCAGGATATCCTGGCATCCACTTATGCCCAAGCGAAGAACGAGGCCAAAATTCTTTAGCTTCAGTTTGACATATTCAGGGTAAAGCAGAATGACTGTCCACTGCACATGTTCTACTCTAGCTTCGGGGCATCTTTGAGAAACTTCACAACTTCATGCCGATCACGACCACCGCAGAGTAGCAAATGACATACATGAACTCCACGATGGTTGGAGTTTTCTTGGTTGCGCTTGACCAGAGTATGATGCAGCACGAGCACAACTCCTTACTGGGGCGACCATACCTCCCATGAAGGAGGTTTACAATCGTCTCAGTAGGCTTCTTATTCCACATGCTGCCACCACACAACCATCCTCTACGATGGTTGCTTCTCGCGGCAGAGGATGTTCTACTCAGTTCAGAGGGTGTAGTCCCCGTGGTAGAAGTGGTGGATGTCAACATGGTCCTTGCACCTACTGCCGTCGTCCCTGACAGAGAACACATGCTATCAGAAGTATGGATACCCCGTATCTACTCACGTGACGGAGCAAATTGAACCTTCAGACGCTACAACTCCTCAGGCAGATCCACGCCTTGATGACATTATCTCGTGTATTCGGGAAATCATGACTCTAGTGGCTGGCACTACCGCTACATGATCTACAGGTACTACAGCCGCAGCTAGAGACTCTTCGAGCTCCTCGGGTATCATATACACTTTTACTGGTAGTAGCAGTGCATATATGACAGTGGATCATGGACTCTGGTGCATCCCACCATCTATGTGGAGACATGTTCTAGTTCATGTCTTACAGGATTATACCTCATGGTAAATAGGTTGCTAATGCTAATGGGGTCCACTTACCCATCATTGGATAGGGGGAGGTGCATTTGATGCCATCCATATGCTTGCAGTATGTTTTATATGCCCCTGATTTTTAGATGTATTTACTTTATATTAGTCAGATTACTAAGGATTTGTATTATCATGTCATTTTTGACTCTTATTCTCTTGTGTTTTAGGACATACTCAGGGGCAAGGTGATTAGATGTGGTCGTGAGCAGCGGGGGCTCTATAGACTGGTCCAACCTCCTTATGCTGGTGCTTCTACTATTCCTACTGGACCAGTCTCATCATACCTATGATACCTTCGTTTCGACTACCTTCCTCTACATAAGCTGTGACATGTCCTCCCACAAATCTCTATGGATCTTACTTCTAGTGCGAAGCTTGCTAGCTTTTGGGAGCATCACCATTCCTCATTTCTATCTCATCAGAGTCGGAGTAGTTCTCAGTTGTTTGAGCTCCTTCATTTCGATATCTGGGGTCCGAGTCGTGTCCCTGATCATCTGGGACACCATTTTTATCTAATTAATGTAGATGACTTTTCTATATTTTCTTAGGTTTTCATGTTAAAGAATAAGTCTGTGGCTGGGTATGTCATTAAGTCATCTATTAATGAGATAAAGAATATTTTTTCTACTAGTGTGAAGTATTTGCGTTCTGATATTACCTTCGACTTTTGCACCTTACAACCATTTGAGTTTCTCAAGTCTCTTGACATTGTACACCAGACCTTGTGTGCCTATACATCTCAGCAAAACGGTGTTGCCAAGCGCAAATATCGTCATTTACTCGATGTGACCAGAACCCTGTTGATTCAGAGTCGTGCTCCTCACGCTTATTGGGCTGATGTGGTTTTCAATACATGCTACTTAGCGAACATTATGCCTTCCTCTGTTTTGGGAGAAAAGGTCACTTTCTTGATTGCATTTCCCGAGAAGGGTCTGTTCTCCCTTACACCCTGTGTTGTTGGATCTGTGGCCTTTGTTCATAATCTTTCGCCTGGTCGTGACAAGCTCTCCCCCAGAGCTGTCAAGTATTTTTTTATTGGATACTCTCGTATCCAAAAGGGTACCGTTGCTTTGATTCATTTCGACGGAAATACTTTGTCAGTGCCGACGTTACATTCTTTGAGTATGTCATGTATTTCTCTCCTACAGATGACAGATTGGCCTCATCTAATTCTGATGAGGAGATCTACATGTCTCTACCTCCTACATCCCTACCACATCCTGCACCTGCTCTACCACCTCCCTTACCACTACCACCATCGCCGTCTCCTCCCCCATCTCCAGTACTTACACCTGCTCCTATGGTTGCCCCTGGACTGCCATCCACTTTGATTCAGTTTTTGCCATGCGTGTTTACTCCAGATCTCACTCGGTTCCCCCTGTTCACAGGTCTTCCCCATCATCTAGCACGCCTCAGGTATGTAATGAACACATTGTTTCTACTGATGGCACTACTGAGTTGTCTGTACAACATGATTCCTTACAGGATGAACATGTACCCTCTCAAGAGGGAAACTTACAGGTTCATGAGATGCCAAATGATATCGATGTGCCTATTGCTTTGCGAAAGCAAAGACGTACTTGTGCTTCATATCCTCTTGTAGCTCAAGTTTCTTTGAGTAGACTTTTTGAGGATTTCAGGAGATTTACCGTGACACTGTCTGCCGTAGAGATACCACGGGCATATCAGGACGCTCTAGGACAGTTAGTGGCGTCTTGCCATGGAGGAGGAGATGGCCGCTCTACAATCACGTGAAACATGGAGCCTTGGTTCCGCTCCAATTAGCGCATCCATTGTTTGGTGCAAATGTGTGTTCACGGTGAAACACCGAGCAGATGATAGTGTAGATCGTTACAAGACGAGACTTGTGGCACGTGGGTTCACCCAGACATATCGGGTGGACTATCATTATACATTCTCTCCAATGTCCATACATTCTACTTTATGTATACTTCACTCAGTTACAGTGACATGGGATTGACCCCTTTATCAGCTTGATGTGAAGAATGCTTTTCTCTATGGTGACTTACATGAGGAGGTTTACATGCAACAACCACCTATGTTTACTGCTGAGGGGGAATGTCAGAAGGTTTGCAAGCTTCACAAGGCAATTTATGGCCTTAAGCAGAGTCCAAGAGCATGGTTCCAGAAGCTCTCAGACTTGATCGAACAAAAGGGGTTTGTGCAGTCAACTAATAACCATTCACTGTTTGTTCACATGACTCAGAGAGGTACAATTGTCATACTTGTGTATGTTGATGATATCATTGTTACAGGGAATGACGAGCATGGCATCCGGACTGCTAAGGTCTTATTAGGTCAACAGTTTGTGATCAAGGACCTTGGTAGTTTATGCTACTTCCTTATACTGGAGTTTGCCAGGAACCAACGAGGTATTGTGATGACCAAGAGGAAGTATATTACAGATCTTCTGTCAGAGACAAGCATGGCAGATTGCATGCTAGCCACTACTCCTATGGACCTGAGCATGAAGCTTTATGATGATGACACTGAGGTGATTGACAAGAGGAGGTACATGGAGCTTGTTGGTAAGCTTCTTTATATGACCATCGCCAGGTCAGATATATCCTTTGTAGTGAGCAAAGTGAGTTAGTTTATGGAGCAGCCTGGACAGGCACACATGGATGCAGTCCATATGATTTAGAGGTATCTGAAGGCCTCACATGACATTGGTCTTCTATTCAGCAATGGTACATCCCTTGCTGTTATAGTTTGTGTAGATGCAGATTACACAGGGTACCCCAAGGATAAGAAGTCTACCTCTGGCTTTGCAGTGTTTGTAGGAGGTTCCTTGGTATCATGAAAGATCAATAAACAAACAATAGTTGCCAGATCCAGTGCAAAATCAGAATACATGGTCATGACACATGCTAGTACAAAGATGATGTGGATCAGGTTTGTTCTTACTGAACTAACAGTTGAGGTGCCTCTTCCCATGCATCTTCAATGTGACAACTGGGTTGCTCTCTTTATTGCAAACAACCCTGCCTTCCATGAGAGGACCAAACACATCGAGGTGGACTGTTACTACACTCGTGACATGATAGAGAAGAGTCTCATTGCTACTACTCGTGTCAGCTCTGGAGACCAGACAACAAGCGTACTTACCAAGGCCCTAGCTAGATGGTCTTACTAGAGATGCTGCTCCAAGCTGAGCCTGATAGATATCTACGCTCCAGCTTGAGGGGGATTGCTGAGATATTAGTTATCTTTCACGTCTTTTTGTATTATTTATTTCCTATGTCTTCTCTATGTAATTTGCCTAACAGGTTACCCTCTCACATAAGAGAACCCTAGGTCTTCACGAATAATGCAATTCATTCTTTCATTCCAGAGTATGAATTTAGTATTTTTTTATCAATTATTCTACAAGAACAATAGAATAGAATCCATTAATTCATACTCTCAAAAAATCATTATTTTTTATCACGGAGTCAATAATAGAATCCTTATAAGAATGGATTGCATGAATTTTCTCAAGAATTTTTATTTTATTTTGGAATTGAAACCTGTAAGACTTATCCGATCCTAGTGATTCTATTTTTATGTTATATCATAATTTATTTGCTCTATTCCATATATTCAATGAAAAATGAAAGCACAACAATTCCTTAGGGGCCTGTTTGGTAACATGGTGGGTTTTGTTGGGTTGGAGTAACCTGATATGAATATTAGGTCTTTGGAAGGTTAGGAGGGTTGGAGAGGGTTAGAATGAGGAATGTGATGGGATGTCACATTGGTTTGTGATAGAATTCCTACCCTGGAATGTAAGGGGGTAAACCAGGTTACCTTGGGGTAACCTGGTAACCAAACGAGCCCTAGATGCAATTCAGGACCGTCAGTGAGGTGTGCTTCAACTGGGTGAGGCAGTGACAAAATCTAAGCTTCAATTTGGATCTTTATAAGTGGTCATGTGCTGCAAAAACCTGACCAAATTTATTAGGTCAAAACCAAACCCCCTTATGTTATTTCTTGTTGCATGTAATATCGGGTTAGTTTATGGATATACTGGAAAATGATTGGTTTAATGTTAGTCCACTTTTCTTGTTTTTGATGTTTCAGTGAAAATGGTTGGAGGAGTTTCGACAAGGAAACATGAGATTCGAGAGGCTAAATAAGGCGCTCAATTTTCTGCTACCTAAGAAGGACACATCGATCAGGGTGTGTGTATTACGCTGTCAAATGTTATGTATCTCTTGATCTCAAAGATTCTGGCTAACCGATTGAGGGATGTTTTACACCGGATCATCTCGCTTGAGCAATTGACATTTGTGCTTGGGAGGGCTATGGCGGACGGGTTGATGATGGCAACAGAAATGGTGACGGATTGGAAGAGAAACAAGATCAAAGGTGTGCTTTGGAAATTTGACTTATCCAACGCATATGATAGTGTGGATTGGAGATTCCCGTGGGCTTCGCTAAAGAAAAGAGATTTCTCGGAGATGTGGATTGCTTGGATCAAGAAATGCTATGTCCCGCGCAGTGCTTGTCAACGGTAGACTAGAGGGAGGCTTCTTCCAGCTGCAGATGAGAATTATAAATGGTTGTCCACTGGTTTCGCTTCTCTTTGTGATTGTAGCCGATGCATTAGCGGTGATGATGAGGTTGACAATTGGTGAGGACTGGTGTTCTGGGTACAAGAGGGAGGAGATATCTATCCCGCTCTTCCAATATGCTGATGACACTGTATTATTTCTTAGGGTTCAGGATGTGAAGATTCAATGAGCATCACTTATCATGGATATTATTGGGGACATTTTTGGGCTTCATGTCAATAAGGAGAAATCAATGGTGGTTCCTTTTGGTCTTTCGGAGGAGGAGTTGTAGCATGCGACTGCGATGTTGGGATGTCCCTACTGTCGCTCTGTCAATTATGTATTTAGGACTCCCATTGATGGCAGAGAAGACGAGACATGAGAATTGTTGCCTTTGGAGAGACTGGAGGGGAGGTTGGTGGGTTGGAAGGCGTCGATGCTCTCAAGGGGAGGGAAGGTGGTGATTTTGAAGCATGTTGTCTCGACCATCCCAATTTTCTTCTGCTCCACGAGGTCGTGCATGTGCCAAGATTGAAGATCTGATGGGGAGATTCTTTTGCTCAGACAATCGTCAGTAGGGTTGGCTATCGAGCCCAACGAGCCGAGCCAGGCCCTGGCTCGGGCTCAGGCTCGGTGAGCTCGAGCCTCTTATCGAGCTAGCTCGGGCTCAATAAGGCTCGAGCCGAGCCCGTTATTGAGCCTGGTCTAGGCTCGAGCCAAGTCTGGCTCGTTAAGGAATATGAGATTTTTGGAATAAAAGTGTGGTGCTTAGGCTTGAAACCGTGATCTCTTCTTTGAGGGAGTGTCTTCCTTACCAATAGACCACTATAAGTTACATTTTAAAGCTAAATGATATTATATATTCTAACATTCTTTTTGTTAATAAAAAATAGTAATTTGCTAATTATAACCTAGAAAAACATAAACATAACTGTAGCTATCTGTTCCTTAGAAAAACATAATATTGGTCAGCACGTTAGTGGATAATGTATATTATCAAATATGTTCCTATTTAAAGATGTATAATAACGTGAGATCATAATTAAGTATACAATATAATATATATGGAACATTGCCACGTTGGAATTCACATTCACATATATGAACATATATAGTTCTAAGATGCCCACGAAACAAAATTACATCGATCTACAGTTTGGTTAGGTATAACATACATATTTAATTACTACCAACATAGACAACTACAACTATAGATATCGATACCGATTGTTGACATGAAACTCCTCTTGTGTGTGTATTCTATAAAAATATATAAATATAAATATTATATATCTATATATATTCCTTATCGAGGCCCTTATCGAGTCATCGAGCCGAGCAGGACTCAATTCAGGCTTGGCTCGTTAAGCTATCCAGCCTAGATTCTTGCTCGGGCTCGACTTAATAGCTTAATGAGCCAGGCTCACGAGCCCTTATCGAGCCTGAGCCTGGCTCATCGAGCCTTGACTCAATAGCCAATCCTAGTTGTCAGGGCATGAAAGGTTTCCATCTGGTGAATTGGGGTAAGGCGACGACACTGAAGAGGAAGGGCATCTTGGGGTACTACGGATGGAGGAGATGAATAAGGCCTTTATGACGAAATGGGTAGTTCGATTTTGGGGGAAGTCAAATGATGTGATATGTCGTTTGGTGAGGAAGATTTATGGTGTGACCATATCGCTAGATGTCATCCCGAGACGTTTTCCATCCTCACTGTGGAAGGGGATTACTACGGTCATTCCCGGGATCACTATTAAATTGAGACCGATGCTTGGGAGTGGAGCAGTTTTTCGGTTTTGGAGAGACGACTGGATGGGGGATGAAGCATTGGGGGAATGTTACCCACAGCTCTTGAGGCTGGCTAGGGATGGCGAGGCGAGTGTGCAACAAGTGTGGGGCTGTCGAGTTTGGTCTCTGGTGTTTGCGTCGCCTCTGTCAGATCTGAGGGTGGAGGAGTTCGTTGCACTTCAGACAGAGCTGTTGCAGAGCGAGGGGCTGGCATCAGGCAAAGATCACTATATCTGGGGAGATGGTAGGTTTACGGTGAGGAATGCATACCATTTCATGGTTGAGGACGGGGAGGAGGTTCATGAAGAGGTCAGGGTGGACACATGCTTGATTTGGCAGTGTAAGGTGCCAAACCGGGTTAAGGTCTTCCTTTGGCTGTTCAGGCTCAGGAGGCTTCTAACCAAAGGTCATCGGGGCCAACTGCTGGGTTTGGAGGGTGTGACATGTGATCGGTGCGAGTCGGCGGTGGAAGATGTGTGATATTTGTCTTTATTTTCTATTTTTTCCTATTTACCAAGGAGCAGTATTGACCTTTGGAGTTTATTAGAATTTAAAATAGTAAATGAAATATGACATTCTTCTAGATTAAACATCTAGGAATCACTTTTTTTGTCAAACTAATTTCGTTCATTTGGATATGCAGTATGTAAGGCCTGGTGCAGTGGACATACCTGGTGCTGCTGCAGTAGGTCATGGAGGAGCACCTGGTCAACTACGCCCTCCTCTCATTGCTGGCCTTGCTGCTGGTCGAGGGAGAGGTGCACTGAAAAGTTTTCATTCTGGCTACAGTATCCCTACTTGGGCTAATAATAACTCAACTCGTCCCTTTGGCATTGGATTGGACTTCACTCTTCCATCACACAAGTGAGTTTGGCTTCACATCTTCTCACTAAACAGTAATCGTCTATTGCTTATTTTTCTCTATTATCATGTCGTATGATTACTAGATGTTTGCTGTAGTCTTGTAGAGGCTACGATTATATTAGTGGACAATTTCATTTGTTGTTTCAATGTCCAATATTGTGTATAAATAGGAGTATTGGATCCAAAAATCAGCGTGTGCCTCCCATTCAACTTTACATCAAATACATTATCGATAGACGCTACTGAAGCTTCTACAAACTGTTAAATAATCAATCATTATAAACTTATGTATGTTTAGCTATATTTTATCACGATATAGCGATTGCATGACTTATGTAAGGTGAAACTCACTGCATGATTTTCTTTATTCAGGACAATATTTGAAATAAATATTGATGTTTTTGAGGAGAAGCCCTGGAGACTCCAAGGAATTGACATTACAGATTTTTTCAACTTCGGACTGGATGAAGTCAGCTGGAAAGCTTACTGCAAGCAGTTGGTCTGTAGCTACTCATAACATGGTGCTAGTTAACATAATCTGAATATAATTTGACACAGGTCTTCGATGTGCAGGAACAATTTCGTCTTGAGTCCACTATGCAGAGCAAAATCCGTGTTTATGAGAGTGGCCGATCTGATCGTGTTAGCCTCTTTTCTGATTGACTTTCATCCTTATATGTTCTGGAAGTCCTCACATTTTATTTTTGGTTTTCAGGACTATGATCCGGATTTGCCCCCTGAGCTTGCAGCTGCTAGTGGCCTTCAAGATATATCTGCTGAAATCACACTTCCTGGGAAGTTGGATTCTGGACAATTGGACGCATATAGTCAGGGACTGGGAGCCACTCAGAGACAATTTCAATTAGTACGATCTTTTAAGCTGTATATTTTCTTCTGCATTTTCTGTGGGTTGTACAAGTACTTTCTTTTGGCTTTTTCCCTCAGAGAAAGTGTTTCCTTGACATGGTTACTCTCTCTCTCTCTCTCGTATTTGCTATAATTATCCTTTTTGCGGGTTTTCGGTACATTTTTTATGCTGGACTTACCAACTTCTTGATTTGAATAATTTCCACTCCCATACTATGTTGATCATTCTCAGGTTCCTGTATTAAATCCTTCCTTTCTTTTTTGTGTTAAAAAATATAGCCAACTGGGAGAGCAATTCAAGTTGAAAGTGGTTATGGGGAGCGCCTTCCTTCCATGGACACCAGGCCACCACGTACACGCGATATTGAAGCAATAATAGAGGTGGAAACCTTTATATATATTTTTACAGTTTTCTGCTTCTGTTTGTCAGGTGATGATAGAAGAAATTGACTTGGTAATCTGAATTGCAGATCGTCTGTCAGGATTTTGTGGATGATTCTGACAAACCCCATATTGGGCTAAACCAGCTAGGTGGTGAACCTATAGCAGGCAGTTCTAATGGATGTTATCAAACAGAAGAAATCAACAGGCCTGACGATTTGGAATGTAATGGACATTTTTCACATTCACAGAATGGAAGGGGGGATGCGATATGTTGTGAGGATTCCTCTGTGAATATTGATCACATTAATGCACTAAAAGAACATGATATTTTAGAATTTCCAAAGAAGGCATCCAGCCAAGATCATCACAGATCGAATACTGAAATCTCTTCCTGTGCTGCTGGAAATTCGGAAGAACCTCAGGACAAAAGGTTTTTTTTGTTATGCCGACTTTAAAGCCAGCATGATCTCCCTTTTATCTATGATTTGTTGGCTGGATTTCTTATTACAACTGATCCACTGATAACCTCCAAGACGAACTCTTTTTTTTTAAGCCAAAAAAGGGGGAGACACGTGTAGGTGTCCAGCCTAATTTACAAAAAAAAGCAAAAAATACATAAGCCAGGAATCGAGGAGAGTTCGTGCACGATGAAGCACATTCCCAACATAGAAACACCTAGAGCGAAAAATAACATCATTCCCATCTAACCATAACACCCAAATAATCGCAACATGTCTGACTCTCTCAGTGTTTGGGTGGAATCAAGAGTTAAAAAGAGACTCTCAGATGGAAGACATGTTGCTACAATCCAACCACGTGATCTCCATAGTCAGCCAATCCTCTGTCGGCTTCACACAACCAGTAAAAAGGTGTTCCACCGTCTCTACCTCCGATCCGCAAAGTGCGCAAGAGCTGTCTTCCAAGTAAAATATGCGTGGCCATCTATCTCTAGGAAGACATGCCATATCTCAGCAGTGAAATGAAAACCTTTATGCGTTATGGAATCCTTAGGTCCCTAATCATCTTGCAGTTCCTAATCACCTGCACAGGTAGCGACCTCGGTCTACTGATCAACAACTTGTATGACTTCTTCATAGAAAACTCCCCATTCCTCCACCCCCAATGATCCCTGCCAATCGCCAGACCTTCACAAGGTGCCAACTCCTCAATCATATCTATGAATTTCCGGTAGCCCTCTTCTGAAAAATCCATAGAGAATGATGGTAGCTAAGTCCCGTCTGCCCAAATGTTGGAAACACGCGCATCCAAGAAGAACTCTTAATGCACACCTTTTGTAAATTCTTGTATCCTCCATGGAATCCTTGCCCTTTATAATATGAGATACTATGGGAAAGATAGTATGGTGCCAGGTGGTGTATACCTTCTTGACAATCAGTAAGACAATACTACAATCAACAACGACAACAACAAAGCCTTTTCTTACAATTAAGTAGGATCGGCTACATGGATTCTTCTCCTCCATTCAGATCTATCTTGGGTCAATCTCGGGCTTATATCCAAAAAACTAAGATCCCTTCGTATAGTCTCTTTCCAACACTTCTTGGGCCGTCCTCACCCTCTCTTAGCCGGCTTAACATCCCAACACTCGCATCTCCTAACTGGTGCATCCGTTGATCTTCTTTGCACATGACCAAACCATCTTAAGCGGTTTTCTCGCATCTTATCGTCGATCGGAGCTACACCAACTTTCTTTTTGATTGCATCATTCCGAATCCGATTTTTACATGCGTGCCCACACATCCACCTTAGCATTTTCATTTCTGCTACAACCATCTCTGCACATGTCTATGGTTCACAGGCCAACATTCAGATCCATAGAGCATAGCAGGTCTCACGGCTGCTTTGTAAAACATTCCTTTAATTTTTAAAGGAATTTCCTTATCACAGAGAACAACAGAGGCTCCTCTCCACTTTAGCCAGCCCGCATTTATTCTATTATTATCATCTCCATCAATTTCCCCATATTGCAAAATAGATCCCAGATATCTAAAAGAATCTCTCTTCTGAATGTTATTGTCACCAATCTTCACCTCAATTCCTTCACCATTGCTTCCATCAAGGGTGCACTCCATATATTCTGTCTTAGCCCTACTTATTCGAAATCCTTTAGTCTCCAATGCATGTCTCCAGACCTCAAGCTTCTCATTTACTCCATCTCTAGTCTCGTCAATCAACACAATATCATCAGACAATACTACAATACAAAATAAAAAACAGTTTTTATTATTGCTAGGAATATGAATTTTGGTTGAATCCAGGTTGATAGTGGGACTCAGTGGAGAAATAATCCGTCCTTCAAATAATCCCAATGGATATCATTTGTAGTCTTTTCGATTCACCTGTACATAACTACTTATATATGTATATTCTTGTCTCTTTCTCTCTATCATCTATTTGTTTCAATTCGTGTTCTCTTATTTATCAACCAAAACTCACTCACTATCTGAATGATGTTTTTTACAGGCAAGATGTTGACAAGATCGATAAAACAATTGATAATGACTTTGATGCAGACAATGGTTTGGAATTGTCACTTTCCAATGATGTTGAAAACGCCAAGGAATTGAGCTTAGAGCTTAAAGACGAGGAACATGATGATAAGCTCATGCTACTCGACAACCCAGATGCTGACACAGAGGATCTGCCTTCGGATGTGCATCTCTCTGCTGATAGTCAGAATGATGACATGTCTTATTCTGCCAAGAGGCAGAAGTTAAATTCTCAGATTAAGAAATCAGCTCTCCTTGATAATGGTGATGCTGAGGCTACATTCAGTGACCACAGTAAGGAAAAATCTTGGAGCAGCATGGACTACATGAAGCAAGCTGAAGCTGGCGATGCTGAAGTTGTCCAAGTTGGCTCTAGACACTCCGATGATTTGGATAGAGATCATAGTGAATGTGTTGGCACCTCCCAACATCGAGATGATTATGTACAAGATCCTCAGCATGAATTAAATAGGAGCCATATTCCTTCGAGAGGAAGGGAAGACTTGCACTGTTCCCACCAACAAAGAAATCCTGACTCTAATTTAGTAAATTATGAATGCACTGAGGATTTGGAGAGGCTCAAGGAAAGAGGTAGTTCAGTTGCATGGAATAGAAGAGACAGCGAGACTTATGATATGGGAAGGAGAGACAGAGATGCTAAAAGGCGACACAATGATGAGACCAGATTTAGAGATAAGACCAGGCCATTGATAAATGACAGGAAGGGAAGGGATGCGGATCCATATTTGAGAAAGAATACTGACAGTAATGATTGGAGAGCCCATTATAATCGTGAAGGTGCTTTAAGGCAAAGAGAGAGATATAATACTATGATGAAACCGCAGGAATATTCTGAGGATGCCCCCATCAACAGAAGAATGGATGAAGATCAGCATAAGAGAGATACTATGCCAAAGGAGAGTTTGTATGGCTCCCAAACCAGGGAAGATGTCAGCCACAGAAGGGGAAGAAATGATAATTTAGAAAATAGGAATAAAGATGATCTAACTAGAGTTAGGGACAGGATGGGGAATCAACGTTCTGTGAAACACAAAGATGACATTCCTAAGCCCAGGGAAAGAGATGACAGGCAGAGGCTCAAAGTTGAGGGGTACACGCATGCTCACCGTGAAAGAGGGGAGGTACGTAGTGGAACTAAAAGCAGTCGAACTTTGGAAGAGAAGTCCTATGGTGCAACAGTGAAGATCAGGGGTGACCACAAAGGATCAGACAATGACCTTGTACTGAAGGAGGGGAGAAATAATCAGCCCAGGAGAGGAGATCGGACCAAGGGGGAGAATCACTCGCAGCATAAGAGTAGGGAGGGAATGCATGCAGGTCTCTCTCAGGTTAGCAGGGAGGAGAGAAATTCTAGACATGGAAGGCTAAATAGTCAAGGTGCACATATTTCAGATGCTTTTAGCAATCAGCATGGGTATAGGGAGATTGATAGAGAAAACTCTAGGAAGAGTAAAAATTCTGCAATGGATAAAAATGATCTGCTTCCAGCCAAGAGAAAACGCGAGGACATAACCATCCAGCAGGGCGACAAGGTATGCTTATCATTTTCACATGCAAGTTTTAGCAGAATTTGTTTTCGTTGAAGATTTTAAGTAATTATAAGCCACATATCCAATGTTTGTTTTCATCGAGGAACTTACAAGGACCTTGATTTTATAGGCCACAGAATCTGGTCCTAGGACCTTGATTTTGAATATTCGCCAAGATCATAATTTCCGTTGGACAAAGATTTCAGTGGAATATCTACTTTGCCAATAAAGTTCCTAGGAAATCATGCAGTAAAGTGTGGCATCCCTGGAATTTTAAGATAAATCGTATCCTTGTGTTGGATGTCTACTTTCGATTAGCTTTGTCCTTTCAAAACAAAAGTTCATATCCTTGTGGGTTTGAAGTGTAGCACATTTTCTCTCTTTACATGCATTTGGTGATATGGGATAATTGTGGTTGGTGGTCTTCCTATTTCATTGGCAAATTAGTGACCTTCCTCCTCCAAAACTTATGATCGATCATCTCACCCGAGAAGAGTCACGATAAAAATTGCAAAGGACATAGCACTATGAACAACATCCTTGTATGCTTATTTTGAGAAAAAGGACGGTTGCCCACCCAGACTAAAATAGTTTTGTTGAACCGAAAAGTTTACAAGTTAACTGACCAATCCTTGTACAAATGACGCGCTTGGACAGGAACATAGTCCCCATGGAAATGTTCTTCCCGAGAAGCTGTTGCATTCCTCACAAGCCAAAGACCCAAATGAGTGCCAAAAGTTTCAACCTCTCCCTTCTCGATCTGTTGAATCTAATGTCCAAAAGTTTGGATGTTACCTTTGCAAACATGAGTCCTTTGGCAGGCTCCCAGGAGAGCTTGCTAACATAAATTTAATAAAACCTGATGATGTTCCTTTTCGAAAGCTCATAAAAAAGATGCACAAGAAGTCAGTTTGAGAAATAAATGCCTGGCTGGATATCCCTGTCTAGGCAAGTATGTGAAGAAGAATATATAGTTGATATCCTCAAAGTCATTAAATAAGCTTGTAGCATCTATCCCGGAGCTCATTTGTTAACAATAAGCTATTTTTTTGAATCATAACCACAAATATTCTGAACTTGAAAGGACGCCTTACTATCTGGATAACACGGAAACCCTTGCTGAATCAGTGGAGACCTTGACTTGAGGTCTCTGTAAGTTGAGGAAGGAGTCACTTGAGACACTCCAAAAGATCAACATGTCCAAGATGCTACAAGTAATTGTTCATTATGCTTGACATTATGGACAAGGATCCCTCAAAATTGCTAATGACGGTTGAAAATCTGCCACTAAACCATGATCTTGAGCCAAAGCAATTGAGGGTTCTGGCCCTTTAGATCCCCCAAGATTAGGGGTCAAACCATAAAGAGAAATGAATATTCTCAACATGCTTACATAAAGGGGTTAGACAATAAGGACCAAGCTTCACATAAGGCCCTGAAGTGGATAGACATGTTCTCCCCATAGCAACATTCATGCCTAAAAATATCCCCATTGTGAGAGAGACGAATCATCCAAAGAGCAATAAAAGGACTCAAACAACCATCATGCGTCAAACCACATGCCGCATGAATAGAGCTCCAAAAATCCTTTGAAGTAACACATCGAAGCCAAGACAGATCAATTCGAGTCCACAACTCAATGGATATTGGACAAGAAAAGAAGAGGTGATCCCCATCCTCCCAATTATGCTCGCAACGTGGGCATAAGGAGTCACCTAAACAAGACCATCCATCTTTGAGCACCTGGGTGGACAACCTATCCTTTTTCATTTGCCAAAGGTACATCTTTACTCAAAGGTGGGGATGGAGGGGGGAATAGAAGAGCGCTAAATAAGCTTGTAGAAGTTTGCTTCGATGCCGACATCATACACAATGCACTGTAAGGAATTTATATGGCTTTTTCACGGAGTATCTCCCATCTGCCCATTTCCATTCGTCCATATTAATAGGAGGACGCTTTACGTCATCCTGCTCATCCATCAAATTCAGGGAGTTTTTGCACGTGTTATCTGAGAGAGCGGAATGAAAGGTGGGACACCACATGCCATTCTCCTAAACTTCTGCAACATGAACTTCTTGATCATGAGCAAGAGCAAATAATCTTGGGTATTGGTCTGCCAACAACCCTTCACCTTCCTAGTTATCCTTCCAAAAATGGAAGAGGTTTCCATCACCCTAGATAGGCCGTAAGACCTCTGGAAAGGAAAAATAGAATTGATTTATTCAAGTGAACCCAGGGCTCTCTTATATAGAAGAAAAGCCCTATGGGTAAGATACATAGAGGAGATAGAGAAAATTAGAAATACGAATACATAATAGATAAAATAATTATCTCCACACTCCCCCTCAAGATGGACCATATGTATATCTATCATGCTCAGCTTGGAACAATAATGATGAAATGGGCCCCTAGCAAGTGCTTTGATAAAAATATTTGCAGTCTAATCTCTTGAAACAACATGAGACGTGGAGCTACCCTTCGAGATGTATTTGAACTAGAGACCTGCACTCACCCCCGCGCTAAATCCTTTCTGAATCATATCTTGAGTGTAGTGACAATCTACCTCAATGTGCTTAGTCCTTTCATGGAAGGCTAGATTATTTGCTATGAACATGGCAACCTGGTTGTCGTATTGGAGGTGCATGGGAAGTGGTACGTCAATAGTTAGGTCAGTCATAACTGATCTGACAAACATCATCTATGTGCTACCTTGTGCCATGGCTCTATACTCTGACTCGACACTATATTTGGCAACAACCATTTGTTTACCAACGAAGCCTGAGGTAGACTTCCTATCCTTGGGGCATCCTGCATAATCTGCATCAGCATATGCTGTAACTGTAAGAGATGCATCTCTGCTGAACATGAGTCCAACACCTAGAGAAGACTTCAGATATCTCAGAATCATGTAAACAACATCCAAATATGCCTGCTAGGTCTGCTCCATAAACTGACTAACTCTACTCACCACAAATGATACATCATGCCTTGTAATGGTGATATTTAACAGCTTACCCACGATCTCTCTATATCGTCTCTTGTCAACCTCCTCAGAGACAACATTATAGAGTTTGACATTCGGATCCATCGGAGTAGTGGCATGCCTACATCCTATCATGCCCATCTCTGCTAGGGGATCCATAACGTACTTCCTTTGCGTCATCACCATGCCACATTGGTTCTTTGCAAATTCAAGGCCAAGAAAAATAACGAAGACTGCCAAGGTCCTTGGTCACAAACTGTAGTCCAAGGAAGTCGTTAGTTACTTGAATACCCTGCTTATCATCCCCTATAACAATGATGTCATCCACATGCACCAAAATAGCAACAATACCTCTCGGGGATCTCTGGACAAAAGGAGAGTGATCCACAGTTGATCTGATAAAACCCTACCGCTCAATCAACTCGGAGAGCTTTTGGAACCAAGCCCTCATACTCTGCTTAAGGACATAAATAGCCTTGTGAAGTCTACAAACCATATGAGAGTCAGCCTCAACAACAAAACCTGGTGGCTGCTGCATGTAGACTTCCTCCTACAAGTCACTGTACAAGAAAGCATTCTTGACATCTAACTGAAACAAAAGCCGATCACGTGCCACAACAACAGAAGTAAGAATCGTCAAAATAGAATGTCTAGCAATAGGAGAGAACGTATTCTGACAATCCACCCCATATGTCTGGGCGAATCCACAAGCAACGAGTCTGGCCTTGTATCTATCCACAATTCCATCTGGACGGTGTTTTACCGTAAACACCTACTTGCTCCCAACAACAAATAGTCCAGGAGGAGCAATAACAACACTCTACATGCCACAAGACTGTAACACATCCATTTCTTCCTCCATAGCAAGATGCCACTGACTAATATGTAATGCCTCATGATATTTTCGTGGTATATCCACAACAGATAGTCCAACAACAAACTTCTGAAACTCCTTTGATAGACATGCAAGGGTAACATGTGAAGCTAGAGGATAATGAGCACAAGTGCGCCTCTGCTTCCGTAAAGCAATGGGCACATCAAGGTCCCTATCCTCCTCAGTGACCGATACTGAAATATCCAGAACCATCTGCTTATTCTGTTGTGAATGCAAATCACTAGTGCCTTCGGCAATAACCAAATGCTCAGAACATACTTGGGGTGTGCTAGATGATGGAAGAGGCTCATGAGCACGAGGTCGAGGAGAGTAAACCAGTGGCAAAAAGATGGAGGATGCTGGTGCAGGCTGTGGAGAAGGTAGTTGTGAGGTAGATGATGAGGAGGTGGTGGTGTAGTAGGCGCTGGTGGAGGTGGTGAAAGAGGGATACCCATGGTAGACAAACCCAGAGATAGAGGCATGTATACCTCTTCTCCAGACTCCGAAGGAATCAACTTATCACATGTAGGAGAGAAAAACATGATAGACTTAGAAAGTAACATCTGCACTAACATAATACTTCCGTCGAACATGATAAAAACAACATTATCCCTTTTGAGTCCTGGAATATCCCGCAAAGACACACGCGACATCTCTAGGGGAGAGCTTGTCATGGCCATGCGACGTAGGGTGAACAAAGGCAATTGACCCAAACACTCGAGGGGTGAGGGAGAAAAGATCATTCTCAAGAAATGCAATTAAGAATGGGATCTTCTCTCCCAACACAGACGAGGGCTTGCGATCAGAGTTTGAAAGAACGAAAGGCGAAATGAGGCATTTTCCTCGAAATCGAGGTGAGGCGTAAGCCTCAATTTATAAAGAAAATATGCAAAAAACTATAATTATATACATGACAATGTAATTATTTGTTCTTTGCCCAATATATAATACTTAACAGTATAAAATATAATGAAATAATAGAGATATGAACACCAGAATAGAAGATAGAACAACACCATATCCCTTTCTATACATTTTCATTTAATCAAAGATGAATTCATTGCCTATAAATGTTGTAAAAGAATTAAACAATCCGTATCCAGCTTTGAAATATTGTTGTAATTAATAGTACGATTAAATATACATTGAAAAAAATTATGTTATGTGTCTGACATATAAAATATGGCCGCACGAGAAACCGTGAATCCTATCCATTTTGTGCAAACCTTTGCAATATTGTTGTAACTAAAAGTACGATTAAACATACGTCGAAGAAATTTATGTTATATGTCAAATATATAATATATAGCAGTATGATAAATCATGAATCCTATATATTTTGTTTTGCTTGATATATTGCAAAGTTCATCAAGTTTACGAGTATTGTTGGATTTGATATTTATGAATTCATTAATTAAAAGATAAATAGTAAGAGTTTACGAAATAATTGGACACAGTTAATACTAAATATGAAGTTATGGGCATGAAAGAAACATCGGATTTAGGTATTTATGTCGTATAATCATTGTACTAAAGAAGCAGATATTTATAAGCTTCTCAAACTACCAAATAAAACCACTAAAATCATAAAAAATACATCAAAAAAGCAAAAACATCTCGACCGCCTCGAGGCGGAACGCCTCGAGGCTACACCTCAGCCTCCTAAGGCACATGCCTCACTGGACTGGACTGAGGCGCATGCCTTGAGGCTACGCCTCAGCCTCCTGAGGTGCACGCCTCACTGGACTGGACCGAGACATACGCCTCGAGGCTAAAAAGGACCACCTCGCCTCCAGGCGTACGCCTGGACCGCCTCGAGGCTAGAATTTTCATACTAAACATGCAATTCACCAGGTAGCAAACAATTAGAACTGCATCATCCTGATATGAATGAGAAGCACGACTCCGATTAAAAAGAGTTCTAGTGATATCCAAAATATGACGATGTTTGTGCTCAACCACCCCATTCTGTTGGGATGTATACACACATGAAGTCTGGTGAACAATGCCAAGGTTTCTGAAAAACTGTGAATGTTGTAAACTGCAGAATTCTAATGCATTATCAGAATGAATATACTTGACATTCACAGAAAAATATTACTTTTTCCATTGATAAAAGACTGAATAACACGACCACCATCGGACTTATTTTTAAGAAGAAATACCCAAGATAATCTTAAAAAATCGTTAACAACAACAAGATAAAATCTGTCCCTGATGGTTTGGGACATGACTTGGACCCAAATATCAAGATGAATCATCACAAAAATACTATGACTATTACGTCCTTGATGACTCAGAAAAGTAGACCGACGGTGTTTCCCAAGCTGACAAGCCTCAAATTAGAGGGTAGAAGGATGAGAAATCTGAGAAAGAACTTGACACATATTCACAGAGGAAGATGACCAAACCAGAGATGCCACATATAAGGAGAGATTGAGCCAGTATGAATGGTCAAAGCACCAACATATGGGGACTCGACCAATCTATAGCGACCTCCTTGCTCACGGTCAGATCCAATCACCCTGCTCGTAAGAATGTCCTAAAACACAAGAGACGATGGATCAAATATGGCACAACAATGTAAATCTTTGGTGATTTGACTAATAGATAGTAAATTCATAGAGAAATAAAGAACGTAAAGAACATTCTGTAGGCGCATTGCTGAAGTCAACTACACCTCTCCCTGTCCAGTAATGGGAGAGTGAGTCCCATCTGCTATGACTACAGATCTGCCTGGCTGAATCGATCTGTAGGCACTAAACTGTCCTCTATCACTACAGAGATGGTG
Organism: Ottelia alismoides; assembly: GCA_037367405.1. Lineage (NCBI taxonomy): Eukaryota > Viridiplantae > Streptophyta > Magnoliopsida > Alismatales > Hydrocharitaceae > Ottelia > Ottelia alismoides. Next base: position 133,316 of record JAZKJV010000463.1, read on the forward strand.
TGAAGCTCCTGAGTCCATAATCCACTCTCATAAATCTGCTCTGTAACATCTAGTAAAATCATTTGTGGCATTTGATGTGGATTCAGATGCTGACACAACTACCTCCGAGGACCCATGAGAAGCAATGGATGACCCATGTGCAGGCATAATCTCTCACAGTTGTGGTACAAGTTCATCAAATCTCTGATCAGATACGGGAGAATAAACATCAACTGGTTGAGTCTGCTATACAACACGAGCTGAAGCAGGAAAGCTGTGCTTGGAGTAGCATGTGTCCTCAGAATGACCTGGCTTGTGGCAGAAGGTGCACGGCTGACGGGGTCGACTACCCATCCTCTTCCAAAGGTACATCCCCTGAACTGTGTAGAACACCCTCGACCGCGAGATGCGACCATAGCCAAGGAGGTTTCTGACTGCTGAATAGCATCACCGGGTGCTGTAGAAAGCCTACTCAGTCTGTGGTACGCCTCCTCCATTGGAGATATAATGGCATTAGTAAGGATCTATGATCTGGCTGCATGATATTCATGATCCAAAGCTGCCAGGAACAATCCGATCATCACCGAATCTCTATATGCCTTGGGCTACTCTGGAGAAGCAGTCAAGGGAATGTAGCTGTGAAGCTTCTCAATCATACCCCTCAGAGAAGTCTAAAGGGTATGGAGAGGTAGGCCGTTCTGCTTGGATGCGAAGATATCATGCTGAAGCTGCAGTATCTTCGACTCATTCTTCACCTGCGAATAAGTAGCGCCGAGGATATCCCACATCACCTTTGCTGTGGGCTAACCGAGAATATCATTGGCTATCTCAACTGACACTGTCCTAGATAGCCAGACACACGTATATGCGTCATATGCCTCCCATGAGGCATTTAGCCTAGTCTTGTCACTTTGTTCGTCCTGTGTGAGGATGTGCTTCTTGCCGTTGCACTGCATTAGGCTCATGAATTGCATGGCGCATAATTCATAATTAGGCCCATCCATCTTGACAATGGGTGCTGGATCTTTGAAGGCACCCAAGGATGGGACATCGATTTTGGAGTTGATTCTGTTGTCTGACATGATGACAACTGCAACGAAGACTAGGTTGTAGGCAAGAATCAATGTGTTTACACAGACATACAAGAAGATCGTTGTGTGTGTAGACTCATATCACAACCTCTTCCATCCGTTAGTGTTGGGAGAAAAACTTAAATTATTCATTCAGAGAAACCCTAGGCTCTCTTATATAAGGAGAGACCTTAAGGGTAAAGTACACAGTAGTCCATAAACGACAAAGAAATAGCGAAGAGGTACATACCATAATAATAATAATAACTATCTCTACACTCCCCCTCAAGGTGGAGCATAGATGTCTATCATGCTCAGCTTGGATGAACATCTCTGAAAAGGTCCTCTGAGCAATGGCTTGGTGAATACATCTGCAGTCTGATCTCCTGAGCTCACATGTGTAGTAGACATCAATCCTCTCTGGATCAAGTCTCTAGTGCAATGGCAGTCAACTTCAATATGCTTGGTTCTTTCATGAAAAGCTGGATTGTTGGCAATGAACTAGGCTGCCTGATTGTCACATTAAAGCTTCATGGGTAGAGGCACAGCTACACATAGATCTTCTAGTACGGATCGAACCCACATCATTTCCGTGCTGGCTTGAGCCATGGCCCTATATTCGGATTCGGCACTGGACCTTGCCACAACAGTTTGTTTCTTGCTTTTCCAAGAAACCAGAGAGCCTCCAACAAAAACTGCGAACCCTGAGGTTGATTTTCGATCCTTAGGGCATCCTGCATAATCGACATCTGCACACGCTGAGATAGATAAATCTGTGCCCTTTCTGAATAGCAACCCTGAACCTGGAGAAGACTTCAGATACCTCAGTATCATGTATATAGCATCCATGTGAACTTGTCTTGGCTGCTCCATAAATTGACTCACCCTGCTTACTGCAAATGCAATACCCGGGCGAGTTATGGTAATATAAAGGAGTTTTCCCACCATTTCTCTATATCTCCTCTTATCCACTTCATTAGTATCACCATCATACAACTTCATGCTAGGGTCCATGGGAATACTTGATGGTTTGCATCCATCCATGCCTGTCTCAATCAGGAAGTCTGTAATGTACTTCCGTTGGGTCATCACCAAGCCCTGTGCATTCCTTGCAAATTCCAACCCCAGAAAATATCTTAGGGTTCCAAGAACCTTTGTAACAAACTGACGGCCTAGGAATGCCTTCGCCCTTTCTATGCCCTGAACATCATCTCCTGTAACAAGAATATCATCAACATAGACCATGATAACAACCGTACCTGCCGATGACTTCTGGACAAACAACGAGTGGTCTGCATTTGACCTCTTGAATCCCTGTTGCTCAATAAGGTTGGAAAGCTTCTGGAACCATGCTCTTGGACTCTGTTTGAGGCCATATATTGCCTTGTGAAGTCTACAGACCATATGCTTCTCCCCCTCAGCAGTAAACCCAGGTGGCTGCTGCATGTAGACTTCCTCCTGTAGATCCCCATACAAGAATGCATTCTTGACATCCAGTTGAGATATACTCCATTCACGAACCACAACCACAGATAAGAGAATGCGAAGGGTAGAATGTCTAGCCACTGGAGAGAAAGTGTCCATGTAGTCTACGCCATAGGTCTGTGTAAACCCACGCGCGACCAAACGTGCTTTGTACCGATCCAAAGTGCCATCTGCATGATATTTAACTGTGAAGACCCACTTACAGCTCACAATAGATGCATCAGGAGGAGCAGGAACCAACGACCATGTGCCATGGGACTGCAATGCTCGCATCTCTTCTTCCATAGCTAATCTCCAGCAATCACTCTTCAAAGCTTCCTGGTAGGTCCGTGGTATATCCACGGAAGACAAGGCTGAAGCAAATCTCTGAAAGTTACCAGTGAGACGGTGAAACGAAACCTGTGACGCAAATGGATAAGAGGCACACATCCGCTTCTGCTTCCGAATAGCAATCGGAATATCAAGATCATCATCTGCTGCACTGGATGGTCTAGTGTCTTCCTATACTGAAGAATCCTGCACATGTACCAAATCTGACCCGTCAGTAGTAATGCCATCTGAACATACCTGAGGCGTGATGGGTGGCTGACGTGTAGCCTGAGCAGGACCTGACCGACGCGTATAAAATTTTGGTAGAGGTGAAATGGGAGGTCGTGGAAGAGGTGGAGGAGGTGGTGGTGGTGGAGCTGACGTGGAGGCAGGAACAGGAGGAGACTCAGGTGAACTCCAAGTAGGTGGTAGAGGAACATAGACATCATCATTGGTAGTGGATGGTACCAGTCTGTCACCTGCAGGAGAAAAATACATGACAGACTCAAAGAAAGTGACATCAACACTCACGAAGTACTTCTTATTTATAGGATCATAACACCGGTAGCCCTTCTGAGTCCTGGAATAACCAACAAAGACACACTTGACTGTTCTAGGAGAGAGTTTGTTAAGTCCGGGAGACAGAAGATGAACAAATGCCACAGTACTAAAGACGCGTGGAGTCAGTGAGAATAATTCCTTGTCAGGAAAAATAAGAGAAATAGGTATCTTCTCACCAAGAACAGAGGATGGCATTCGATTGACCAGATAACATGCAGTAAGAACAACATCCCCCCAGAAAGAAATAGGAGCACAACTCTAAATCAACAGGGTTCGAGTAATATCCAGGAGATGGCGATGCTTTCTTTCCGCCACACCATTCTGCTGAGATGTATATGCACAAGTGGTTTGGTGAATAATGCCCTTTGATGAAAGAAATTGAGAAAGTGACCGTGTGCAAAATTCTAGGGCATTATCCGTCCGAACATATTTGACTGAAGAAGAGAAAACATTGTGCACTTTATTAATTAAATTCTTGATCACATCTCCTGCTTCAGATTTATTCTTCAAAAGAAAGGCCCATGATACACGAGAGAAATCATCCACTACCACAAGATAAAATCTGTGCCCCTGATGATCGGGTACACGACTCGGACCCCATATATCTATATGTAACAACTCGAACGGGGAGCTACTGCTCCGACTCTGACGACAAGGAAAGCTCGACCGATGATGCTTTCCCAACTGACATGCTTCACAGCGAAAGGACAAACTAGGAGAGATCTGAGGCAGAAGATGGCACATTTTCTGGAGCGGAAGGTGACCAAAACGGAGATGCCAGATGTACGGAGAAACTGGTCCGGTAGAATGAGAGGAGACGCCAGCATAGGAATCCCGAACCAGCCGATATAGACCATTCTGCTCAGAGCCACATCCAATCACCCTGCCCGTTAGTATGTCCTGAAAAATAAGAGAAGATGGGTCAAATATAGCACGGCAATGCAAATCCTTCGTAATCTGACTAATAGATAACAGATTCATTGAGAACTCAGGAGCATGTAGGATATTCTTTAGATGCATAGTGGAGGATAGGAAGACCTCCCCCTGTCCAACAAGAGGGGAATGAGTACCATCTGCGATCTGCACTGAGTGGCCGTGAGGAATGTCCCTGTAGGACTGTAGTCTGTTTCTATCTCGGTAGAGATGATGTGTGGCTCCCGAATCTATAACCCAATCAGAGATATCATGAGACATAGTAAATGCAGTAGATCTACCTGAGGTACTAGCAGCAGATGAACTGGCGGAGACTGTAGCAGCAACATCTGAATGTCCACCAGACAAATCACTAAATGAAGGTGGCATAATATCTCAGAGACGTACCACAAGTTCGTCAAAACGATTATCTGCAGTAGATGGCAACGGGGACTGAGAATGCTCTGCAACACGTGCCGATGCTGGGAACCCATGCTTAGAATAGCATGTCTCCTCCGAGTGTCTTGTGCGGTGACAATAGGAACATGTCTGACTAAAGCGACCACCCCTTCCCTGGGGTCCACGTCCACGTCTACGACCAGAAGACGGGCCACCTCTCCCACGCGAGACTGCCATCGCTGATGGGGGTGGAGTAGAAGAGCTGGAAGAAACTATAATGCGACTAGTCTCCTGTAAACATCCTCCACTGGAGGAATAACTGCATCAGCTAGGATCTGAGACCGGGCGGCGTCATATTCACGATTTAGAGCCGCAAGTAGAACACCCACCATGGTGACGTTCCGAAATGTCTTCTGCTGTTCAGGAGTAGCTGTGAGTGGGATAGTACTGTGTAACTTCTCAAACATCCCTCTTAGGGATGTGTATAATGAGTGAAGAGGTCTGCCGCTCTGCTTCATTGTGAAAATGTCATGTTGAAGCTGTAACATCTTGGTCTCATTTCGCACCTGCGAATATGTAGCGGCGAGAATATCCCACATCGCCTTGGCAGTGGGCTGATGGAGGACATCATTAGCAATCTCCATCGTCAATGTACCAGACAACCAGACCTTTGCGTAGGAGTAGGAGTCATCAGCCTCCCATGAGGCATATATCCCTGTCTTCTCTGCGGGCTCATCCTCGATAAGAATGTGCTTCTTACCATTCGACTTCATGAGGCTCATGAACTGCATTGCCCAGAGCTCATAATTCGACCCGTCCATCTTCACTATTGGTGTAGGACCTTTGATTGCGTCGGTGGAGGGCATATCGACCTTCGATTCTGACATACTGCCACTGGAGAAGAACTAGGGTTTGTAGACAAAGTAATGAATGTCTACACAAACTGCATTGGGTTCGAGTGCGTATGTAGACGTTACGCACTCAAATCCATCTATCCGGTGGAAGAAACGAGGGTGGCTAGGACACGCCGGAGATGAGGCCGCCTAAGGGGCTAGCGGCGATACAGGAAGCCGCCTATAGGCCTGGCGGCTGGAGTGGAGGACCGCCCAAGTGGTGGCGGCGCGGCAAGGAGGCCGCCTGGGGAGGGCGGTGAGGATCGGCGGCGGGAGGGGGTCCGCCTGGGGACTGGTGGCGGCGGGCTGGGGGCTAGTTGGCGGCGGGGAGGGGCCCGCAAGGGAGGGAGGGGCGGTAGGAACGCCGGGGAGGGCCGGGGATTAGCGCGGGGGTACGACGTGGGAGGTGAGGGCGGTGGGTGGGGAGAGGGCGGCGGGTGGTGAAAGCCCTAGGGCGGCTTTGATACCATGTTGGGAGTAAAACTTAGATTATTCATTCAGAGAAACCCTAGGCTCTCTTATATAGGGAGAGACCTTAAGGGTAAAGTACACAGTAGTCCATAAACGACAAAGAAATAGCGAAGAGGTACATAACATAATAATAATAACTATCTCTACAGTTAGATGCCTTTCCGGGTAACTAGAGTAGTTTTAGATGATAAAATCACACCCTCGAAACCCAAAATCAGTCTGAATAGCCCTTTGAAGCGATTTTCGGAATCCAATGTCGACGAAGAGAACCTCTAGTGCCCTACACGGTGGCGACAACGAGTGCTGGTACCTCTAGGGCAGCGACAACGACCTTTGCCACATATAGACACCTTTAGGGCGGTGGCAGCGGCTGCTGTGCAGCGGCACCAGAGACGGTGACAATAGGTGCTACTGTTGGACAACCTTAGGACGACGGCGCCGGCAGCCTTAGGCGACGGATGCCATTTGATAGAGAGGGAGCATGATGACGGCGACGTTCAACTGGGTTTTGGTGGGGAGAGGTGGGTAGGGCACATGCTTCGATCAAGGACCGTCGCTTTGATATCATGTGGAAATGAAAAAATAGAATTGATTCGTTCAAGTGAACCCAGGGCACTCTTATATAGGAGAAAAGTCCTATGGGTAAAATACATAAAGGAGATAGGGAAAATGAGAGAGACAAAAACATAACAGATAAAAACAATTATCTCAATAAGACCTGTTTAACACTTGCTTTACAAATTCCCCACCAAAGTATCGAGGGCTGTAGGGTTGTGCTTGAATCTGGCATCAAGTTCATGTTCACCCCATAATTGCAAGGTCCTAAAATCCGAAGAACCCATTTTACCAGGATGACTTGGTTCAACTCCTTTAGCCTTTTGATCCCAAGGCCACCACAATGTTTAGGCATAGTTACATTGTCCCAAGCAACATGCTGAAATACCGTGAGTCCTGGTTCGCTCCGGTCCACAAAATAATCCTCTCCAAGTATTGCCGCACATCCACCAACATCGGTATAGATGATAGAAAGAAAATAGAGTTGGTCGCCATGCCGGGTACACGAGCACAAGTCGACCATCCTTCAACAGGGTGGCCGATTTCTAATTGGCTAATTGCTACTCCAAATTCTTAATCAGGGGGCGCCATTGTGATCATGTAAGCCGTTTATTTGAGGGAGGTCCACGTACTGCATTGGGAGGTTGGTCTTGGGAGTATCACGAATAACAACATATTCCATGATCTCCTCCTGAGAGAAACTGAAGGGAACAAAGGAAGATTTGCAACTATAGATTGTAAGACCGGAGATGACACTGAAGGTAAATGGATAGACTGGAAGACCCCGGAGACCTCATTCCTTCCGAGAATCTAGAGAGGGGCAATTTTTATAAAACCATTCATGAGGAAGATATGAAGTAGGAGGTTGAATGACGATAGTGTTCTAAGCAAGGTTTGGTTAGGGAAAGAGATTTTAATACAAAGTACTTTCATTCTATTGATGATGGCCGGAGGTGATGCAACTACATTCATTCGTTATTGGTGGTAAATGAGCGTTTTGAAGGGGATAAGGAGATGGGTGGGACTGTAGTGAGTTGTTTCCATGGAATGAGCTATCAGGGTCCTCGTAGTGGGTGGAGATAATGATGACAACTGGCTTATGCATCGTCTTTCAAGGAATTTTTTATTGATGATGTTCGCTCTGCAGTTTGGTTCTTTTTTTTAAATGGAATTTTGGTCCTTCGTTAAGACATATTTTGAATATTATGGGATTTGCTACAAGGAATCCAAACTTTGAAAGGTTGAATGGTGCTCTCATCTTCCTACTATTGAAGAAGGGGATTTCCAAAAGAGTGTATGATTTCTGGCCAATTGCTCTTTCCAATGCCATGTATTCGGGGCTTGATAAGGTATTAGCCAATTGGTCATGAAATGTTCTAGATGCGCTTATCGATGAGGTTCAGACTACCATTATCGTTGACCATCTGATGATGGACAATGTAGTTATTGGCTCATAGATTGTAGGTAATTGGAAGCATAGAGTAGTTCAGGGACTCATGTGGAAGATTGATTTCTCAAAGGTATATGATTGTATTGATTGGCTTTGTCCTTGGGTAGCCTTGCCAAAGCATGGTTTCACGAATTTATTGATATCCTGGATGGAGAGATGTGTCACCACTATGTCCCAATGGGTCTTGATTAGTGGGTAGCCGAGAGCCATAATGGGTGGTCAAGCATGGCTACCCACTCTCCCTACTGCTTTTTGTGCTTGCAGCTGATGTTCTTGCAATCATGGTGAGGCAAGTAATGTAGAGATGTGATACCTTGGGATACATTCGAAGTGAGATATTTATCCCGAAGTTATAATATGTTGATAGCACATTTTTTTGTATGAGGGGGAGTGCTAGAGTTCAAATCTATGACTACTGTGCTTGATATTTTCGAAGAGCTCTCAAGGCTAACAGTTAATCGATCCAAGTCCCCTTTTGTATCGTATGGTTTCCTGAAGACTGAGATTGATGAGTGCACTGCGTTCATGTCAACCCCACGTAGTTGCCTTCCTCCTAGTTACTTGATATTGCCTCTATACAACAACAGGTTACGTCAGTGGGACCGGTTGCCGATGATTAAAATATTTGTGGAAATTGGCAAGATGGAATGCCTTTTGCCTCTCAAAAGGTGGTAGATTTGCGTTCCTGAAGCCGGCGGTGGCGACAATCCCTATTTTCTTCATATCCACATGCATCCTTCTTGTTGGGATTTGTTATCCCCTTGAGTCATGTAAAGAAGATTTCTTTATCACTTGTTTTTTTGAAAGAAAAAGGTTCCACCATATAGGTGTGTGCCCAAAAACATCGCCATTTATCACTTCATTAAAATTACAAGCCTTAAATATGCAATACGAATGTAAGAAATTACAAGCTCCAACTCTCAAACAACGCCCTAGCGTGCACCACCACGTTTTCCTTATACACTGGTCTTGGCAAAACATCATGCCATTTTTTGCGATCCAAACTTGCCCATATCAGCGTCAAATACCCAAATGCTCCTTCTCTGTGCCATTCCATCTCCCCAATGGACTCCCAGAATTCCGATATACAATCAGTACGAATTGCATGGTTCCCAAGCAGGTTTTAGACCTCCACAGAGCACCTACATTTAAAGAACAGATGATCCGCATACTCTGCTTCCTCCCTACATCTTGAGCATGTTCGGTCCGCATTCGGGATGAATCATGCGGATCATTCCCTAGTTAACAATCTACCCGTTCTAAAAATCCACAAGAGGATCTTAACTCGAGTTGGAACCTTCCATTTCCATTTTCTCCTACAGTCCACCTCACATCCTCCAGGGTCAAAGATCATAGGCCCTTCAAAATTTTGTAAGCTTTTCCTACTGAGAAGACACCATCACGCTAGCACCAATAATCTCAGCCATCAGTGGGACCCGCTTCTCACTCGAGCTCCTAAAGCAACATCAACAACTCTCCCAAACACTAATAAGAGAGCTCATACCTGAAATATGGAAAGGACTGCTCTTCCCAAACCTCAGCCATCGAAGCATCTTTGTTAGTAACAAATGCCATCAGCCATGGGAACCACTCTCCCAAGATCCCGCTCTTGAACCAATCATCAATCCATAACTTGAAACCATTACTGTCCCTAGGGATGAGCATGGGCTGGGCTTGGGCCGAGCCCTATAGGACACATGCCCAAGCCCATTTAATCAATCGAGCTTTGTGTCGTGAGAAGGCCCACTAATATTTTAAGCTCGGACCAATTTTTATTGTTGGGATAAAATTTATTTATAATGAAAAGAGATCCCAGGGCTCTCTTATATAGGAGAGGAGCCAAGGGTTAATTACATAAGTGATACCCAAAGAAAATATAAACCGTAAATATAGTATGGTGATAAATAAACATCTCAACACTCCCCCTCAAGCTGGAGCATAAATATCAATCATGCTCAGCTTGGAACAACATCTCTGAAATGAACCTCTGGCCAGTGCCTTTGTGAAGATGTCTGCGGTCTGATCTCCTGTGGAAACATGAGAGCTGGATATAAGGCCTTTCTGGATCATGTCTCTAGTATAGTGACAATCCACCTCAATATGCTTTGTCCGCTCATGAAAAGCAGGGTTATTGGCTATAAATAGAGCTGCTTGATTATCACATAAAAGCTTCATAGGAAGAGAAACCTCAACAGTTAGGTCGGTCAGTACTGATCTGACCCACATCATTTCTGTACATCCTTGTGCCATAGCCCTGTATTCAGACTCAGCACTAGATCTAGCCACCACAGTCTGCTTCTTGCTTTTCCATGAAACAAGTGAACTGCCCACAAAGATAGCAAAACCAGAAGTCGACTTTCTATCTCTGGTACAACCAGCATAGTCTGCATCTGCACATCCTGTCACCTCAAGTGATGCATCCCTACTGAACATAAGGCCAGAGCCAGGTGACGTCTTCAAATACCTCAAGATCATGTGAACGACATCCATATGTACCTTCCTGGGTTGCTCCATGAACTGGCTGACTTTGCTAACTGCAAAAGCAATATCCGGCTTGGTAATAGCGGCGTATAGGAGCTTCCCAACAAGCTCTCTATATCTCCTCCTGTCAATTTCTTCGGTGTCGTCATCATACAATCTCATGCTTGCATCCATAGGAGTAGAAGCAGGTTTGCACCCTGTCATGCCTGTCTCAGATAGGAGGTCCATAACAAATTTTCTTTGATTCATCACGAGTCCACGTTGACTTCTGGCGAATTCTAATCCAAGAAAGTAGCGAAGATTTCCAAGATCCTTAGTCACAAACTGCTGACTAAGAAACTCCTTGGTAGTAAGAATATCCTGCTCATCATCTCCTGTCATGACAATATCATCCACATAAACAAGAATGGCCACAGTACCTCTGGGTGTCTTCTGTACAAACAGTGAGTGGTCCGCAGTAGACCGCACAAACCCCTTTTGCTCTATCAGCTCCGATAGCTTTTGATATGAAGCTCTCGGACTCTGCTTCAGGCCATAAATCGCCTTGTGAAGGCGGCACACCTTCTGAGACTCCCCCTCAGTAGCAAATCCTGGTGGTTGTTGCATATATACTTCCTCCTGGAGATCTCCATAGAGAAAGGCATTCTTGACATCAAGTTGATACAGAGGCCAGTCTCTGGAAACGACAACAGATAGCAGAATGCGTAGTGTAGAATGTCTTGCTACTGGAGAGAAGGTGTCCTGATAATCCACCCCATATGTTTGGGTGAACCCGCGAGCCACAAGCCTTGCTTTGAATCGATCGACACTGCCATTGGCCCTTTGCTTGACCGTGAATATCCATTTGCAGCTCACAATAGATGCTCCCGGTGGAGGTGAAACGATGCTCCATGTGTCACGTGATCGTAGAGCCACCATCTCCTCTTCCATAGCTAGGCGTCACCTACTGTCCTGGAGTGCCTCCTGATACGTTCGTGGGATAGTAACAACAGAAAGTCCCACTATAAACTTCTTGTAGTCCTCTGACAGATGATCCAAGGAAACATGTGCAACCATTGGGTAAGTAGCACATTGGCGACGTTGTTTCCTTAGAGCAATTGGTATCTCCAGGTCATCAGTCCCACGATCCTCTGGAATTGACTCTTCCTGTTCATCAATGAAATCTCCAGTGCCATCAATAGAAATAATATGTTCCTGACATACCTGTGGCATGGTGGATGATGTGGTAGTCACATGAGCAGAGGGGCGAGTAGAAGACCTGTGAGTATAAACTTGGGGTAAGAATGTAGACTCTTTGTGAGGAGGTGGAGGTGGCGGTGGTATAGGTGGTGAAGACCTCAGGATATCACAAGGAGCAGAAGGAGGTGGAGGAACTACAACATCTTCTCTGGATCCAGTGGTAGACAGCCCGTCACCTGTAGGAGAGAAATACATAATAGATTCGAAAAAAGTAACATCAGCATTGACATAGTATTTTCTCCCAACAGGATCAAAACATCTATACCCTTTTTGGGTACGAGAATAACCAACAAAGACACATTTGACAGCTCTAGGTGAGAGCTTGTCACGGCCTGGAGTAAAGTCATGGACAAAGGCTACTGATCCAAAAACACGATGTGTAAGTGTGAAGAGTTCCTTTTCGGGAAATGCAATCGAGAAGGGACTCTTCTCTCCAAGCATAGTGGATGGCATATGATTAACCAAATAATAGGCAGTTAGGATGGCTTCCCCCTAGAAAGAATGAGGTGTACCACTGTGAATCAACAAGATCCTCGTGATGTCTAAGAGGTGACGATGTTTGCGTTCTGCAACCCCATTTTGCTGTGATGTATAAGTGCATGAGGTTTGATGAATAAAACCCAGAGACTGGAGAAATTCTGCCAAATGAAGAGTAGAAAATTCCAAAGCATTGTCGGTGCGAATGTATTTAATTTTAGCAAAAAAAATGTTTTTGATCTCAATAAGAAAAGTCTTAATTATAGCACCTGCTTCAGATTTATGTTTAAGCAAGAAAACCCAAGAAAGTCTAGAATAATCATCAACAACAACCATATAAAATCTATGCACCTCATGATCAGGGACACGACTCGGACCCCAAATGTCAAAATGAAACAACTCAAAAGACCGACTACTACTACGACTTGGACGACTAGGAAAGGAGGAGCGATGGTGTTTTCCAAGCTGACAAGCTTCACAGTCCAGAGTAGTACGAGTAAATAGTTGTGGGAGAACACGTATCATCTTTTGGAGAGGAAGGTGGCCAAAGCAAAGATGCCACATAAAAGGCGAAGCAGAACCAGAGGGAATAGAGGCCACCCCAGCACAAGATTGAACAACAAGTTTGTATAATCCTCTCTGTTCACGGCCATGAATAATCATCCGGCCAGTTAGTATGTCCTGAAACATAAGAGAAGATGGGTCAAAAATGGCACGTCAGTGTAAATCTTTTGTAATCTGACTAATAGACAAAAGATTCATTTGAAAGTCTGGAGCATGTAAAACATTCTGAAGGTGTATATAGGGGGCTAAAACAATCTCCCCTTGACCAACAATGGGTAGCCGAACTCCATTGGCTATGATTACGGAACGCCCTGGAGGAATAGAACTGTATGAAGAAAACTACGTCCGATCTCCACACATGTGATGAAATGCTCCAGAATCCACAATCCAATATGTCATATCAGAACTGTTGCTACTTGTAATGGTAAGCACATATGAACTACCTGATGAACTGGGTAGTGCTCTGGCGGTGGCCGCTGCATCTGAAGGTCCTGTAGTCTGAGTCATAGGAGTGGTCACCATTTCTCGAAGTCTCGAGACAAGATCATCAAAACGTGCATCAATAGTGGGGACAGGTGAAGAGTCAGTCTGCTCAGCAACACGTGCAGACACTGGAAAGCCATACTTGTGAAAACATGTCTCCTCTAAGTGGCCAGGACGATGGCAATAAGAACATGGACCACGCAGACGGCCTCCACCTCTACCACGAGGTCCACGACCACAGAACTGAGATGCACTGCCTCATCCACGAGAAGCAACCATAGCCGAGGAAGTCGGCTGTAGCGTGGATGTAGATGTTGTAGTAATTCTGCTCAGCCGCTTGTATACATCCTCCATTGGTGGTATGGTCTCGCCAGTCGGTAGTTCAGTGCGAGCGGCATCGTACTCCGAGTCAAGAGAGGACAGAAAAACTCCAGTCATAGTGGCATTCCGATACGCCTGTTGTTGTTCCACACTGGTAGTGATAGGCATGAAGCTGTGGAGTCGCTCAAACATGCCTCTCAGATGTGAAAAATGTGCATGTAGAGGTCGACCATTTTGCTTGGTCGAGAAAATATCAAACTGAAGTTGGAGTATCTTGCTTTCATTTTTCGCTTGTCCATAGGTAGCGGCCAATATGTCCCACATGGCCTTTGCAGTGGGCTGATTATCTATATCATTAGCAATCTCTGTACTTAGTGTCCCAGAGAGCCATATACGAGCATATGCATCATCTTGTTTCCATGATGCGTTGGCCCCTGTCTTGTCCGCTGGCTCTGAATCGGTCAGAATATGCTCCTTGTTGTGGCATTACATCAGGGTACGAAACTGCATGGACCATAACTCGTAGTTGGTCCCGTCCATCTTTACGTTAGGTGCCGGGCCTTGGAAGGCACCGGAAGAGGAGAAAACATCACCCTTGATTTCTGACATTCTTTAATCGGCCAAAATGCGGAACAAGAGGGGAATATTGCTGCAAAAAACTTGTCTACAACATCAAATGACGGATGATGTGTATCTGTAGACTTATACACTCATCCCTAATGCTTTGTTTGCGGCCGAGGGCCGCAAATGAAGGGGGAAATCAGATTATTTCACCCAACACAGATCTGTTCAGACCTCGCTTGATGTGAACCGGGGGTCCGCGGCGGCACGGGAAGGGCGTAGAGGTGCACGCGGTGGTGCGGAGGCGCGCGGAGGGAGGGCTGGCGGGTGGGGCTAGGGTTAGGGTTTTGGTTCGAGAACCCCGGTCTAGGACCGTTGCTCTGATACCATGTTGGGATAAAATTTATTCATAATGAAAAGAGATCCCAGGGCTCTCTTATATAGGAGAGGAGCCAAAGGTTAATTACATAAGTGATACCCAAAGAAAATATAAACCGTAAATAGTACGGTGATAAATAAACATCTCAACATTTATGTGCCGGGCCGGTCCATATATGGTATCTGCCCAAATCAATGTGTCAAATGGTTTTGTCTTTTTTTTGGGGTCTGGAGTTCCAACCGATACAAACATACCAACCTCTAATACCTAGACCAACGCGTATGACTAATAACAACCACCATTGCATGTGCAAATAACTAATCACAAAACCCCTTAAGATTATCTTTGGTTTAGCTCACAGAATTAATACAAAACTAGGGTTTGCAATAATATTATATAAAAATCCAATTGCAATCACGTTACTTCCCTCATGAAATCCGTTGGAATTGGATAATCTAAGAATAAATTGGAACATGCAAGGAACAAAAACCATCGATGTCCAGAATAGTTTCTATTATTGCTATCTGATTTTTGCGGCAGAGTTTCAATCAAACAAATCAATCACAATTTGGAACTCAATCAAATTGGAAAAGATTGATCCGAGCACTTTCCTGGGTGTCGATTTAAATCAGCTCGTCAAACGTTATCTTATCAACGACCTAAGAGCTGAACGATTCTCCTAGAAGTCTTCATTATGAAAAAAGGGTTTTCACCGGTGAATTTTTGGTTCGAATCTGAAGGTGGTGGAACGAGACCCGTTGTGCGGGTGGTGGGAAGGGTTTTGGCTCCGACCAAGATGGTTGCGGAGGTGGAAGATTTGAGGGAAGAATGGGAACATGTACGAGCAAGAAGATGGCGGTGATTTGAGAGAGGCGACGGGCTCGCAGGCGGCCTGTGACGGTGGGAAGTAGCGGAGTCGAAGCCGCTCTATCCTACGACCTCTATGGTTTCGGGAGTTGGGGGGGGGTTGGTTTGGGGGGCGAAAGACGCTAAGTTGGGGGGGGGCACGAGGGGGAAGTTCCAGTATGGAAATGCCCTGGGTCGTTTTTGAGCCAGCGGGCTTTTCAACGGGTTGGGCTAGTGGGCTAGTTGTCTGACCGGGCTATTGGGACAGATGGGTTGGGCCGAGCCCAGCTCGAGCCGTATCCAATAGTAATCTAGGCCGATATTTTTTCTCCAAGCATCGCCCAATGTTAACTCGGGCTTGGGCTAGGCTGGGCATTTTTGGCCCGACCCAACCCAATGCTCATCTCTAACCGTCCCCTAGCACATGTCTCAAAAAGGGACGAATCTCCGACGCCATGTCACAAATACCTCTCTAGAAGTAGGAAGGTGCCGGCCTGAGCTCCCCGGAGCTGGGGAAGGAGCTAACAGACCCATAGATCTTGCATATACGTTTCTAAAGGGTTGCAATTATGCTTCCTATGGATTGAGTTGGGCTTGGTGTCTGCATATTGGACTATATGAACAAGGCTCTTCTTCTTAAATGGGCTTCTAGATTGTGGGGTAGTGGGATGGAATGCGAGGCGTCTTCTTCGTGTTAGATATGAGCTTCTAACCCACCCATCCATTCCACCTAGATTACACCACTTGTCGATGGCTTTTTGGAAGGGGTTATTGCTCTATGATTCATGACTTGCCATCCTTTCTACGACCTACATTAGGTGATCATAGTTCTCTCAGATTTGGGTGGACGATTGGACCGGGGAGGGTCCTTGAGCACTTGTTTTCCTCGCTTTTTCGTCCTTACCGCGGATCACAGTATCCATGCATAAGGCATGGGTAGACTACCAGTGGGCATCGACTTTCACTTTAGTTTTTTTTTCTGAGTAGTGTCTTTAAGATTTTATTCAGTTGACAAATTTCATTTCTAGGTTTGTGAACCAGTGGGTGTGGCAATATGATCATTTCTTGATCAAGAAGGTGTATTGTGCTCTTACATATTCGCACAATGTCCAACCGATGACTAAAGAGCGGGATTGTAGGCTTATTTGGGCTATACACATCCATTTGAAGATAAACGTTTTCATGTGGATCTTGCATAGGGAGAGGAAGTTGACCAGAGTGCGTAAGGCCATTCTTCACCATGGAGAAAACACCATTTGTCCCCTTTGTGGTTTCGATTATGAAGATCTTACTCATTTGTTCTACTCTTGTGCTTGTGCCCACCAATTTTGGGTTTCAATGGACATTGTTTGGTTAGATCTCTTCTCATCTAAATTTTTGGGACAACTTATTCGCGAATCAGTTCAAATATGCTGTTGAGATTTGGAGACTGATAACAACATTTTAAGATATATGGTTGCCATGAAATGGTGTCATCTTTCGAGAGGAGCAGCTTTATGTTGAGAATATAATTCGTTTAGCTAGATCTCTCCTCGAGGCCTAGCTTTTGTATTTTTAACCGCTTAATATATCTTGGGGTGGACACCACCACAAGGGTTTCCCCTTTTTAAATAAAAAAGAGATCTAATGTAATCGACATGTTGCGAGTCTCATGAGTGGCCCTAGATGAAAAAAACTTGTCATTAGCATACTCAAATAGAGGGATGTAAATATCATTATGTGTGAATCCTGTTATAAATTCTGCAGAAATTGATCTCTTTGTAAGAATGGCCAATGTATTTGCAATGATCACGAAAATGAGTGGCACAAGCAGACAACCCTAGCATATCCCTTTTTGAGGCTGGAAAAGACATCCTTCAAGATTACTAAAAAAGACATGGCCATTACACACTACTTCATCCAAGTGATCCAGATGTTCGAAAATTTCCTTTTGCGCAATGTAGACCAAATAAATCATCAGTTAACAATGACATAGGCCTTCTCATTGGCCAAAACCAAACTATTCATCATAGATCATCCCGGGATAAAAGCAGAGGAGGAAATTATACCATGAATCATCTGATGAAGGCGATTACCAAGAACTTTTACCAAAATAAGATAGATCCCATTAGAGAGCGCAATGGGTCTTAGGTCTTCCACACGTGTGACCACCTCACTCTTAGGTAAAAGGAAGATGAGAGTTCTATTCAGATGTTTAATGCCCATTTACCCTTCTAAAATTCACCAACAACTGCCACAACGTCATCCTTGATCGCATCCCAAAATAACTTGTAAAAACCACAAGAAATCCATCTGGTCCTAGCGAACCATCCACATTAAGCTGCATCAACATATCTTGAACCTCCTATATGCTGGTCCGGACTGAAAGATCTCGAAATTGGGATGTTGAAATTTTCAACAACCCTCGTGCATATGCATGGACCAACTGGTCCATGTGTTGTAAGTTGGTGGAAGAAATTTGAAATGATTGAACCAATCTATGCATTTCCTGTTGCCGTCATACTATCGATCTCAAGAGAATGAATAAAATTATGCTGCCTTTTAGCACTGGCTATGCTGTAAAAAAACTCGGTATTCGTATCCCCTTCTTTCAACCATCATTGGTTGGATCGTTGCTTTTATTCCAATTCGGCCTTCTTATCCTCTTCCAGAATAATAAACTATTGCATTAGACTTCCATCTAAATCCTCAGGTGACAATGATATCATATCTTCGATCCTATCCAAACAATCGGACACAACCAAGCCATTATTTCTCCTTTTTAATGTAGACATCACAACAACAACAACAAAGCCTTTTCCGACATTAAGTTGGGTTGGCTACATTGATTCTTTGCCTCCATTCAGATCTATCTTGGGTCAATCTCGGACTTAGATCCGAAATACTAAGGTCCATTCGTACAGTCTCATTCCAACACTTCTTGGGCCTTCCTTGCCCTCTCTTAGCCGACTCAGTATCCCGAAACCTGCATCTCCTAACTGGTGCATCAACCGGCCTTTGCAAATGGCCAAATCACCTTAAGCGATTTTCTCTCATCTTATCCTCGATCGGAGCTACACCAACTTTCCTTCTGATTTCATGATTATGAATCTGATCTTGACGCGTGTGTCTACACATCCACCTTAGCATTTTCATGTTTGCTACTTACATTTTCTGCACATGCCTATAATTCACAAGCCCAACATTCAGATCCATAGATCATAGCGGGTCTCATGTTTGATTTGTAAAACTTTCCTTTGATTTTCAAAGGATTTTCCTTATCATAGAGAATAGTCGAGGCTCCTCTCCACTTTAGCCAACATGTATTTATTTTGTTAGTAACATCTCCATCAATTTCCCCATCATGTTGCAAAATAAATCCCAAGTATATAAAAGAATCTCTCTTCCGAATGTTATCTTCATCATTCTTTACCTCGCTTCCTTCGCCATTGCTTCCATCAAAAGTACACTCCATATATTAAGCTTTAGCCCTACTTATACGAAATCCGTTAGTCTCCAAATGCATGTCTCCAGACCTCAAGCCTCTCATTTACTCCATCTCTAGTCTCATCAATCAACACAATATCTTGAATGAATAACATGCACCAAGGTATCTCATCCTGAATAGGACTTATCAACTCGTCCATAATCAAAGTAAAAAAGGAATGGAGTCAAAGATGAAACTTGACGCAGGCCATTGTTGATGTCAACATAACCAGTCTTCCTAGACTGGATCCTTACACAAGATGAAGCCCTATGATACATATCCTTTATGAGGTTAATGTATAGGACATGTACTTGTTTCTTCTCTAAAACTGTCTACAATATCTCCCGTAGGATAGAATCATAAGCCTTCTCCAAATCAATAAAAGCAATATGTAGGTTCTCCCTTTTTGCTCTATAAATCTCCATCGTTCTCCTCAGCAAGTGGATGGCTTCAATAGTTGATTGGCCTTGTATGGATCCGAATTGATTTTCTTTTACTTTGGAAGCTCACCTCAACTTTCCTTCAATCACACATTCCTAAATTATTATAGTGTGACTTCGTTAGCTTGCTACCTTTGTAATTTCAACAATTTTTGTTGAGATATTAGTTATATTTCATGTCTTTTATGTAATATTTATTTCCTTTGTCTTCTTTATGTAATTTTTCCAACATGTTACTCTCCTATATAAGAGAACACTATGGCTTTCTCCATATGCAATTCATTCTTTTTCTCTCCACATGGTATCAGAGTGATGGTCCTAGACCGGAGTTCTCATACCCACCGTGCCCTAACCCTAGCCTAGCCTCTCTACGCCTCTCGCTCTCTATCTCTCTCTTGTCTAGCGCCGCCACCAGCACTCCGTTAGGGCTTCGTTGTCACCAGCACCTACCCTCGTGGCCATAGCAACGCTGCCCCCCCCCCCCCCCCCCCCCAGCGCAATCGGGACCCCCAGGGATGCCACAACAAGCAGTTGGGGTCTCTAGCACTGCCGCAAGGCTACTACAACAAACCCTTGCTGCTGCTCTCTACCCTCTTAGGGTCCCTCTAGGCCTTGAGCGGTTCCCTTGACTGTCTTATCTCTCTTCGACGCCAACCAACAGTCTGAATTGGTCTGATTTTGGTTGGAAAAACGTGATTTCAGACCTTTAACATGAATCATGGATTGAAGATGACGGTTGTATGAGTCTACACGTACAACCAATCCTCCATATGTTTGTGCAGAATAGCTCAAATCAGTCTAGTTCCCCAACCGAGTTCCGTTTTTCAGGTCTTTATCCATCATGTCAGAAACAAGAGTGGGATTTTTTCTTCGTCTATTGCTTTCAAGGGCTCGGCTCGTCCTCCTCCTCCTCTACATCCTCCCTCCCAGAGCCGATCCCGCCCACACCCAAACGGGCCACAGAACCAGGGTTCGAGCACCCCCCATGTGCTTGAGGAAGCACCAAAACTCCAAAGCCAAGCCGTGGAGACTGCTCCAGAGCAACAGAGACTCCAAGGCAGGAGTTAGACGACAAGCTCTCTCTTTGTGGTGAAGACCGCGGGCTCTCCCCCACCCCTAACACGCGAGGCTCTTAAGAAGCAGGTCCCCGCTCACAATGGTCAAGCTTGGGGTCCATCTCCTGTCCCTCCTTCAGCGTTACACTCCCTTGCGGTGCTGCTTGGCTCAACCGCCCCCACAACGAGAGCCCCATGCACGCACTCCTTCACCTCCACCCGGAAGGACGCACGACCAATCTTCATCAGCAGCTCCGAAGGCACAGCCGGCGTCCTCGCCGCGTACTCTACTTTCACATGTGCATCGTCACCCTTGGATAGACCCGAACACAAGATGGAAATCACCGACCCGAAACCTCCAAGCAGCGCCTCCACCGACTGTAGGCTCCGCGCCCGTAAGGGCACCCCTTCAACCTCAATATCTTATAGAACCACCCGTGCGAGGTGCTGTCTTGAAGGGATGGGTGCCTCCAATCCACCAAACCACCTGACACTCTCCTCAGCAGGGAGGCCACCTCCTCAGCGATTAGCCCTCTAGCACAAACCGCTCCCCCGGGGAGCAGAATCACGTCCCCACCAAAAGCTGGGCCCACTCGTTACCCAATGTCGGCCATAGCCAACTACAAGCACTCTGTTGAATCAAAACAGTCCCCCACAAGGTCGCCTTCCAACGGATCCACGACTAGTAGTGGGAGTTACGAGGTCGTACCCATGCCGCTTGCGATACCCGCCGACAACACTCCATCCATGCCGGCAGCATCACGCTGCCGCAACAGCCTAGGATAGTTCCTCCTGCGATGCCTCACCCCTCCGCAAGAGAAACACGTCACCGTGTCTCTGCAAATCGCCGCCAGGTGACCACGACTCCCACACTTGAAACACCTCTTGGAGACCTCCCACATGATGAAAAAAGGCTCATGTCGCGGCCCAGACGAGAGCCACCTCTGTGAACGGGCCTCCGCGCCAGCACGTTGCTGGGGAGCCGCCACCTTCCTCCTCGGCGAGACCACCTGCCAGCCCCCCGAATCCGCCTCTAGCAACCTCCCCTCCTCCGCAACCCTCCCACTGAGCACATCAACCCACCTCCTGTGGCTCCCCACCTCCGCCGAGTTGCAGGCAAAAATCCCCCTTGTTGGTCCTTCCACCGAAGATCCTCCCACCGCTGCTCAGTCCACCCCACCTCCCCTGACCTGGGGAGGAGGCCCGAACCCAGCTGGACCATGATCACCACTAGCCGCAAGAGCGGGGCCGCCGGAACCTCCCCCCGCAGAGCTGCCAAGAGACGAGAAACATTAGCTCGAAAACAGAAATCTGGGCTCTCGAATCCAAAATAAAAGCGCTCGGATATGAAATCGAGAATGTCTTTGAACCTTAATCGAGAAAGTCTTTTATCCCATCCATTTTCACAATGGACCGTTTGGTGGGGGCAGGCCATGAGGCCCCTCTTGGGTCCATGGAGGTGGAGTCCCTATTGGCTTCTGTGGTTGGGGACTCTACGAGGTCCAAGAGGGACCTCTCGGTGCGTCCGTCACTGTCATGGAGGTTCGAGAAAAGATACCTACGGCTCTTCGCCGTTGAGAGCAGAAGGATGTGGAGGGTGGCGATTTTTGACGCTATGGGTCGGTCTGACGGCCCACGGGTTTCGGCTTTGGGAGAGGATGACCCGCTTGCGCTCGGGAGGGTTCCGACAGGTACGAAAGTGGGGGCGTTGGACGTTGAGCCTTCAATTGGGAGTAGCGGGGGGTAGCTAGGGTTGCAGGATGGGCAAGCCCTGTTGGACTGTTTAGGTGTGGTGCCGCCCTCGAGAATTTCCCAGGTTGATCTATGAGGATCCTCTCTTGGAATGTCAATGGGGCGGGGAGGGCAGAGAAGAGAATGGCGATCCAGGACTTGTGTACGGAGGTGCTGGCAGATGTGGTGCTTCTGCAAGATACAAAGGTATCCTAAGGTTTTGACGAATTTTATACCTCGATGGGGGGTGCTCGCCTGAGCGAGTGGAGAGCCCTGGATGCCTCAGGGGCTTCAGGAGGTATGGCGGTGGGCTGGAGCGGGGACAGTTTTGACCTTGTGGAGGAAGTGAGCAGGTGGTGGTACTCTCTCTTGACCCTCTTGCAAAGGAAGGCGGACGGGGTTCGGGTATTGGTGACTAATGTGTATGGGCCTCAGATTGGTCCCTTGTTGTCTGAGCTAAACTGGTGACATGAGTCTGCTCCGAGAGAGGTACCTGGACGAGATTTGGATTCTTGGGGGGGGGACTTCAACACGACACTGCACCCAGAGGATAGGCCTCGGCTGCGCGGTGGTGCAGATGCGGGTTCGGCGAGGTTGATGCGGTTTATTATTGAGGAGAGCTTGCAGATTTTTGATGCTGGGGGATGCTGCTACACTTGGAGAAACACCAGGTCGAGATGGTGGATTGATCGTTTCTCGGTATCCTAGGAGGTGACGAGGTTGTTCATGCTGGCGGACGCGTGGGCTCTGCGTCGGGCTCATTCCTATCACACCCAATCTTGTGGTCTTCCGTGAAGGACAAGAGACCGATGTCTTTCTTCAGATTTGTGCGTTCTTGGTTGCTGGAGGAGTGCTTCCGCGACATAGCGGTGGAGTTTTGGCGAAACACGGAGCTGGAGGGGTCGGATTCGGTGGTTCTTGCTCAGAAGCTCAGTTTGCTGCGGAAGTGTCTGATTGAGTTCAGGAGGTGCACTAGGGAGCAGAAACAAAATACGAGGGCGGCGGCGCAGGAGATCATCTCTTGCCTCGATGCGGTAGAAGACGCGAGGGAGCTGTTTGCTAGTGAGGTAGAGGAGAGGTTCTCTTGTTTGAACCCGGTGGGGTTAGAAGATAAAAAGGAGGTTGAGTGGAGGTAGAGGTCGAGGCAGAAGTGGTTGAGGGAGGGGGATGACAGTACGTATTTGTTTCCATTCCATGGTCAGTGGGAGAAGGTGTCGGAATTTCATTAGGAGCATTGAGGTGGGAGGAGTGCAGGCGACGAGTGACGCGGAGATTGGTCGGCAATTCATGTCGCATTTCATCGCTTTCTCTAGAAGAGCGAGAGGGGAGGGCTGGGGGTGGTGTGGGCAGGGTGTGGGATGTATCTCTACCCAGGAGGCCGAGGATCTGGTGGTGCCTATCTCGGAGGAGGAGGCTAGGTAGGCTCTTTGGCAGCTGCATGTGGATAGGGCCTCAGGTCCTGATGGGTTCTCAGTGTGCTTTTTCAGGGAGTTCTGGGGGTGTGTAAAGGAGGAGGTGGTTGAGGTCCTGCGTGAGTTCGTGGAGGGCAACCAGGGTTTAGAGCGCTTCAACAAGGCGCTTCTGTTTCTGTTGCTGAATCGAGAGGGGACAGTTCGCATGGAGGATTTCATGCCTATTGCGCTGTCCAATGCGATCTACCTTCTCGTGGCGAAAGTTCCAGCAAACCGCTTACGGCGTGTCCTGGGGGGCATTATCTCGCCTGAGCAGACAACTTTTGTTCCCGACAGGCAGATGGCAGACTCTTGAGTCCTGGCATCGGAGATGGTGCTGGGTTGGAAGAGGGAGAAGTAGAAGGGGGTCGTGTGGAAGGTGGATTTCTCTAAAGCCTATGACTACGTTGATTGGCGTTTTCTTTGATGGTCACTGCAGAAGGGAGGTTTCCCAGACAAATGGATTGGTTGGCTTAAGATGTGCATCACAACATCGTCGTGTTCGGTGCTTGTGAATGACAAATCGGAGGGGTTTTTTTCCAGCCCCGGCGGGGGTGCGGCAGGGGTTCCCTTTATGCCGCTTCTTTTTGTGATTGTAGCGGATGCGCTGGCAATGATGATGAGGCTGGTAACGACTGACTGGTTCTGTGCTGGGTACGTGATGGGGGCACTTCCATCCCCATTTTGCAGTGCGCCGAGGACACTGTGATGTTTATTGACGGGGACCCGAAGCATACGTGGCATGCTTCTTGCATTATGGATATCTTTGGGGAGGTCTCGGGCCTATACTTGAACAAAGAGAAGTCCAAGGTCATCCCGTTTGGCATCACACAGGAGGAGGCTCGGGTCCTTTTCTGTATTTTGCGCTGTCCGGAGGGATCCCTTCCAGCCACTTACTTGGGGCTCCCTTTGGTTGCCGAACGGTTGCGAGTGGCAGATTTGAATGTCGTTATCGATAGGGTGGAGAGTAAGGTGACGAGTTGGAAGGAAAGAAAGCTCTCCAAGGGGGGAAAGCTGGTCCTCCTCAAGCATACTCTATCAGTTGTCCCGATTTTCTTCTTCTCCACGCGGTTGATGCTTGTGGCTGTGCGGAAGAGGCTGGAGGGGGTGATGAAATATTTCTTACGGTCAGACAAAAGGCAAGAGGGTGGGGGCTACACCTGGTGGTATGGGACACGACGACGTTGTCGAAGAGGGAGGGAGGCCTGGGTGTCTGTAGTTTGGAGCTCATGAATAAGGCCCTGCTGGCGAAGTGGTCCCTTAGAATATGGGGGAAGTCAGAGAACCTGGTCTACATCGTGATGTTGAGCATCTATGGGGTCACTGGTTCGTAGAGAGCGGATGCGTGCAAGCAGCCATCGTCGCTGTGGAAGGGGTTGTCTGGTGTCTTGCTGGAGTTGGGTGATCTCGTGAGTTCGGTGCTAGGCGATGGCCGTGGTTTTGGTTTCTGGAAGGATGATTGGCTGGGGATGGGGCCCCTCAAAGAGAGATACCCGCGTCTCTTTGCGAGGGACAAGAACACCTTGGTGCATCAGATTTGGTCGGCGGGTTCTTGGTGTCCTACCTTCGCTGTTCCCCTGTCGGACCAGAGGTGCGATGAGTTCGTGGCCCTCTTGAGGAATCTGGCGGACGTTGATGGTCCCAACGCGGTTAGGGACCACTTTGCTTGGAAGGAGGGGAGTTTTACAGTTAGAAAGGCTTATCAGTATTTCGGTAGGATGCATGGGACACTTCAGGAGGAGACCGCTTAGAACTACATGATTATTTGGGCTAGCAGAGTTCCGATACGGATTAAGGTCTTCATGTGGTTGGCGAGACGCGACAGGTTGCTTACAAAGGTGCGCAGGAAAAGGCTGCTGGGTACCAGAGAGATCATTTGCGATAGATGCGACCTTGAGCACGAGGACTTGGAGCATCTTTTTTTTTGCTATTGTACCTCACTCGCGGTTTGGGAGCATGCAACTGTGCCTGGGCTTCGCTCGGCGGGCAGCACGTCATACTGGAGTTCTGTTAGAACAACTTGTGGAAGTTCCCAGGAGGACTCAACTAGTCTTTTTGGCCTACTCTGGGCCATTTGGTGTGCAAGAAATGAGAAAATCTTTCGGAGCAGTTTGTTTCTCTATGAGAGGGTGTTGGGATATTATAGGGCGTTGATGTCTTTGTGGCAAAACATGTAGCTTTGCTTTTTTGTTTTGGTTCTGTTGTAGCATATCTGTATCCGGTTCCTTTTTTTGATTAAATAAATTTGTGGTGGGTTCCAATCTTGGGACTACACCCTCTTTCTCCTAAAAAAGGTGCAGGTCTCAACTTCCAACTGGCTAAGATCGCATCCGAGTCCTCGAAGCCGACTATGGGCTTCACCGTTTTGACATCGGGTGTGGACCTTGTTGCTTTGAGTTCATATCTCTCTTTTAACTTGAACCCATTGGAACACTCGATCTCTGTGGGGGCTCTTGCCAAGCAAGGCAATGTGATAGGTGTCACCCTCGCCTTCGCCTGGTAATGGAGCTCCATGATGCTGTCGGGAGCGCCTCTCTTGGTGTGTGGAGGTGTTGGACCGAAGGGTGTGGCTTCCCAGGTGGGGGACGATGGTGCTGGTGGTGAGGGGGAAGAAGAGAGGGAGTCGACGCATGAGCTAAAGAGGCTAAGAAGGGATTTGGGGCTGTTGGACTGAGGATGACACTAGGGAACTCCTCGTTGAACAAAAGGGAAGGTGGGGGTCGAGCATCAGGAGAAGCACAACTCTCAAGGGGGTCCTGGATCGAATAATCTTCCTAGTTTGGCGTAGCAGGCACTCGTGTTTTTATCTCGTAAGCAGCGACGAGCAGACGGGAACGTCTGGGAGACAAGCTAGTTTGAATGAAGTCGGGAGGTGGAAGAGTTTGATAGCTCGCACGACGTTGGGTGGAGGTTGGAGGAGGGGGTGAATCCTCTGTAGGAGGCAGAGGTAATGCATGAGTCCTTGTCTCCGCGGAGAAGCCATTACAGGAAGGGAATCAGAAGGATATGGCGTTTGAGCTTGCGATCGCACATAGGGTGGATGTTCAGGTGACAGGTGTCTCTCCCACGATTTCTAAATGAAATTTTTGACGTGGAACATTTGCGGGCTAGGCCAACCTTTGAAGAGGATGGTGGTTTTTTCCATGCCCGCTAAGTGGAAGGTGGATGTAACGTGCTTGTAGGAAACGAAGATTGCATCTTTGGAGTCGGCGAGATGGAGCTCCATATCTGGACTTACCTCATGAAATTCAAGACTGTACCAACAAAATGGTAGCTCTGGGGGTATTTTGGTCACCTGGAATGGTGCTCTATTCGACCAGGAAGATGAGGCAATCTTGATGCATTCTGTTTCTATGGTCTTGATCAGCAAAAGGGATCGATCACGACTGCTGATGACATCAGGTTATGGCATTGCAGAGCCTCTCCAAATACACTTTTATAGGCTGAATTGTGGAGCGTGAGGGCCAGATTCCCGGAGGTGGCATGGATTGTGGTTGGTGACTTCAACGTCACATTACACTCTGAAGATCGATTGGGGGGCGAGGTACGCAAGGCCTTGGATTTGAGTTGTTTGCTGAGGTGGTGGAGCTGGATTTGGAGGTCATCGATGCGGCAAATTGTAGGTACCCTTGGAGGAATTCTTACTCTAGATCATAGCTTGACAGATTCATGCTATTAGTTGAGGCGTTGGAGATGTTTAATCTTGCTTGTGTTACGTCGCTACCCTGATCCAGGTTGTATCATACGCCGTTATGTTTGGATAAGTGCAGAAGTAGATGCTCTTCTTCATATTTCGGATCTGAGAAGTGTTGGATGTTGGAGGACGGATTTAGGGATATGGTGGTCTCTTTCTCGGACAACTTGGAGGAGGGTTCTGCTACCATGAGGCTTGTGCTCAAGTTGGCTACTTTATGTGTATGTTAATTATCTTTAGAAGGGAGTCCCGTGCTATACGTGAGTAGAGAAGGAGTTAGACTGTGGATGAAATGGTCAGCTTGGACTCCTTGGAGGACCTGAGGGAGCATAAGGAGAATTTGGAGAGCCGGGGGGTAGTGCAGAAAATCATTGAGGAGAATAGGAAGCGAGAGTGGGAATGGAGGCAAAGGTCACGCCAAAAGTGGCTGAAGGAAGGCGATGTGGACACCTGAGTCTTTTATGCAGTGGCAAATGGGAAGCGAAGGCGAAATTTGATACATTCTATCGAAGTAGGGGGATGAGTTTTTTGGTGAGGAGGTTGCGAGTGCAATTACATGATACTTCAAGAATCAAGAACATGAGCATACAAGCACCACACAGTAGTTCTAAGTGGCTTGGTTTGGGGTGAGTCACATTGCTGATACGGAGGAGGCGTTGATGAAGCCGTTTGTTATGCAGGAGTTCCGTGAGGTGGTCTTTGCTCTGAATCCGGACGATTGTCCGGTCTAGATGGCTTTCGGTGTTTTTCTTCAGTGAGCTTTAGGATCTGATCGATGAGGAGGTGATGGAGATGTTTTGGAGTTTGTTGCTGGAAATTCTGAGATTGGCCGTCTGAACCGCTCGTTGAATTTTTTGCTGCCCAAGATGGAGCTTGCAATTAGGGTGGAAGACTTCCTTCCTCCCTATTTCTAATGCACTTTACTTGATTGTAGCCAAGGTTTTGGCTAACTGTTTGAGGGGAATTCTGGAAGCGCTCATTTCTCCAATTCAGAGTGTTTTTTTGCATGGTAGACAACTTATGGACAATGTGGTCCTAGCTTCCTAGATTGTGGCGGTTAGGAGAGGGAAAATTAAAGGGGTTATGTGGAAGGTTGATTTTTCGAAGGCTTGCAATGGTGTTGACTAGCATTTCCTCTGGGCATCGTTATATAGAAGATGTTTTCCGATTCAGTGGATTGTATGGATGAAGAGGTGCGTCACAATTGCATCATGCGATATTCTGGTGAATGGGCAGTGGGGGGGGGGTTCTTTCAACTGTAGTGGGAAGTACGTTAGGGCTGGCCTCAGGCTCCCCTGCTGTTCATTCCTGCGACGGATGTGTTGTTGGTCATGATGGGTCATATAGTGTCAGGCAGTTTTTGTAGTGGCTACTATAGAGAGGGGGCTTCATTGCCTATTTTTCGGTATGATGATGGCACTATCCTTTTTGTGGAAGGTAGACCAGAGAGTTGTAGGGGATTGTCTACAGTCCTTGACATCTTTGACATGATTTTTGGTTCTCAGACTCAACATGGATAAGTCAAAGTTTGTGCCTTTTGATTTGATGGAGGATGTTGTTGAGTGTGCTAGTTGGTTGAGATCACCCTGTGGATCTTTACCAATACGGTACCTTGGCGTGCCTTTGGTTGGTGGGACGATGCGATAGGCAGATTGTTTACCGGTGATTGAGAAGATGGATCAGAGATTGGTGGGATGTAAGTCAGCTTGTCTATCCTGCGCTGGTAGATTGGTGCTGTTGAAGTCGGTTCTTTCGACGATTCCTATTTTCTTCCTATCTTCTAGACTCCTCTCTGTTGGAGTGAAGAAGCGGCTTGAGAGCATCATGAGACAGTTTTTCTGATCATCGTCTGGGCAGACGAATAGATTACCTTTGGTCGATTGGGGTACGACCTCTTCTTGAAAGGACAGTGGTGGCTTTCAGGTACGTAGTCTGTAAGAGATGAATAAGGCCCTGTTCAGTAAGTGGATTACTCGGATCTGGAGGGAGTGTGACAGTTTGATATGCATCTTGCTGCAGAAGCTTTATGGTATGTGTTGTTCACTACCGAGCCTCGGGGTGGTTGGCCCCTCACCTTCGTACTTTTGGCGTGGGATCTGTGGTGTGGTGCATGAGATTCTTCCTTTCTTGAGTCCAATAGTTACTAGTTAATGACGACACTGGTTTCAGGTTCTGGATTGATGATTCGAGTGTGGGTGGGGTATTTGTGTTGAGATACCCCCGTCTGATGGCATTAGCGGTAGTCTTGAATCGTTCTGTTGTAGACATTTGTGATCGGCACTCTTTTTCCCCTCATTTCTGATTTGATCTGTCTTATCAGAGAATGGGTGAGTTCTTGGAGATGTTGCAGGAGCTGGAGGTTGTGTAGGGGCCCAAAGAGGGGCGCGACTATTGGAGCTGGTATGATGGTACTTCCTCTATGAGTAAGGCGTACCAGACGCTGAAGGGCCCAACGAACTTTGACCTTGGGGGTTGCATAGTGGACTACATAAGAATTTAATGGTGGAAAATTCGTATACGAGTGTATGCTTTCATATGGTTGTTCTGGAGGGGGGAGAGAGCGATAGATCTGCAAGGCTCATTCAGGCGGTGGATCCTGCTTGTTGCCGATGTCATGAGAATGTGGAGAATGTGGAGCATCTATTCTTCAGGTATAAGAGCTTCGTATAGGCATGCGAGCTTCTCTGGTGTCGTGTAGCGTCCACTGATGGTGTCTCGGGATATTGGGAGTCCATTAGAGCTGACTGGCATGCTACTAAGAAGGAACGAACCACAACCACCTGTATGACAATGATTTGGGTTATTTGGTTAGCTGGAAATAAGGTTGTCTTTTGTCAGGAGCGATTCTATGTGAAAATGTGGTGGCTCATGCTAAGGCACCGGCTGAGATTTGGGGTGTAGTTCTATATTTTCCCATCTAAAAAGCGTGTACTTTTTTTGGTGATTAAATGGTGAAGTTTTTGAGCATACACCTATATGGTGGAGGTCTTTTTTGCTTTCAAAAAAAGCATAGTCACATCAAAGTGGTAAGATTTTGTATAACAATAATCTTTTATAAGCTTTTTTAAATAATTTCTTGGTATCATATAAGTAAAATCACACATCCAGTGATCAACAATAATATCTAAAGAATCATAGCAATTGGCTACTATAATTTTTAACATAGAATCGTAGAATCTATAACATATACTAAAACTGGGTTTTTACCCCAGCTTTAGACACGTGGCTCCCCCAACTGTTTTCCATTCTCCTGCCAACTCCTCCCCTCTTGCCCCCTCTTTATCTCTCCCCAGCTTTATCCACGATAGCTGTGCCTTTCCATGGCCATGGGTACGTGGCTCCACAATTTCTCCCCCTTCTTTCGTCTTTTTTTGCAGAATCAGGTTTGCTTCTTCACAAGTTTGCATTATTTTACAGCCTCACCCTTTTTACTCGCCCTATTCACATGCAGGACTCACTCTGTCTCTCCTGCAATTTTATTATTTTTTCTCTCTCCCCTATTCCCTTGTCAATCTCTTTCTATATTTATAGATATATTAATGGCATTATGTTAAAGATCACGTTTGTCATTTGCTTCGGAGTCTTCAATGGATTTTAATTTTCTTCATTAAATTATTACATCCAACTAATTATGCAAAATTTTTAAATTACTTTTCTTTGCCATTTTATTGCTAATTTGAAGTATTATTCATTTTTAAGGATTTTATAATATACAAACTTTTATGGAATTTATACAATTTATTTTCTTCTTACAAATGATTTTTGAAATAATTTTAAAGATTGTTCTGAATATTTTACAAATTTTTTAAAAAATAACCTTTTTACATTTTATACAGACACGGAATTTTTAAGAGTTTTTAAAAAAATATTTTTTTCACCAGTACCCTTAGACATATTGAATCCATACAAGTATGTTTATTACTATTATTTGCAGGTCTTTGATGGATATATCAAATATATAAAGGTATGAACGGTTTTTTAAAATCTCAAGATTTATTATTCAAAATAGTGACACATAAAGTTTTTATTTTACTTCTCCTTACATATCAATAACCATCACTTAATTATAATTACTGAAAATGTTGTATCTTCTTAATTTTTTTTAAAAAATTGGGATAGCATACCAGCTCCATTCCAGATATATGTGCAGATTTTTAAGGTAGAAATTATACTGCTTTCGATTTCAATATTTTTTTTATCTGAATGGTTATATTTTTGTAATAAGATATGTTTGAGTGATGATAAAATTTGTTCTGATGTAATTTTTTAATACCGTAAATGTAACATGTTCAATAGAAGTTATATACATTATTTCAAGAACCTATAATGCTTCTCCTCTAAACATTATCGTAATTCTTCATGTACTGTAGTTCAAAGATATTACAACCTAAACTATACTCTTCTTTTTTCATTTTAGTTTTTATTTATTATTTTTGAATCCAATATTTGTATTAACTTATGACCATATACTTTAATTCTTAAAAAATCAATTTCGAAGTAAGCTCGTATATAAAACAGTAACAAAAAGTTAAGTTGATTTTTTTTAAAAAATAAATTAAAATTTCAAATTATGGGATCATGTATCTTTACTACAATAATAAATTTAATATATAAACTTAATACATATATGTGTGTACGTATTATATATTCTTCCCAAATATTTAGAAAAACCATAAATGTGGAAGTGATGATGATTTATTCAAAATTATATTATTTATATTTGGCTTGAGAAGCATTGTAATCTATATTTCTCCTTGAATGTTTTTTGCAACTTTTCATTGCTTTACGAAATAAAAAAATCAAATAGGAGTATAACAAGACATGTGATATAATTCTTGATATACTTTTACTAATATATGGTTGTCATTTTTTAGATCTTATTTTTCCTTTTTTTAATAATTACATTCTATAATGTATTAATTTTTGAATTTTAATCCATATTAAATGTAAATATATCAAATGCTTTGCACTTTAGATACGTCTTCCTTTTATTCTTTCTATCTTACATATTTTACTTTTTTTGAGAGATTATACCTAAAAAATACTTTATATACATTAGTTTTAACTTATATTTACTACATTTTTCAATATACATGTAAATATATCGAATGCTTAATAATTACATTCTTACATTACATATTTATTCCAATTTTCAATGTATATATACATTAGTTTTAACTTTCTTTCACTATTCTACCATGATGTGCTTACTGGCTAATGTCTAATGTGAATAGTTTATACTGGTAACATTCGCATGCCCCGATCATTTTCTTTTTCAATCACAGTACTGCAAGTAATAAAATAAAAAAAACATCATAACACCGTTTATGCGTATTCAAGTTATATATTTTACAAACATAAACATGTATTCATTTTCTTAATTTTCTAAAAATATACCAATAGACAATGATGATAAATATATTCATTTCTATCATTTAAAAAATGAACTCATTTGAGATGGTAGGGTAATTTGGATTTCTTAGTAGAAACGATTTTGTAGCTTCTCATAATGTTATCATTCCAAATATCCGAGCCTCAATTAAATTCATCATTTAAATTATGTAATTTCTTGGTTATATGTTTATTATAGGTTATCATATCATATCTATCTATCTAATAATAATTACTCTTACTAAAGTTTCTAGGCTGGATGCGATGATACACTAGATTTTCAAAGGACTAATATTTCCAATATTATGAGAAAAATGATATCATGAGCACATTTATAGTTTAATTTTGAATAACTTTTTACGAATTTATATTTGAATTTACCAAAAAACAACGATGAATCCTATACCGTCGCGAAGCACGGGTATCATGCTAGTACTTACTATTAGTGGGTTTTTCCCGCTCTTCTACCACTTGGCAGCCTTTATTCCATTTCCCCCCTCTCTACTCACTCCCGTTCACACTCTCCCCTCATCTCTCTCTTCTCTCTCTCTCTAATAACTACACCACTATCATCTCTCTCTCTTCCTTTCCCTCTTCTCTTCCCTCTTTCTCTCTCTCCACTTACTCTCCCCCCCTTATCTCTCTCTTTCTCCCCCATTTCTCTCCTCTCTCCCTCTCTCAAACGATATATCTCCCTCTCTCTTTCTCTCTCCACACTCATTTCTATTTCTTTATCTCTCTCCATATTCCCTCCCTCCCCATTCACACTCTCTCTATTCTCTCCCTCCCTCCTTTTCTCTATCTATTCACATTTTATGCCTCTTATTTCTTTTTCCTAAATTTAGAAATATATTAGTATTAATTGAAAAAGCAAAACATATATTATTTATAGATTTTATAAAATTTGAAATATATATTAGATTTTTTAAGAAAACTGATATTTTCTTTTTGAATCTACTACGTTGGAAAAAATAAATATAATTTTTTAAAACTATTCTTCATATCATTCGTATGTAATAATTTTTTAGTTGGAAAAATGAATGAATATTTTTATTATAATGATTTCAATAATGGCATAAATTCAAACTATTAGTGGGTTTTCCCACTCTTCTGCCACGTGGCAACCTTTATTCCATCCCCCCTACTCACTCCCCTTCACACTCTCCCCTCATCTCTCTCTTTTTCTCTCTCTCTAATAACTCCACCACTATCATCTCTCTCTCTCTCCCTTTCCCTCTTCTCTTCCCTCTTTCTCTCTCTCCACTTACTTCCCCCCTTATCTCTCTCTTTCTCCCCATTTCTCTCCTCTCTCCCTCTCTCAAACGATATATCTCCCTCTCTCCTTCTCTCTCCACACTCATTTCTATTTCTCTCTCTCTACATATTCCCTCCCTCCCATTCACTCTCTCTATTCTCTCCCTCCCTCCTTTTCTCTATCTATTCACATTTTATGCCTCTTATTTCTTTTTCCTAAATTTAGAAATATATTAGTATTAATTAAAAAAGCAAAACATATATTATTTATAGATTTTATAAAATTTGAAATATATATTAGATTTTTTTAAGAAAACTGATATTTTCTTTTTGAATCTACTACGTTGGAAAAAATAAATGTAATTTTTTAAAACTATTCTTCATATCATTCGTATGTAATAATTTTTTAGTTGGAAAAATGAATGAATATTTTTATTATAATGATTTCAATAAAGGTATAAATTCAAACAACAATTTAATCCATTATTTTTTAGTAAACTCTGTTCAAAATTCTTAATCAAATATATAAATACTTTAACATAATAAATTTTAAATATACGAGTTATATGAATTTGTTCTTATAAGTTTTCTAAAAGAGTGGCAAGCATGTATTGAGTTTCATTTTTAAATATGTTATATAAACGTAGTAAAATAAAAACTTTAATTTTTAGTAAAAATAAAAAAAGAAATAAATATTATCATATTAAGAAAATATACGTCACTTTTTATCTTTCTTTTTTACCAACTCTCTCCTCTTTCTATCTCCATTATTTAAAAGCTACATTTTTTCCACACTTATTAATTTATTTAAATGTAAAATTTATAATCAATGTAGGTAAAATCTCATGTAGATATTTTATTATTGTACTAAATTAAATAGTCACTTTCTATCTCCCTTTTTTTACCCACACTCCCCTCTTTTTCTATCCATTATTTCAAAGTTACACTTTTTTAAAACTTAGTACTTTATTCAAATTCAAATTTTTAATCAATGTGGGTAAAAATCCATTTAGATATTTTATTATTGTAGTAAAATTAAATTATATTTATATATAATGTTAAAATTATGAAATACAATACTAATTAAAAAATAATTTTAAAACAACTTAATTATGAAATACACTACTAATTAAAAATAATTTCAAAAACTTAATTTTGCAGATATAAATCTTATAATAAACGAATAAAAATATAATTTGAAAATAATTTCAAATTGATGCTTCGGTTATTATGTAACAAGT
Source organism: Ottelia alismoides (assembly GCA_037367405.1). Classification (NCBI taxonomy): domain Eukaryota; kingdom Viridiplantae; phylum Streptophyta; class Magnoliopsida; order Alismatales; family Hydrocharitaceae; genus Ottelia; species Ottelia alismoides. The sequence continues at coordinate 168,474 of JAZKJV010000463.1, forward strand.
AATTCAATAAATAATAAAAATAAAAATTAACTTATGAATAAGATAATGATAGAATTATACTTATATTGATATTTTATTAATAAAATTTTTAAAAAATAATCTAAAATTATATAACCATATTTTTTTCTGAAATGTAATACACACACAACTTATTTTTCTTCATCTTTTTTAAATTAAGGCGACATATAAATATTAGATTTCATTTTAATTATATCCATCAATTGGAAGGATTTGAAATCTTTTCACATTTTTCTTATACGTTTTATATGTCCATGGATTAATAAAGTATATTTTGGCAATCATAGATCAATTAATTATTGTATAAATAATAAGTTAATTAAAACTAATATGATATATGTAAAATATATCAAGAAAAAAATGAATGAATATTTTTATCATAATAATTTTAATAAAAGAAATAAATTCAAATAACAATTTAATCCATTAATTTTTTAGTAAAATCTATATAAATTTATTAATCAAATATATAAATACGTCAACATGTTAGTTTATAAATATACCAATTATATGAATTTTTCATATAATATTATTTTTAGTTACATTCTTTATGTTGTTTTACTATTTCCCTCTCAGATAATTCCTATGTAAGTTATTAGCTTCACCTTTAAACTTGATGCATATTCACACTTTCTTGCATCCATTATTTATCCCAAAAATTTTACTCAAATTATACAAATGGGTTCATTAATGTTCTATTTTTAAAATTAACATCTATAACCTGCATTCTTACTAATTGTATTATTAAATTTATTTACCATTAAACTTTATAGAATTTACTAAATTTCTCTATTGCCGGCCGATCCCGCAGCGAAGCGCGGATATGCTCCCTAGTAAAAAGGTGCGCCTTGAGGTGCAAAATGACTGAGGCTACGTGGAGCCGAGAAATTCTACCTCAAAGCGGGTGCCTCACAGGTTTTTGTCAAGCCGTGCATCTCTTAAGGCTGAAGCACTGACGTCATACACCTTGCATACAAGGGCATTTAAGTACCGCAATACGTGCCTCAATTGTCTTCATACGCCTTTTGTTTACTTAAATCTCGACTATGAGTCCATAATGCTTCTGCGTCTACCTACCCTCATCATTTCTAGACATAGATCATCACTCGTAATCTCAATGGCTGTCCTTTCCTGCTGCAGGACTCGCTTTGATCTTATGAGCTCTTGCATTCACCCTTTCTTCCCTCACCTTGTTCAGTTGTTTACCCTTGCTCCTATGGTAGGTTGTAAGCTTGGTCTATTTTTTCATATTCGAAAGTTGATATTTGTTGTAATAGTAATGGTAAAGTATGTAATAGAAGGGTACGTATGTAATGGATGGCTTACCCCGCTCTCTTGTTTAGTCTCACATCTTCTATATATAGGACTTTGGTAGCTCTGTGATGCTATATAAGAAGCCCTACCCCTATATTCATTGAGAGATTCATAATACAATAGCTGGCCCTCTAGGCCATCTCTTGTAGTTTCATTCCGTTCCTCACGGAGTAGGGTTCCACGTAAATTCTGAGTGTTCAATGCTCTTATTATTTCTTAATTATTGATTTTGCTTTCGCATTACTTATTTCTACATGGAATCACAGCAACAAGATTCTGCGGTTCGATTATTCGATTTTAACTTTCGTTATTATTTTCATGATTATCTTTTGATGACTGTTCTATGTTCAAGTTCTGATGATCAGGTTGCCGTTGAGTTTAAAAAAAAATCTAGGGTTCCTCATGAAACCCTAATTTTGCATGGCGCAGAGTTCATCCATGTTCCCCGTGTGACAACTCTAGTTATGAAGTGCTAATTCTGGTTCCACATTGGTTCGATTCTGCGATCTCTAGCGGCGAGCAAGGCTCAGAACGTCAGTATGCGGTATTCGTTAGGTCATGCGATCCCAAGCGAGTAAGTGGATATACTAATGTATATGCGGAAGTATATGCAGATTTTGCGTTTTGCATTATTTTAATTAAAAAAATTAAAGAAATATATTTAATTATGATGCCAGAGAACAAAAAAACTACATGTTTCCTTTAAATTCCCACACATACTTTTAAAAATTAAAAAGGGACCACTATGAAAAGCTACATAGTTTTAGATATCAAAATATGCATCCAAATTAAGAAAGCTCAGATATATAAAGTTATAAACCAACGTCTAAATTCTAATCTAAATCAAGGTTTCAAAAATCGGTAGTCAGTACTCGGTCGGTTGGGTCACCAACTAAGAACTAATCGGTAGTCGGGTTAGTAATCGGATTTAGTCAGGCTTTTATGGCTTTGATTATTTTTAAGAGGATGGGGAGCTTGCACCGACGTGCATGTAACTTTACATGCACCGACGCTTATATCTTCCATAATTTTTTTACTTTTTTGAAAAATACCACTATGTATATTCATCTATATATCCCTCCAATATGTCATTCGAATTTCGTCAGAAACAGAGACTCCTATGACCTCCATCTAGAACAATAATTCTTAGACCGTTAAAATTACCTGTTCTAGATGGAGGTCATAGAAGTCTCTGTTTCTGACGAAATTCGATTGACATATTGGAGGGATATATAGATGAATATACATGGTGGTATTTTTCAAAAAAGTAAAAAAATGTGGAAGATATAAGCGCCGGTGCATGTAAAGTTACATACACCTTGGTGCAAGCTTCCCATCTTCTATTTTAAATATATGAGTCATTTTTATATGTATATTCTTACATATTTACGTAGATTTGTACATTTTTATATTATCATAATGAAAGAAAAGAAGTAATTGAATTTACATAAAACATTAAGTGTATTAGAATAAGTTCACTTTAAAAAAAGTACAAAAAATAAAAAATATGATATCTCCAAGCAAAAATCGATCAACTAATCAGCTTAGTCGAAATTGGTCAATACTCGGTCGGTCACCCCATTGACTAGACCACTCGGACCTACTAATCGGACCAGTCGGGTGACTTTTACGACAATGATCTAAATTATCTTCAAAATTGATAGCTAGAATATCATCATCACTTTCGGGATCACTCATAAATTCCTCTTCTTCATCCCAAGTTGGCAAAGCTTCTGCATTCCTTTCGCTCCTATTTTCAACAAATTCTTATGCACCACTTGCTTCTGCAATCAAGTTCTACGTGAGCCCTGATCCTTGGAAGATTTCTTCTTCTTCTTCTTCAGTGGCACCAATCCAATACATAACATATGTCTACCCTTTGAAATAAATAGATCTCTCCCATTTAGTGATTGACGTTCCTTCAGCTTTGAATTGAACTTCACAAAAATCAAATCATTCAATCTCTTGGTTTCTAGTTTGCTTCTTTTTTGGGTGTGGATATGCAGCAAGGATACTTAAAATTAATCAATGATAAATTATAATGAGTCAATGAATGTATTCAATTGTACATCCAAATGGTGAGGATTATACGGCCGCGAATGAGCTCCAATTCCTCTCTCACCCAGAAGAAGAGGATGCCAACTTCAGAATTCTCAAAGCCATTGCTTTCAATTACAATGTTTAGGAACCATATAACAACCACCAATGAGCTACAAGAGATTATGCATCTAATTTCTTATACAATAGTAAATCTAACTTAATAACAAAGTCGATAATAAGAGGATGATATATTATCAGGGTTGAAATCATCATTGTTGGTGGATCTTTGTCTGACAGCTATTGGCTTTCTAAACACTCTTTCTCCCCTTCGGTAAATATGAATATCTCTCTTCGTGATGGCATTATGAATCTCCAACTAAGGGTAAAAAATCTCCATGCATTCCATTTAACAATCAATGACAAAGCTATCCTTAGAAATTACATCTCTATCCCTATAAAGATAATAGGGATTGTGATAGAAAGCTTCAAGATGGAGGGGCATATCTAATCTTCTTTCCATCTTCAAGGTAATGACATTTGTAAAGGGTTTGTATGAATGCTCAACATCTTTAAAAATAACACTTATTATCTTTTTTTGCATCATCCAATCCTCCATATATGAAGCCCATCGACAGTTTCCTTTTTCCATCAACCACACGCAAGAGGTAGACTAGTAGGGAGAAGATCTTCAGCGTCAAAGACATTTGGTTCCAAAATGATGAACTAAGGTCAACGGGTGCAACCACCTCTCCTTTTCTGATTTTTGATCACTTGTACTCCTTCCACTCATCAAAAGAAAACATCAACCGTAATTTCTCTTTCTTATCCATCATGCTTTGTAGTGTAAGGAAAGTGCTGACAAATATTGTTTGCCATTGCCTAATAATTTCGAACTTCTGGGTGAACTGTCTCATTAAGCTCAATGTCTTCGCTTGACTGTAGAAAAAGAGAGCAAGAGTTCTAGCCTTTCTGATGTAATTTTTATCATTAATTCCTTGCTAATCTCATCAAGAACAAGATCAATGCAATAAGCTGCACACGAGGACCAAAATATCCTTGGATATTTGGCCTTATGAAGCCTCCCAAATGCCGTATTTGTAGAAGTACTGTCGGTTACAACTTGTACAACATTATCTTCCTTAACATCTTTGATACACTCCTCTATGAGAGAAGAGATGTATTCAACCGTGTGAGAATCAACATATGCGTCAACATACTTCAAGAAAGTTGTACCCAAGTCACACTTCACACATAAGTTCGTAATGTTCCATCCTCTCATATCGGTCCGTGTATCTGTCATTATTGAAAACCCATTGTTTTTTCATGCTTCCTTGTGACTCTTTAAGAATTCCTTTGTTTCATCCACTTCCTCCACCAAAGTTATGAACTTTCATAGTATGAAGGCGGCTTGTATCCGCTTCTATATTGTCCAATTACCTTACACATTCAGATAAAGAAATTCTTGATCACCACATTTAAGGGAATGCCAAAATCATAAAAGAATTTGACCACGAACTTGTTGACGCATGCACACTCCTCTTTGGTTAAAGCATCTTTAATCATTGTCTACTGCATTGTTGTGCTAAAAGACATAATCTTCAGAAACATGAGGTCGTTTGCATCACTTCCTGAGCCTCCTTCATATGGATTGTTAGAAGATCATTAAATGTTGATTGTTGTTGGAGTATTTGGTTGTGCACCATATGAGTTGTAGGAGGGTAAATGAATCTCTCCAGGATGCATTTACCCCATCTACATGTTTAGTCCCACATCTACCAGTTGTAAGACTTGGAGGCTCTGTGGAGGCTATATAAGGAGTCCCAGACCTCCTGTATCAGATGAGAAAAAGGAATACAATATCCGCCCCCTTTGAGGGCTTCTCCCGTGGTTTCATCCCGCTCCTTAGGGAGTAGGGTTCCACGTAAAAATCCCTTGTGTTCTTCAAGTTCTTTATCTTTATTTTTGATTCCGCTTCCGCTTCCTATTTTCTAACATGGTATCAGAGCGGGTTCGTTTCTCGAGGATTTCACATTTTTTTATGTTCGAGATTCGTTCTTTTAGATTTGTTATTGTTCGAGATCGGTTCTGGAAATCTCTGCCTTCATTCAGATCGATCTCCAGGCGGAGATCTGCTCATGTTCATGTTTGAGGGTTTTCTGAAACCCTAGCAAGTTGTAAGGTTCACGCAGTGCTTCTCCGGAAAGAAGCCCATTCAAGCGGCGTTTGATCCCCATCTCAGCGAGCCCTATTCTTACATCTGACGCAGTTCACCAAGAGGCTCCAAACTACAACGAGCCCTATTCAAGCCCGATCTCGCAAGGGCTCCTATCCACATAGTTTCAAGAATAAGGTTCCCAACAGGGTGATGCAAATGGAAATCGGCGACGGTGAAAATAAATTTTGATCGGGGGATACTCAGTGGAGGAAGAAATGGAAGGGTTGAGAGAAGAATCTCGTCGGCGAACGAGGGGTGTTTGAGAAGAGAATCGTGAAGACCACGTTGAGAGAGAAAGAGAGACGGAGATAGAGATAAATCTTAATTTTTCATGTCAACTGAACTGTCTAAAAAAATAGACCTTCATCCCTTTATATAGGAGGGATGAGATTACAAAAATAGAAATTAAATTCAAATTCAAAATGACTTATCCTAATTTGACTAACTAATTGATTTGAAATAAATTCAAATCTCTAACCAACTATTTTGAGATCATAGGCGATCTCTTTTATTTAATTACGACGATTCAATTAAACGTAAATAAAATTAACGGATAAAAAGTAGAAAAATGCGGCCCTATTTATCTATTTCATGCTACATCAATTCTCCTCCGCTTGAAAAATTCGTCTCCCGACGAATTGCTAGATCTGCAGGCTTGGAGGTTGATAAATTCGAATCGGCATTCTTGATCATCCCATGGAAGAACTGGTGGAGCAAATGGCGGGATGCATGCGTGCGTGGCGCGAGTGTTGGCGACGTTGGCTTCGTGACGGAAGAGCAGGTGTGGTGCACATACGGGCGCCCATCCGGGTTTCATCCCTTTGACATGGTGCTTGAAGAACTGATGGGGCATCTTCATGACGAACAACTCGGCCTTTGGAGAGTCCATAGCAAAGCAATAGCACAAGGAGAGTAGAGCAGGAGATGTGTCCAATGAATTAAGCCATGGGGCCTTTAAATAGGTGAAACCCAAGATCCTAATCCTAATTGAATAAGGAAGCCTTCCAGATTTCCCTCTTTCAGCACTTCTTTTAAAATATTTCTGCTCCAAGGGGTTGGAATGCAAATTTCGTACCCCTTCACTTAAATAAAATCCACAGCATAATCTATACTCCAAATAACCCTTTTGATAAAAATTTTTGGGAGGAGGGGTCGCCCTGCAAATATTCCAAATTAACCTCCTATCCCTAACTTATGGGATCCGACTCCCTTTGAAGGGGCGCCTATTGTTAGTGCTTCTATCGGGGGAGACCTTCTAAGCTTCCAAGGAATTGTTCTTTCCTTCCTCGACATCGGCGGCACCAAACCCTAAGGCTAGGGTTTGGACTGTATCGGTGGCTCGAGTTCGAGCCGTGGTGGCGGCGGAGTGGGCTTGAGGCGAGGCTGATGCGGAGTTGGCGTTGATGGGGCGGCAATGCGGGATCGACAACAGGAGCGGCGGGAGGGGGATCTGGGGTTGCAGGAGGGGCCCGTTGGAGCTACGGGGGAAAGCGCGGGGTGGCGGCGGGTGGGAGTGGCGGCGACGAGGCTGGGGTCGCAGGTGCATGAGCTTCGGGGAAAGGGGCAGCAGCGATGGGGTTGGGAGGTGGGAGGGTTTTGCGGCGATGGTGGGGCAGAGAGGGTTGTCGTGGGAGGGAGTGGGGCAGGGGGAATCAGGGATGCAGGCGCGACGGGCGTAGCATGAGGAGGGCCTGGGGGTGAGGGTGTAACGATCAAAGGAGATGCTAGCAGGGCGAGGGTGGTAGAGGGGGTCCGCGAGAGGGCAGGGGGGGGTCCGACGGTGCGGGTGTGACGTTCAGGGGAGGGGTCAGGGGTGCGGGAGGGGGGTGGGGTGGGTAGCGGGAGAGGGATTAGGTGGCTCACCAGAAAGCAGGGAAGGCAAGGCCGGGGCTGCAACGTGGCTGGGACCGTGTCGGAGGTGATGTCATCGATGGTGGTTGATCTGAAGCATCATGGACTGCAAGCATTTTGTTGAAGACGACGATCTTTTCTTGACTTTCTTCGTCAAAATCGGTTTCGGTAGTCGGAGACTTTGATTGGCGATGTTTTCCTCCAGTTGGCGCGTTATTGCTTCAATATTCCGTGGCTTTCGCATATGGGGCGCCAAAACTTGCATATCAACACAAACTTGGAGCATATTCGATAATGCTTGTCTAACTTCGACACGCCTTGCACGGTCGTGAGATCCGTTGGACTTTTTGCGTGAATAACGAGAGGGATCGCCAGATCGTGAGGACGATCTAGAAGCCATGCTCTAATACCAAATGATGCAGACGGAAATTTCAGCTATGATAATAAATAAATTTTGTTGGTGGATTTTTGGTGGAGAAGAAAATGGAGGAGTTGAGAGGAGAAAGCTCGTCGGAGAACGAGAGATTTGAGGAATAAGAAGCGCGTCGATCGCGTCGAGAGAGAAAGAGACGAGAGAGGGAGATAGAGATAAAATCTCAATTTTTATGTCAACTGAACTGTCTAAAATAATATACCTTCATCCCTTTATATAGGAGGGATGAGATTACAAAAATAGAAATCAAATTCAAATTCAAAATGACTTATTCTAATTTGATTAACTAATTGATTTGAAATAAATTCAAATCTCTAACCAACTATTTTGAGATCACATGCGATCTCTTCTATTTAATTACGACGACTCAAATAAATGTAAATAAAATTAACGGATAAAAGTAGAAAAATGCGGCCCTATTATCCATTTCACGTTGCATCATAGGGGAACCCCTAAAGGCGGCGGTTCTTGCGGCTTCCTTAACTTCCAAGGCATCATATCACCTGATTGCAACATCTCCATCTGACCAGACATCTAGTCCAGGCAGAGCCCTGGCGCCCTCCAACCTCCTCGCGTCTCCCGGAACTCGAGCGCCACAGGAAGCATGTCATTTCTCTCTCGCGCACGTGTAGGAGGTGCGAGAACACCCCCAACTGCGGTCGCATCTCCCCTCCAGGCCTTCATCGCGCATCAGCAAAAGATGGCGCGACTCCCAGGCGGCTCGCGGCTGGCAACGATGCCGCTTTCTTCTTCAGCATGGCGGCGACGCTATCTACTCCTGTATGCTGCTCCTCATCCCCTCTTCTAAGCCATCTCGACGCTCTTCGCAGGCGGCCACAATAGAGAAAGCCCCAAGTAGGGGCGACGTCCTTACAGAAGGGTTCCCGTCGGGGGAACCCTCGACCCACTTCGCCATTTATAAAAAAAAACTATATGTGTTATTTGCGTGAGAAAGCCCCAGTGGGCTGATCTATTAAAGAAAAAGGGAGAGGGAGATGATTGAGCCCAAAGTGGGCCAATTGTTCAAAAAAATATGAAAAAAGGGCGCGTACATAAAAAAATCGTACGCAAAAGTTTTTTTTAAAAGGAAAAAATGTGTTGCAAAAGCCGTAAAAAAGGTGAACGGCTTAGTTGAAAAAAACATTTTTTGACGGCTATTAAAAAAAACTGAAATGAAAATAGCCAAAGGAAAAATGTTGAGCCGGGAAAGGAAAAAAATATATAAAATTTTTTGAAGATGACTTATTGATGTTTTGTTTTTCCCCATATTATCTTGTCTTCTCCCAACTTGGTCGATGTTGATTATTCCGACCAGTATGGGAGAAAAGGGGGAGTATATGTAGTCGCAGGTCTATTCAGATTTTCCAGATGTCAGATTCGTCAGACTAGCCAGCTGTTCAGACTCTCAGTTTTTCCGATGAAGAATTTCGATGCGCAATTCCAGACTCGACGTTCAGATTCCGAGTCCCATTTTGATGCGCAGTTTCAGACTCGAGGTCAGATGTTTA